>VWPU01002513.1:0-133671 GCA_013398955.1 Callaeas wilsoni | reverse complement strand
ATGCAAAGAGCTAAAACTAGGCAGTCTTTACGGAGGAGGCCTGCTAGGGACTTCAGAGAGATTTTTCTCAGTTCAGACAGCCAATGCTGAAAACAAACATTAATAAGCCCTTATGATTTGGCCCATAATTTTTATCTCACAGTCCATATTTCACAGCCCAATTCATGACAAAACTGCTGCTTGTAGTCATGTGGGTCCAAGTACTTAAAGGCACTACTGACTTCATGGACTCCTTCTTGACCCAGGCTGTAGGGAGGAAGAGATTTTGGAGGAAGATAGACTGCAATATATGTCTGGCTTTTGCTGAGGTAACTGTCCATATCTTGGCTTCAACATAGTGGAATTTAATTACCCCCTTACCCATTTATGTATTTTTATAAAATTATTAAGATTAGCACTTTGTGATTATGAAGTGGTTGTGTTCACTGCTTAATTATTAAGGAAAGGCACTGGCCTATCCAAAGTTGAAAATTATCATTTCTATTTTGCATATTAAGAACCAAAGCAGAAAAGCTGATTTAGGGTGCCACCAAAGTGATCTGTGAGTCCACAACGTGGCTATACCTGTCCTCCAGTTTTTGGAAATGGAACCTAGTAGGAGAACGTTTTTCCCCAGAGCTTGAATGGAAGGAAGCTGGTGCAGACCAAGGACTAGCCCAGATATGGAGATGAGGCATGACCATATTCAGTAAACAAGCTAAAAATCTTGGAGCCTTCCTGGTTCTCAAAGCTCAGATGTAGTCTAAGGTCAAGGTCACAAGGGAAGGCTGTGGCGGATGCAGCTCCTGAACACAGACAACGAAGTCTGGTGCTTCCAACTGTTTGGCAGCCCACATGGCCTCTGGCTCCTTCTGCCAGTCCCACATGGTCTAGTCATGTTCTCACTGAGTCCAGAATCTTTCTGAAAGTCAACATCAGTTCTTCCAGCTGTCCATGCCGTTGATCTGATACATGGAGGTCAGTCCTATACCTGCACAAGGGCTGCACAGGAAATACTAAACCAGCAGCAAACTCATCCATCTTCACGCCTGTGTGAGTCATTCCTTCCTCCTTTCATGTCACTCATGCATCTGTGGGAACATTTGCTCTACCCTTAAGGTCAAACCATGTTCTTTCACCTGTTTTCTCTATGTCTGTTGCTTTTTCTTTGCTTTCTGTGGGCAAGAAGAGAAAAAAAAATATTTTATGAACAATTCTAAATGTACAAATTATGTACAAACATCTAATTGCTCAAAAGGTGCAGAAACTTTTTTTTTTTAGTTTTTGTTTCATGTATGAATTCTATTGAGCAGCAAGAATTAAAATAAGTTGTGGATGTTCAGTATACTAAAATGTGCACAAATAATGCTTCCTTTCAAGTTTGGGTTGTTGCATTTCCAGTGTCTTCCAATCACCTTTCTGTGTGACACAAAGATAAACTAGTTCTGGAATGTCATGGGATCTACCAGAAAAGGTGACACTGTTAAAACGTGAGAAGTCTTTCACTGGATATTTTCTGCCCTTCTTCCCTAGTAATTTATGAACATCCATGTATGTTCTGCATAACAGGCATCTCTGCATAACTGTGTAACTCAGTGGGAATTATTTAAATCCTAATTTGGAAAAACAAAGCCCTGCTATACTTCTGTCTGAGTACTTGGATATCTCTGTAGGAATTACATGAGAAAGTATGAGGGGAAAGGTAGAAGAGAAAAAAGTCCTTGTGAACTGTAAGCCAACCTGCTATAACAAATCAGTCTACAACTTTGCTTATCAGGTCTTGCAAGGTCTGTTTCAGTCTAAGCAAGTTTCTTTGCATTTCCCTGGGCATGGGATCCCCTCTACTCTTCTTGGTAGCACAAGGGATGTGACCAAAAAGGGAAAGAGAGTAGGAGCTGAACTGCTATGTCTCATTGCATTTTTCCTCTTTGTCTTCAATGCTATATATTGATTTTCCTTTCTACATTTGCCAGACAACATAATGGCCTTTAAAACATCTAAGGTCTTGGAGAAGTGATTTTTACTTTTCTTTTAAATTCACAAACACCTATTATTTAACTAGAAGCCTAATTTTTTATGAGGAAGGAATGACTTTCGAAAAATTATGTCACTCCACGATTAAACAGAAGAAAATGCTACTGTGTTAAAAACAGCTTGCCTCACACCCCGAAGCTCTTGATGCTATAAATAGAGGAGGCTGGCAGCCTCCAGCTCGCCATCTTCCACTGCACTGACACGCCGTAGTGCTAGCAAGGGATGTGATTGCCGCGTTCACCTGAGGAGAGAGTATTCTGATGTCTTGTCAGTGTCTGCTGAGAAAGGGCTTCCAATTGGCTGATTTCTACCCTGTTAGGAAAATTACAGCTGTCCTTGTTAAATCTCTTCCCTTCTTTTTTGCCCAGAGTGGCACAGGTAACAAATTTGAATGGATGCACTATGGGTGTGACTGCTAAAGAAATGCAATAACAATGACATTAAAGGGAATATAATTCCAAATCCAGTCTTAACGGAGAAAAAAATAACAGGAATAAAAGTAAATTAATGCAAACACTGCATGTAATCTCAGATTTGTAATGCATGAGAAAAATAATTTTAAAAAATAATTACAGGATACAACCTTACAGAGGAAGATATCAAAATTATTCTGAAATTGTTTGACTGTGTATATATCTGATTAACTTATTTTTAACCTGTGGAAAAGAAAGGCAACATGAAGCACACACTGCAAGGTTGCACTTATCCCAAGATAAAATGAAGGAAAGGTGTTGCCAGATCCCCTCCCCCCGCAGAGCGTTGTGGAACAAACAAAGGTTAAATGAAGCCACCTGGATGTGATGTGTGCTCAGATCTCACCTCTCTCTGAGTGCAGGAAGGCTCACGCGCTCCAGCAGACGTGACCCTTGCGCTCAGACATTGCCAGCAGGGTGCCGAGAACTGGGACAAGGACAGGGACTGGCTGGCAAGATGCATCACTAACCACCTCCCAGGTATGTGCAGAAAGGTCCTCGCAGGACAGCCTGCCCAAGCCTCCTTCTGAGGAAGCCCTGACCCCTGCCATCACTCCATTTGCTCCCAAGAGTTTACAGTGCTGCTCTGTTGCCCTTCCCTTCCACACACAACCTGCTGGAATGGGCATGCTGGTAACTTTTCTTCTCCCAGACAAAAGTATAACCAGCCTCAGAAGGATTGGACACATCAGTGTCAACAAAATCCAGGAAGAGTCAGAGCTTCAGTGAACGATTTACTGAGAGCAAAAGAAATTTCTCTTTACTACCTGCAGTGACAAAGCACTGGGCAGAGGCAGCAACTGAGCTGCAGATTTCTTATTTGTGGCACCACAGCAGCAATTCAGCTCAGCCCCTCTGCACCTCCCTACAGTGCTCCCTGTCAGGGTCATGCTGCAAAATATGGCTGCTTCCAAGAGAGGAAAGGGGCAGGCAGGAAACCACAACCGAATTCCCCACGGATCCCAGGCGGTTTATAATTGCCTGTTGGTAGGTAGGTTCTTCCACGGTGTGCCTGTTGCTTAAAGGTCAATGCACATCGTCCTTAAAATTTCAGGGCACATTTGTGCTCTACTGCATGATTTTTATTTCCCTTAGAAACTGGGCACAGGGGGAGTAGAGCTGACTTTAGCCTCTAGGACCAGTGTCTGCACCAGGAATGATGACTGTTTTTTCCCTTAGGAAAGGTAATTTTCATTTCCAGTCTCCCCAGACTTTGGGGAATCTTCTGGTCAGGAAGATTCCTTGTTAGGAAGATACCAAGCTGGAAAATTTTCCCTGCTGCTTTTACTGGTTTAGGTTGAAATCAACATTGTTTTAACATGTTCATGAGGTTAATATACTGCACTGAGAAGCTGAGGAGGAAAAAGAAGGGCAGTGACCACTTCACCTGCCAGCTTAATAGGCTGTTTGGATAAGGCTAAAAGCAAACTGTGGTTTTGACTGCAAGCAGCAATGTCCTCAGAGTCAGAGATGTTATTACATACTTGTGATCAATATACGTTGCAAAGCAATGTCTTTTTTTTTTCTGTTTTAGCCTCTGAAATGTGTATGTCTCCAAAACACTAAAATAAGTCACAATATTGATAATTACAGGTTCTAAATTATTTACCTAGCATGGCTACAATATGAATGTCATGAAGCCTAAAATTCAAATTATCAACAAGTAAAACATTCAGAAAAAGGACAAATGAAATACGATCACAACAGATAGGCCTGAATCATGGCTTACAGCAAATACAAACTGAAGTTACCTTGAAGCTTGGAAAGTGTAGCAGCCTGTATTCCCTATTTAAACAAAACTATTCCATAGGATTTTATGGGTCACAAAATATTTTGACAAGTAGCTCTAAACACTCTCACCTTCTAATTGTCCATGTAAACTATTCATATTTAATCATTAACAGCCCTAGAGCTGAGAATAATTGCATTGATCAAAAGAAAATTGACATTTAAATCAACATTTTTATTTCAAATAATCTTTTGTTCACTGAAGATGAGACAAAGAAAATCCAGCAGAGACAGCAATGGTTTCTTTGTATCATCACTGATGATCTCATTCACACCACCTCTTTCTTTACTTTATTTCCACAAACCTGTCCTTTTTTCCTGCTTCCAGCTCTTCCTCAGAAAACACCACACATTCCAGCATTCTGCAGTTTTTCCACTTCTTCATGAGGAGCACAAACCATTTATTCCCATTAGCCGTTTGTGCAGTTCCCACTGACAAGGTTCAGACAGACTGAAAGACTCCCAGTCCCATTGCCAATTCATTAAGTTATCCCGTGCCAACTTCTTTCTGTCTCTAACTTTGCTACTCTCTTTGGTACTAGTCCTTAATTTTATGGCCACATGCAGGGCCAAATACGGAAGAAGTATGAAACAGTGAAAAAGTAGATCCACACAGTGTAAAGAATATCTATAAGGGTATGATGTTTCAAACTGCTTAGACTGTTTTTGGTACATAAATTGTGTTCTTTTTCTTAGGACAATGTTGTGATAAACTAAAGCTATTACTACCTGACTACTTATATCACGTTCTTATAAAATTTAATTGTCACTTGCAAAGTGGTATTTATCCTCTTTTGTTTTATGCTGTCAAGGAGACTTAAGTAAAGGCTGCAGTGCTTTAAATTCCAGCTTTTAGTTTGGGAAATTACCAGCAAAAAGACAAACAGAGTTCAGTAAGACTGCAGATATAAGTGTCTGGAGCACCCAGGTGAGCTGTGCCGCTCCATCTGCACTCTGCTCTCTGTGCCAGGCTGCTTGGCAGGGGAAAGGAACGGACAGGACCCTGCTGTCCAAGCATTGCAGAAGACATGAATCTTGTCAATTTTGGACTGAATTCCCTGCCAGTTATCAAGCAAGCAGCCAGCAAACTGCAGCACAGCACACAGCAATGTGCACAGCAGCGTTTCTGTGCCTCACTGCCCTCCCCTGGATGGCGCTTGTTAAGGCATTTCCGTGGGCTCCCCGTTTCCAGGTGCTGCAGAGACCTCACCATCACCACCAGTTCACAGGGCTGGCTGTATTTACACCAGCTGAAGCACAAGCCTATGTTTACATACAACATATCTTAAAACAGCTTTAATGTGTGATTCAAAATGAAATCTCTTTCTCTGGACAAGCTTATAGGAACTATAACCTGGTTTCGCAAGGTTCAGGTTCTTTGGATTTCTGTTACTTTAAGGTGCTGAACTCTAGCATTGTCAATTGTATTCTCAAGGGTTTGAATCACTTCCAAGAGATTTTATCACTGTGTACTTCACGTTAGGCAGGACTGCAGTCATATTCAAAGCATACTGTGGTGGTTAACAGGGAAAAGAAACCCAAACTAAAATACATATTTCTTTGTTACTAACAAGAATTTTTTTTACTGGATTAAATTCATATTTGGCAGCTAGTAAAGACACGTTATTTGCTTTTCTCTCAAAATTCTTCCTTTAAGCATACTGATTCTCTAAATTGTCTCCCTCACTTTTCTCCTCTCATTTTCTTATATTCCTTCTTCAGTTTTGTTCTATTCTTCATCTTATCCACAGCGATTTCTTCCAGTCAAAGTAGGAATCAATAACTAGAGCCTTTCAGAATGACACAGAAATGCATTTAAAGGGGGGGAAAATATCTTACTAAAGATAAAATATCATACTGAGATATTTACTGTCATTTACAGATTATATTCATTCAGTTTCATCAGCTTGCAATCAATGAGCCACGGGCGTGAAAGTTTAGATGTACGTTTATCTTAACGTGGAGAAAACCAGAGAACAGAACTGTAACACTTTTACAACCTCTAAAAAAGCCTGATTAGAGCAGCCACAAACAATATGGCTTCTCTGGGGTTCTCCGTAAGGGGCTGTGAAAAGCTTAGATTTGCTCACAAAGCTGACTAGATTTTGCATCTCAGCTCCCAGATTAATTTAGCCAGGCTCTGATGATCTCCAGAGGTGCTATCGAAATAGTCAGGGACTAGGTAATTCAGGCCACAGTAATCCTACAGCTGGTTCAGAAAGGTGCTCCTGGAAGCTCAGCAGCAGCGACTGCTGACAACGCGTCACCCTTATGCCTTGCCCTTATCCCTGGCTCCAAACAGGACATTGTGACTTCTTCATTAAAGAAACAGTGTCTTCAAGGTCATTTATGAGAGGGAGCTCAGGGTACCCGAGTGCATGCCCAAGTTTGAGGAGTTTGTCAGCCTGTTGTTTGTAGGCTGAGCTACTGTAATCACTGGTAAATGGCTGTGAGTGTACAGTAAGCCCATCCCACGTGTAAAGTGATGCGACTTAATTGAACTTTCAATTTAAAGTTAATTGAAAGGGGTAAATGCTAAACCACATTATCTCACAACTGGAATGGGCCAAGAATGGAAAATTACTATAGCTCGGCAGATGGGCAACAGCTCAGTAAACCCTCTTAATTTCATTTTGTTCTCGAATATATCTGGCCTGACGAATATCATGACTTCACACAGCAGCTATCTTCCACCAGATCAAGGAAACCCCTGTGATGGAAAAATTTTTAGTGGGGAAAGTTGGACCATTAATGGTTTACATACCTGAAGTTTGTTCCTACAGGACTCCAGAATGGCACAACCATAGGAAAAAGGGTACAATTGCAACTTACGAAAGCAAAGCCTTCCCCTATATCTCAAAATAGTCACTTAAAACAGTGCCAGAAACTGATAAGAAAGGCAGACCCCAGACACTACTCCCAGCCCTGTTAAAAAAAAAATAATAATTTGAAGCCTTGAGCACTTTTACTTTTTTTTCTTGGGAGAAGGAGTGACATGATTCAATGAAGAAACATGAGCATTTCTGGGAAAGATCCATTTGTTACGTTTTGGTTAGAGTCTGAAGCTATTTTATTATGATGCTGCAATGCAAGCAATCATTTAATTCCTGGGCTTTTGTCCTGTACTCACACAGAACATCAAAGCAAGCTTAATACCATTTGAAAGATCATAATCTAAACTAGAAGATTTAAAATTATGTCCAAGTCAACCTCATATGCCCAGAAGATAGGGAGAAAGTGTGATTTAATCAGCTGGCAGATTTTTAAAATATTTGTTCAGCATCTTTTTTTCTCCTAATCAAATATACCAGTAGCAGGGGAATTAAAATAAAGACTGTCTGTACAGATATAGATCTTGCTTATCCATATTTTCCAGAAAAAGGACACTCATGGCAGTGATTTTTTGAAAACTCAAAAGAATATTAAGAGCATAAAAAAACCCAAACCAAAACAAAACAACCCAATCATCATTACGCAGGTACTGAGGTACCAACATCACTGTGCGAGCCAAATGGTTTTGTTGGCACATAGCCATATCAGAGCTCCTCCCATAGGAGAGGGCATCCTGACTTAGGAAGCAGTTCAGGGAAAGTCAAGCTTGTTTATGCTGCTTCTGTCTTCCTCTGAGAAACTGTGGTGCACCATTAGGACCATCAGCAGGGGATGGGCTGTGTGCCTTCTTCCTACCAACAGTAGACAGATGTGTCTCTTTTGTTCAGTCACTTTCCTCAGTCTGTCATTTTTCCCAGGGACCATGACCATTTGCAGCAGCCTGACACGAAGGTCACACAAAGAAATAGAGCTGTGCATTTGAATTTTGTTTTTAATTGGGTCTCATTAGGAACTGCAGAGGGCTTTTTTTTTTGCCTGTTAAGTTCTGGTGAGTGAAATCATCCCAGCTGAAGCTACATACACAAAACTTGGGCTTGATACTCAAGAACAGGCACTGAGGAAGCCTTCAGCTCTATGGTGCTCTTGGAAAAGTCATGTGCAAGCTGGGAAGCACTACTTCTAGCTGCCCTTTCAGTCCTGGGATAAACACAGGCGGGAAGAAGCACAAAGACTTCTCTCTGCATTCTTAAAATCCGTACCCTCACTGTATGATAATGCAGAGATGGGGCAAGATTGACAAGCATGTTTTCAGACAGGAAGCAATGCAGACTTCAAAGAGCCTACAATATTTTTTAATTAATAAGGGATCAGTAGGAGCCAATTAAATCATGGCCATTCCAAATAGAGAAGATTGCTTTGCTCTTTTTCCTGTTCTGCTGCACAGTAGAGTCTTAAATTTGCCAGTTCCTCAAAAAAAAAAAAAAAAGTGCTCCGCTCTTGAACAAATTTGCTTTTCAACAGTCATAATTAAATTACAGTTAAGAAGCAAAGAAAACTTTTTATGTTTCAAAATTTAAGCTTTAGTTATCTGGGAAAAGTTTTCATCATTGGACTTTATAAAGGTGCAGGGAGCTAGCACTTCAAAACGTATTTTTCTCACTACCCATAAATATGTAGTCTAGCTTATTGACACTCAAATAACTTGATGCCTTTCTCATGTCATACTCAGAAGACAGGCAGTTTAGGAAAAAAATAATCTATGTAGCTCCAGGTTATGTAGTCTGCTCCAGCATATCAATACCCTTGAAACAGTAAACTATAATATATTCTATCAGTCAAATCTATCCCCCCACCTTTCCCAGGCAGAGGCAAACCTTACCTGAATTCCTAAAAAGGAGAACTTTCCCTCCTGCTTCCTTCAAATAAACAAATTCAGCCAATTCATTTTAATTGCCTTGGAGTGACCAGCTGCGCATCTCAATACTGGTGTTAGACTGTTCTTCATTGCTGGAGTTACATTTTGGTGCCACTCTAATTCTGTGCTAGAAGGGCTGTTACAGAAACTGCTTCCTACCCCATCCTTCAGTCTGGGAGCTTAGAAGCTACCCTTCTTTCCTCTGCGCTTTATTTTTGCCACTCCTGCATCATTCCTGCCTTCTTATCATATTCTTCCATTCTCTGGAGAAAGCAATGCTTTAGCAATCCAGTTCTTACTAATATTTAATAGAAGAAAAGTCATGCTGCTTTCCCAGGCTTTTGACATACTGCTGGGTTCTCCACTCCTCCTGGTCGGCCAAAAAATTTGTGTGTTGCCAGGCTTGTGTTTTTACTTATAATTCAGGGAGCTTTCATTTTAAAATATGGGTCCCACATGAGTGTTTTCTATTTCTCAGCATTTTGTAAAGTCATGAACTCCTCTGCATTAGCAAAGTGACTGCTGAGACAAAAAAATGACAAGCTTAATCTGCAATGTGCATTAGAAAGGGGTTTATAAAAAAGAGGAGAGTTTTAGATTCCATGCTCATTTTGCCGTGCTTTGCCTCAGAAAGTGCCATCTGATAAAATCAGCAGAGATGGCTGTTGACTTCATTATATATCTGCTAATTTCAGAGATACTTGCTGAGAATGTCACTGGCTTTAATTGCCATTTTAATTTACATAATTTTGCTCCTTTATCACCTTTACATATACTAATTAGCAGGCTCGGCCTACACTTTTGTATTTCACTGGTCTACTTAAGAAGGAGACGTATTACATGGGAACAATTATTTTTTTTGGTGCCCCATTCCCTTAGGGCACAGGGCATCATCATGTGTGTGGGCATGATAGCTGACTCACATGCTGCAACCTTTCTATTCCTCATTTTTTTTCCCTCAGGAAGCCCTAGTAACTTCGCATGATTTCTTATCTTCTATTCTTAGGATCCTTTCTGTGAGGAAAACCATCAGTATCAAGAAGCAGGTATCTCCTGAATTACCTAATAACCACAACTGTCCCATTTCTTTGCTGTTTCAGTAAGAGAAAAGTGGTAGAGGAAAGGGAACTATGCCAACTTGAGTAATATCCACAGTAAATGTCTTTTAAAAAAAGTACTAAAGTCTGCTGACTGCGGAATTTTTTTTAAAGCCTGCTGTCAGGCTGGCAGTGGAAAAAGTCCTTCTCACTCTCTCAGATGCACTCTCACAGCCCCAAAGGATGAGGTGACTAAGCTGTATGTGCTTTACCATTTTAGGCCTGCACTTTTGGATCTTATCTTCACCAGAATCATTTATAGATGGAAAATTAGTCACTTTATGGCTAAAATAAATTAGTATCAATGAGATTTGAAAAGGATGTCAGTGAAAAGACTAAAGCTCCTGTACAGACCCCTGGACATTCTTGAGGTAGCTTTTCTACCTTGTTTTCTTTATACTTCTGAAGTGACTAGCATTTTATATGTGAGTTTTTCATGTCTTTTGATTGGGAAACACTAGACAAAATATTTTTTTTTTTTACTTTCAATTTTCCGTCTGGGTCCGGAACAGACTTGATTACATGAACTCTGCAAAAAGCTGGTCTGGCTGCTGAAATGTGCACCACTTTGATGGTAGTGACAAGAACTTGGTGGAGGGTTTTATTAATTGTAATACAAAATGACATAAAGCAACTAGTGCAATTTCCCACCGTTACTTTTGTACTATGCTTTTTGAGTCTACATCTTAGGAAAATAAAAAAGCTCTTTGTGATAGGGATTATCTCCATTATATGGCTTAGTAGTGAAGTAGTTAACCATGTTGATTTCTACAGTGCTATATTTAAGTTTCAGAGTTAACATCCCTTTGAAACAAATAGAGCTGATTATTCTTTTTAGAACAAATTTTTCTTGTTCTGCAGACTGAGGTATTGTCTACATTAAGAACATTTGCACCATTATAACTACCCTAATTTTAGTCACATCAATCCCACTCCTTGATGTAGACGAATTAGACGTAACCACATCAGATTATTTTATGGCTGTGCAGTCTGCTCATATTAGGCATTTTCAACAAAGAACAATCGAGTTCCATTAGTGCAAGGTTCCCCAAATGGGGAAAGATGATATTAATCACTCTGCACTAGCTTTACACAAAAAAAAAAAAAAAAGAAAAAGGAAAAAAAAAAGGAAAAAAATGTTAAAATGTTTTCTGAAGAAAGAGAAGTAATAATTTAAAAAAACTAAAACCTCATAAAACTGTACCTGTCTGGGGCAGCCCCAGCCCAAGACTGTGAGGAGAGTAAGTTCCTGCTGCAAAGGGCTCTATGTTTAATAGATGTGGGTGCATGGTCAAAGGCTGAGGATACCAACTTTCAGAACAGACTACTGATACGTCTAAAAATGCAAACCACTGCCTTCCACACCACCAGCCTTATGCTAAAGAGGTTTATGTTCCCTTGAGAAGGAACAGATATTTTCTGTTTGCATACTACCTAACACAGGAGGGTCAGCTACCACAATATAAATATTTAATCCTAATAACTAGGGAGGCAATATCAAGGGGATATGTTAACATGATGCCTCTCCAAAGCTCGCAGTGAATAAGCAACCACTCATCTTTAAGAGGTAGCAGAATAGGAGTTGGCCTTTTAAAATATAGAATCCAAAGTTGACCAAACCCTGAATTTCCATGCCCATTTATGCTGTAGCTGGAGAGCCCATATTTTTAGCATAAGGCATAACACGCAGCAATTTTGCCAGTGTAAGGAGTCAGACAATGAAAGAGGGGCTGGCAGCAACAGAAGTGGGGGTTTGCCTCTCTCTCCCTCCCCTTTCCCTCCCTGGAACACAACATATTTTTATCAAGAACAAAAATAAATAAATCCTCAGTTGTCTTGCTGTGCCCAATTAGTATTCCATCCATGAACTGTCCCATCAGGGAAAAATGCCTCCCTCACACACGTGTTCAGGATAGCACTGATGGATCTGAGGGCCTCTCCAAACACAGTGACCATCTGCTAGGCAAAACATAGGGGTCTGACAAGCAGGAGCCATTCAGCCCTGTTGTTGGGCCACATTATTACATATTTGACAAGGGTAATGAGAGGCTGTCATTAACCTTACATGACAGTCTCCACAATGACACACACTAAAGCAAGAACAAAGAGCAGAACTCAGTAAAAAGGCACCTACTTCTCATTTAACCCCGAAATTGTCAGACACCATTATTGCTAATGGAGGCTGGCGGTCCTGGGGTTAATTTCCATCTCTCTGCTCTGCTTGTTCTCTTTTTGAAATGTACTCCTCATATGGTTAAGGAAGCAGTTTTATCAAGGCTATTGGGAAGGCAATGCATTATTTATCATAACACACTGAGATGTAAGAACAGAGAGGGTCTCCTGGAAGAATGAACAAACAGACATATTTCATGAACCCTTCTGATGGTCTGAAAAAAAAAACATTTCTGAGCTCAGTCTCTGATATTTAAGGTTATCGTTGCCTAAGTGTGACATTTCTCTCATCTGCATTTCCTGCCAGGTTTCTGTCAAGCTTGAAATCACAAGACTGTTTTTCCTGGTGACCTTGTCACAGTCACCTGGCTTTATAATCACAGGGAAATCCCATAGAGAAAGTTAATCGGTCGCCTGACTTTTAGTTGAACAACAGATGTAGGGTGAGACAGCATTTACAATTTCAGGAAATAAAAGGTCATCTGAATATAAGATCTCTGTCTCAAGTGTGATGATATGAGTTACAGTCCTCCAGCAAGTTACGAAGATCTCGCAATAGAGCTGCTTACCACCTCAGCAAGCCGAGGAATACGTCTATTTCCGTGGTGACCTGCGGGCTTCGCCTAGGACAGGGGGCTCTAGGAATGAATGCAAGCACTTGTTCGGATGTTTTGGCGTATTAAGGACAAATGATAGAAGTGAAAGTGAAGATTATGTCTCACTGCAGGAGTCTCAGAGCCGGTACAGCTGGGCGTTAGCTCACAGGAGTCACAAGGTTTGGGAACAGCTCGAGCCAATGAGAAAATAGGACATCAGGTGGCGGGTAGCTGCAGTACGAGGATGCTCAGAGCCATCGGGGGGAGGGGATGCCATCTCTGTGGAGAAGCTCTCTATAAATAGCATACAAAAAGCAAATCACTTTCTTTCCACACAAAGAAGCAAATGCAGCAGCACGAAGCTATCCTTCCAGAGGCACTGGCTGGGAGGCTGAGAAAGAATCTGAACAAAAGATTAATACTTCCACGGAAAAAGTGGAAGGTAAAAACTGTCATTAGAAGACAAGCTATCCAAGAAATGAGTCCAAGAAAGACTGTATTTTATTAGAAAAAGTTGAATATATGTTGTACAAGAACATTTCAGATTACTGATTGCTTTTCCAAATTTATTGTGATGTTCCTTTACAGAGCTGGATGCCAACGTCATGTGCTACCTTTTCTGCTCTCTCACTGGAGAATATCCTCTTCCCAAGCCACCCACAGAGGAGTCTGATGTAAAATTAAATAAGTCTTGTTGCCATTGAATCAAACCTCTTTTGTTATCTAGCTATCCAGAATTCATTTTCCATTAACAGCTGCATGATCAAACAGTTGTTTTACAACTATTCTCAAAGAGCTACTGAAAGGAACGCAGAACACACGCAAAACAGAGTTCTGCTTTGAAATGACAAAAATGCCAGTGAAGCATTTTTCTTCCTTCACCCAGCCTGGTATACAGCTACAGCTACTGGCATTCAATGAGCAGTGGAAATACTCAGTCCCACTTGTCCCATCTCTTTATTATCAGATAAGTCTAACCAGCTAGTACTCCTCCCCAAGAGATCCTCTTTCTCAGCTAGCACAGGACTCCATTCATTAATTTCCTCAGTAAATGTGCATGTCAAACCACTAAGGATGACTGAAGCATCTGTGCTGCAGTGCCATCAATATATGGATTGTACACTGTTCTCTGTCTTTCCATCTCTCTCCCTCCCTGCCTCCAGCCCTTACCCACCTCCATCCACTCCCTCTTGTTATTTTCTTAATCCTTAGCCTAAAAAGTTCTTGGGTTTAGCTCAAGACAGAGTAATATGGAAGTCTACCTTCATCATCTGAGTTTTAATAGACTGGTATGATCTCTAATAATAATTGTAAAACAGTATATTTTAGAACCCACTGATGGGCAGCCTTATCAAATATGACTGCTTGTCTCTAGCACATACAATGAGAATGAAGCCAAATTATCCCTGACTGGAATTTGTTAGGCTAAGACTGGTGGAGATGCTCAGCTCTTCTTCGTTCAAACTCTGGCTATATGCCTGTGAACAATAGGAAATGGCAGTGGTTTGAAAGACAGTAATTTCTTGCTATTTTTTCTCAATATTTTATGTGCTAACCTTATGGTAGGCAAAAATTATTTACAAATGTAGAAATATAATTTCTCCTAAGGAAATCTTCAAATGGAGTATATGCATAATATTCTAGTGGCTTTTATTTTTGTGGAGAATTTGAGGAGTCTGTGTTATCAAGATCCCTCAGGACAACAAAGAAAGATTTGATATGTCTTTCCTTAAAGGGAATTTTAAAAGGGTTCTTTAACTCTAATTAGCGAATCTACTTGGGAATTCTCAGATATAGTATTCCGTACTCATAAATGAAAAATACAGTATAATTTTCAAACAAAACAAAATTGATTTCCTGTTTCAAGCTCAAAATTCAGACTTTACAGAAGACCAGATTTAATGGCTCCATATTAACATACAGTGAGTTCCCTCAACATGTCCAACATTTAACCTCTTATGAAAAGGTCATCACATTTACCTATAAGAATTATTTCCTTTTGAATGCAATTATTTATGGGCCACTCTCCTTCTGAGGCTATATAAAACTATTACATTTTCGTTTAATATGATAGCTGGCAATTAAATATTCATACTATTAATTGCCAGAATTGCTCTTCATTCTCTTTTTCTGAAGCTGAGACTAGTTGCTCTTTCACTCCAATATTTTGTCAGTTACCCTACTTTGTATAACATTTCAAGAGATATATATACTGGGTAAGATTCTTCCTGTATTATGATACTAAAAAAAGAAAGATCATCATTATAAAAGTGGTAAAACTGCACTGCTCTGCAGTCAACATTTTCTAAAAGCTACAATCAACTTGCTACAAAGTCAGGGAAATGATCATAGAATCATTGAATAGTTTGAGTTAGAAAGGATCTTAAAGATCATCTAGTTCCAACCCTCCTGCCATAGGCAGAGACTCCTTGCACTAGATCAGGTTGCTCAATAATGTCTAATACTGAACTATAACTGGAAAACAAATGAGCAACACTAACAGAATGAACCTCTGTTGTATTTTGCATAACATTCAAGAACAGAAATTATTTTTATGACCTGTCCAAGTCACCTTTACATGCCCAGCCTTGGACTCGTAAATCTATTGTGTAGTTCACTACATATGAAATAGATGCCAACGAAGGATTTACATTATAACCCTTTCTTGCAGTTTTTGAAGAAGAAAAAAAGGCAGAAATGAGGAAAAAGAAGAAACAATTATCAGTGTGAACAGAAATGTCTGCTATCCCAGAAAAAAAAGGAATTTGCAATTTTTGGAATATGGAACCATATGAAAAGGTTCATATTTTAATCAGGAGAGAGTTCATTCTACATCTCTGGCATATCCTGGCAAGTTGTGCAAGTATGATGTTCTGCCTTTAAATTAGCTGCAAACACTATCACGTGAGTCAGACTAAACTACGTTTAATCAGACGCCTGATGAATTATGAATGGGTCTACCAAGCAATTGGACCATTAAGCATTAGATGAGACGTAACTGCCCCAGATGCTTCACCTAGGGTAAACTCAAGTATTTGTATTCCAACTTTCTAAAAGTTGAGACACTTAACAATCAAAATTTGTTGATAGCTCAAGAGGCTCCAGGACTGGAAATTTGCTTGCATAAAGTTAAGACAGGAATTGCAGGGTTGCAACACGTAAAAAAAAAAAAGGCCATATATGAGGAAATACACATTTTTTATCACATCTGACAGAAATAATTTGACCACAATCTGAGTAACAGAGTTACAATGAAATATATGAAGAAGGTAGTGAGCTAGAAGTTGCCTCTCTCAGGAAATGGCAGACAGCTTGGACTTAGACTGTATTTCCATATAAAATCATGAAAATTACAATCCATTCTGAGCCAAGAATTCTAAGAAAAGACAATAAAATAGCACAGGGATCCTGCCAGGCACTATTAAAAGATTAGCAAAATAACTCTGTCACTAAAATCATGATTTTCGCTTTCAAGACAGTAGGCAGCATTGCAGATTTTCAAGGTCAGAAGTAAAATGACTGATTGACAGTGAAAAATTCTGACCTTCACTGGGTGAGCAATGACTGCAACAAGAAAAAAATGGTCTCACCATCCCGGTGTCAGGGCACAGTTTCATCAAAGGGTAGTGCAAGCAGTCCAGAGTTTAGGCTGTATTCCTGTTATTCTTCTCATGGTTCATGAAGGACTATTAGCTTTTTATAGCAAGTAGCTATTGGCAGCATTCTGCTGCACCCAGTCTCAATCTATGTTGCTGGAGGGAAGACAGCGCTGCACAAGACCTAAGTACACCAAGTGAGGCAAGTCAGTATGGCAGAACGGTTTGCTTATTATGGTCCTAATATATAAGATTCAGATGCAAATACAAAAGACACAGATGATGTGGAGTGCCTGAATTCAAGGCTGTGAAGAGGGAAAATTAGATAAGAGGCCCAGCAATTAGGTAGGTAGCAGCAATTGACTAGAGAGGAGCTGTGTCTTACAATCCATGAATTCTTTGTGCTAGTGATAGATATTTACCCTGCCGGAGGAACTTACTGGAGGCTTCTTTTATGTTTCATATCAGTGCAACTGTCCTGGTTCCCTCCAGCTATGCTGAAAGCCTTAGAGGAAACATCACTTCCCCCCTTCACTCTTCCTGTGTCTCATCACATGTCCCGTGGATAGCCCACAGTGATTCGTTTCCTTCCCACACACAGGTCTGCGACAGTATGCTCCCTTTCCAAACACTTACTGTGTTTGCAACAGCCCTCCACAATCTCTCTCAGCACAGTCTTGTGTGTTCTGCTCCTTCTGATCCTCACGACAGCTCCCTCCAGCTGCACCTTTTCACCATGCGTCAGGGTAGAGGAAACTTTTTGTGCCAGCAACATCTCAGACAGCAGGAGTTTCTGACAATCCTTGGCTCATTGTTGTGCTGAGGTCAAGGGTAACAAATTGCTTCTCTTGAGGAGCTATGCCTCTAGCCCAGTAGCAGTCCACAAGGACACTGATGCTCCCCGCTCTTTGTGTTGGGAGCTCTGTGGGGTGCAGGAATACCTGCAGCAGTGCAAGCCTGCATGGAATGCTCCTGGTGTCTAGGAAGAAAATAAACAACGTGATCTACCGAGTTCTGAGGACATTTAATAGGAAACGTGCTTTCTGGTTTTGCCTGCTGGACTCAAGGTTTTAGGGAACTGTGATCTTTTAGTAAATCAAAACTGGTAGTCTCTGCTACAACTAAAGTATACAGCTGGAAACTATCACAAAGAGAAAAAGACTCAAGAATCAGATAAAGGCCCAATAAAATGTTCTATGCATATTTATGTTATACATACAAGAAACAAATGTGTTCAAATCATTGGGGCTCAGAAGAGGCCTGTAACCTCCTCCACCTGGGTAACAGGGAACTAGATTGATTATTTGTGCTGTGTCTGAGTTTTTTCCCTTCTAAGAACAATAAAATGCTACAAGGAATCATTCAGTTGACAATAAAGGATGGGACTTCCAAAGATGAGTTAGCATCATTTCCTGCTCACACTCATGTTTCTGAAGCACTTCACTCTCCTCTGCACATGGAGAACTCTGCAGTCCTTTAGGGAGTCACAGGCTCTTCTGGGATAGGTTTCTTTTGGCATGAAATTAAGAGAAATACAAAACACACCCTGCCCTTTCTAGTATTCAAGACCAAATTATTGCAGTGGTCAAAAAGGAAGATACCTCTCTCCAACTTGTTTCAGTAACCCACATTCAGTCTCTAACATATCCTTTTATTGTCAGGCAGGTATCTCATTTCCGTCCTGGACACCTACTCGTACTGTAGTTTCGTAAGTACTGGTACTTTATTGATGGTATTTACACATCTTCCTACTCTGGACCTTCTCCCAAGAGACTAGGGCCCATCTAAGTAGTGACACATCAGAGTTGAACAAATTAGTGACTTTGTTAGTGAAGTACTATTTATGTCCTGAGGAAGGCAAGAATGGCTGTGTTGTATTTCCTGTCCAGTCACAAAAAGCAAAGTAGCCCTGTACCATCTCAAATCATCTGTGTGAACTGCTAAATTGATTCTCTGAAACCTAATGCCAATTTGCATGCTGAAATAATGGGTTATCAGCAGTTCTATTGCTTTGAACAGAGGAGCCAGTGTGCTACCCCAACTCTGCCACTATTTCATAAAAGACTGTCACAAACAGGCAAATGAAGCCTAATCTCTTCCCCAAGAGCCATCTAATACTGCAAAATAAATGCTGGGACCACAAAGGGTCTTCAGAGTTTCCAGGAATTTCTTTTGTCCCAGGCTTCTCAATTCAGTGCCCTTTCTTCTCTCTTCACCTTGCCAGAGAAATCATTCAGAGGATGATTGCTCAAACTGTTACAGGAACAGAGGCACCAAAACCAGAATTTGGGTGAGACTGAGTGCTGACACTAAATAACTGCTCTCCAGACAGGCTCTGCTCAGCTTCACCTTCCCTCATGGGAGGCCTGTAGATTTGACTTTGACTATTTCAGATCTACCTCTGTGCATCCTCCACAGCCTCCACAAACTTGGAAGGCTGCTCTGGTTTGACACCGGCCCAACACCAGGCACCCAACCAGAGTTGCTTGCTGACCCTCCCCTGCCACAGCTGGGCAGAGGAGAGAAAAAAATTAACAAAGGCTTCATGAGTGAGATAAGGAGCAGGAGAAACACTTCAAGGGCAAAACAGTCTCAACTTAAGTTGCAACGTGAGTTTATCACTAACAGAATCAGAGGAGGATAATGAGAAGTAAAATAAGCCATTAAAACACCTTTTCCCCCCAGCCCCTCCCTTCTTCCCCCCTACAGCGCAGGGAGACAGGGCATGGAGCCTTTTGGTCAGTTCATCACCAAGATTTTCTTCCCCTGCTCCAGGAGAGGAGTCCATCTTCTGTGAGACCGTGGGGTCCCTCCCACGGGAGACAGTTCTCTGTGAACTTTTGCAGTGTAGGTCACACACCTGCCAAAACTGCTGCAACGTGAGTCCTTCCCACAGGCAGACAGTCCTTGCAAAACTGCTGCGGCATGGGTCTCTCTCTCCACGGGGTGCAGTCCTCCAAGGACAGGCTGCTCCAGCCTGGAAGCAGGGCCCCCTCTCTCCTCCGGGTCGCCCCCGGGATCCCCGCGTCCTCCAGGCATCCCCCCGCTCCGGCACGGGCACCTCCCCCACGGGCTGCGGGTGGATCTCTGCATTCCCCGTGGATCCCCATGGGCTGCAGGGAGCTGCTTCTCCATGGTCTGCACCACGGCCTGCAGAGGAATCTCGGCTCCGGCGCCTGGAGCACCTCCTCCCCCTCCTTCTCCACTGACCTTGGTGTCTCCATGTTGTTTCCCTCACATGTTCTCACCTCCTCCTCTTCTCTGACTAGCAGCAAAACCTCCTGTGACTTTGTTTTGATTTTCTTCTTAAATATGTCATCACAGAGGCGTTACCAGCCTCTCTCACTGGCCCAGGTTTGGCCAGCAGCATGTCCATCTTCAGAGCCATCAGCCATTGGCTCTGCTGGACATGGTGGAAGCTTCCAGCAGCTTCTCACAGGAGCCATCTTTGTGGCCCCTCTGCTACCAAAAACCAGGCCGTGCAAAAGCAGTACAACGGCTCGGTCCCAGAAGAGTCAGAAAGTTGACATACTGCTCCCCCAGACTACCCTTCACAGGGGCTCAATCAGCACCTGCTTTCGGAGTCCAAATGTTTACCCACAGTTGGGTTCTGTACAGCAAAGATTTACCTCTGGGCTCTTTTAAGAAGTGGTCCAAGAGGGTAACATATGTTTGTTTAAAAAGCCATGGGGTTAGAAGTCTGACTTAGCACAGGCAAAAGCAGATTTCAACTTTATCAGTCCAAGGGGGCAGGACCCAATTCTTAGAAGTTTTCCTAAACTTTTCAGCCCTGAAAGGCAGGAAAGCATTTACCAAAATAATCTCGTTTAAGCTCTACCTCCATTCAGCAACAAATGCAAAATGTACTGTGCCATGCTCTGGCAAGATAAATCCCCCGAGCTCTACACATATAAATGATTTTGCTTCAAATGGGCTTCTTGGATTGTAGGTAGAAACTTTTACTCATGGGAAAAAACAATGGCAATATTTCTTTTTAGCAAGTAAACAAATTCTCAGCACACACCGGAAGGCCTGGTACCTTCATTCTTCACCTTTTATTGTATGTTTGTATGTTTCTTTCTGCCAGTAAAGCATTGTAAAGAGAAGATGGTTGTAATCAGATCATTGGCTAAAACAACTGATCAATAGCAACTGCATATGCTGCAAAGAGCCTTTAATGGCTCTTAATCCCCATTAGGCTGATCTGGAGGAAGTTGAAGGGGAAACTGCATCACATTTCAACCATTTATAGCAGCATCCTGGTACTTGAGCAGCTTTCAGGGAATGGGAGCATTTGTTCTGAGGTGCTCTGGGACAGTCATCAATAGGATAGGGAACTATTGCATCATTATTATCCAGGAAATGCTTTGGGGACTCTCCAGGGAATTGACTCCAAGGGTTATAATTTTTTAACAGGAGCCTATGTTGGGTCAACCAGCAAAGAAGTACCATATGAAGATTTTCTACCATCAGTAATAAAACATGTTTTGGGATGTATTTGACACTAGGTATAAAACCAAAAAGACTAGTTTTAGTAATGTAAGCCACCATATTGTCTTTAGGAACATCTTCCAAACCAACATTATTCATCTTCCTGACAAGTTAAAATGCAGCCACATAATGACAGAAATTTCAACATATTCTTGGTTTGCTTCCTCCTTAAACCAAATAAAAAGTCCTCATCACACTCTACAATACACACATAAGTGGTTTGAGATCATTTTCTTGTGTCTCTCATGTCACTCCTCTGTGCTGAAACAATTCTACATGTATGCATTTTCAGGCTACACATTTTGTTTTGCAAAAAGGAAAGAGCAACACTAGGAATAAGGACCTAAAATGTGTACCACCCATTCCATAGCTACTTGGAATTATCACAGGATTCAACAGGAATTTGTAATGAATTCAGTGTTTACCTGGTGATGTATCTTGCCTTTACTGACTTTGAGAAACATAAAGCCTTTCAAAACCAAATTAAGTTGCAAGCGGCTTAACCTGAGCAGCTTGCTGTGAGCAATAGCCCTTGGGAATGATCAGTTTAGAGTCCAATTGCATTCAATGTGGTAAGTGAGAAAAGCTAGATAAGCTCATCAGGGCTGTGGCTGAGATATAAGGTTAAAGAAACTGCTCCCCGGGTCAGGGGCCTGTGCATCTCTTTCCCCTATGCATGCTTGGTATGTATTTAAAGAAATTCTACGATGCCTATTTCACTGATGAGACCTAGAGCTGTACTAACTGCAGTTTCTCATTACCAAGAGAATTTTTAGCAGCAAGTAGACTCTTGGAATGTCTGTGACTCTGGGTTATGTCCAGTGTTAAATGACATCTTTTATAAAATGACACCACTGCTGCAGGTATGTTGAGTATTGCTTTTAAATGACAGCACTGAAATAGCAGCCAACTCTTGTGTTCTCAGAGGTCCTGATTTTTGCTCATTTTCAGTGTCTAGAAGTGTGCAGGAAACAAAGAGGTAGCTCTGCATCAGTGCAATTCTGCTGGCACTACTGCAGGAAAACACAGCTCATCGAGCTTACCTGAACTATCATCTAGCCTCAAGAGGGCCCAGCACTTTCTTGTGAATTGATTTTGCAGCTGGAAGGATATTTCCCCTTTGCAACTCCAACCACCTCAGAGATATCATCAGACAAGTATCAGCTTTGAGAAGAACATATGTACTTCTTGTTTCTTTAACAATTCATAGAAAAGGGCCTAAAACCAGAGAGGAGAGGTGGTTCTGTTCTGAATTTTAGGCACAGAGACATCAAGTCAGTCTGTAGTATCAAGAGATTAGTATGATCTCTTAGTGAAATTTGACTATCATGTCATATTTTGCAGAGCAATTACACAAATGTGATGCTTTTTTAAAAAAAGAGACTCCAGAGAGCTATCCATTCTAGAGCAACTCTTGAGAAATCATCCAGTTATTCCTCTGCACTTTCCATTGAAGGCTCCTATCAAAGCCTTATGAAGTCAATGGAAAAGCTTTTCAGTGGACACTGGCTATAACACAGATGAGAGGCACCTCTTTGATGAGCAGGCTGGGTTTCTTTGCCTTTCTTTGCCTTCATCCTGTAAAATCAGAGTTTCAGAAACTGAGGATCTCAGTGCTCCTAATGTTCATATTGGCAGTTTTACCAAAAAGACTAAATATAGAATTTTGTTGAACTGAGCCTTATTCCTAAGGCTTCTTGTGTGTCATTTAAGTTTCTGATGGCTAAATAACAGCTGCAGTAATGTTAAGAGATTACAGAAAAGCACCAGCCACTGGAACCAAAGAGGTTATCCCATGGTGCTTTTGTGCAGCTTGTTTCATATCTGCCTCATGAAGTCGTCTGCCTTCCTAAAATAATATGTAATTAGCATTCAAGACACGTGCTTTCTACTAGCAAATGGGAAAAAAGCTTAGCAGAATTCTTTAAGAATGCTGATTTTTTTAGTGGTTTTCTATTTTGAATCTTCAAAATGACATCTGCTTTGTGAGAGACTTAGGAATCTGGAAGGAGGTTTGCAGAGGAGAATGAAATCGTCTCTCTGATCCTTCTGTATTCTATCAACTTCAAAATAAATACTTGTACTTGCCTTCCTGCAAAAATCAGTACAATGCCAACTCATTTTTTGACAGTTTTATATAACACCCTTCTTTGTGGAAATATTTTGAAATTTATTTTGGTGTTGTATTTCAATTAGTCTAATCAAAACATTTAAGCATTTTAATAAACATGACTGAATACGACCACACATCTTTCAGAAAACACCAATGATCCACTGTATTATCTGCAGCTTTACATACCAGGAGTTGAAGATAGCTAACAGAGTAATTTTCTAAAGATTAGAAAAAAAGAAAGCCTTTTTAGATAGATTACGTATTCTCAATTGTTCAAGCTCTTCATGCTAGGGACAAAAAAAACCCCTGTTTATCTGTGCGGAGATCTGAAAGGGCTTTATTTTTTTAAATTACATCCTCTGCAGTGAGTGTGTATAGAAGAGATGGCTGGGGTCTGTAACAATGTAAGGATGTCTGAAGACACAACCTTTAGTCTTCTGGGCTCATCTGGAGCTCCTGAGGGTAAGACCTGGCTCTCAAATCTGGGCTGCAGGGATGCCTGGGGCTCTTCAGAGGCTGAGACCAGGGAGATGAGCTACCTGCCTACAGGTAGTGGGCACTGGTGAGCGTCTGTGTGGCATCAGAGGTGAGGAAAGAGTTCTGGATCTTATTTGAGTTGTCACAGAGACAAAGCCCCAACCCTACCTCAGTGATACGACCAAAGCTGGTGATGCATGGCATCCCGTGGCAGCACTGAGGGAAGTGCCAGGGGCAGCAGTGGGCCACAAGGGTGCCTTTGCTGGCCTGATCTGATGTCCAGGGAGTTTTGACACTTACTGGGGGCTTGGATGTGGGACTGTGGAGGCTTATCTGGCCCTCATGCTAGAAGTCCCGCTGCTCTTCTACATGGGCACCTATAGCACTGTCAGAGGAGGTCTGAATCATGCCAAGAGTGATTGTGGGACTCTGGAATGAGGGTCAAGGATATGAACATTCTTTGGTGTCTCCTTGGACCTGCTAGAGAAGGAGAACTCAGGGAAGATTAGATGGATTCCACAATTCTGTGCATTAACAAATATTTACACTGCTGGGGTTGAAATTAAGGATTTGAATTCTAGGACCCTAGTATCTTCTTTGTAGATCAAGAACTGACAGGAAAAGACAGGACACCTGACCAGGTAGGGAATTTTTGCCAACAAGCTGGCCAATCTGGTAAGAGTTTTAAACTGAGAGTGATAAGGATCATGATGACATTGTCCCCTGAAAGAGGTGGACTGGTTTGATAAGCAGAGTGCAGAGAGATGCGGAAATTTAATCATCAAAACAGGGCAGAAAGGAGTTCAGTCCAAGCACATGCACATAGGGAAGGAAGTACCTATAGGATATGGAAGAAATTCTTTTAGCATTTGTGGGGAAATCAGCATGACTGAGTGCCTCTCTGAAGTGCCTCTACACTAATACATGCAGGATGGGGAGCAAACGGGAAGATGAAGAGGTGTGTGTGTGTGCAGGTGTAGGATTCACAGGTTATACAGATCTCACTGGAATCACGGAGATGTGGTGAAACAGCTCACATGACTGGAACAGTGCAGTGGCTGAATAAAGGCTCTTTGGGAAGGACGTGCCAGGATGGTGAAGACTGGAGTTGTTCTGTACATGAGAGAGGAACAGGAATCCATGAAACTCTGACCTGGGATGGGTGAGGAGCCAGCTGAGATCTTATGGATCTAGATTAGAAGGCAAAACAACATAAGCAACCTTCTCATGGCTTCTGCTTGTTACAGAACCACAATCAGTAAGAAGTACTATGTGAGTCTTCTTGAAAAAAGTGCTTCACATTTGCAGGCCCTGGTCCTCATGGGGGAATAACCAACTCAGTGTCTTCCAGAGGGGTAATATAGCAGGGCAGAAGCAATCCAGAAGGTTTCAATGATGGTGTGTGAAAGGAGTAAACAAGAAAAAGCCAGGCTCTTCTCAGTGATATCCAGTGAAAAGATAAGAGGCAACAAGCACAAATTTAAATATAGAAAGCAAACTTGTTTTTTGCTACAAGAGTGGTCATAAAGTAGCACAGGTTGCCCAGGCAAGTTGTCAAGTCTTCATCCTTGCTTAGAACAAATTCTAAGCAACCTGGTCTAGCTGAACCTGCTTCGAGCAGGGGGCTGGATTAGAAACTCCCAGGAGGTGCTGTTCGACCTCATTGATAGTGTGATTCTCTGGGTCATTAGTGTGGGGGCAATTTTTGTCTTTTGGGAGAAAATGTCACAGGGACTGGAGTTTTACTGTAATCACACCTAAACCGACAGACCCAGGAGCTCTTCTAGGATCCCATTTCTGTGTGCATATCCTGGCACTGGCTTGGGTTAGGGAATGCTCCTGCATCCTCCTCCTTGATTTCTGCTGGAAGGGAGCCACACTGCGGCATGGACAGGGTTCTGTGAAGTAAATTCTCCTTTGTGCACTAATGATCTCATTTTCCTTCTAAATCAGGAAGGTTTTTAGGGAATCTTGCTTTTCTTACCCAGTCCAATATAATTTCCTTCACATTCCCAGCTGCAGGGGCAGAAAGCAAACATTCCTATGCAGCTCTGTTTCATCCTACAGAGGAACTGACAGGGCTGAGCGTCTAAGATGAGTCCAACACAGACAGAAGAGCACCAGACTGAAGTACACACAGCAACCAGAAAGCTGACAAGCTGTTGCATTTTGTAGCAGATGCAGCTCTAACAGGGTATGTGGCTTCATTCCTAGATATAATGAGTTGCAAACGATCACTGGGAATGCTGTTTTTGTTCAAAAAATATCTCCTCAGTTAATATACAATATGTGCACTGGATGAATGTGTGCTTCTATTCCCATAAAGCAGTGAGAGATCACAGAGAGGAGCTGTCACACTTTACTGGGCTGATACTGATTATTGTGGCTGTTCATATCATTGCTGTCTATTTCTCTTCTGAACAATACAGTTAAAAAGCTAATGCTCAGAAACCAAATTAAACAATGTCTCTTCTACCTCAAGAAGTACAGTTCCAGGCTGTTTAAAGGGATGGATATATTCTACCTGAAGTTCAAGCTGGTGGGATGTACTCACACTTTCTGTGCAAAAGTCTGAAGATTAAGTCAGGTATGTGCCAAAATGCAGAGGAGTTGTTGTGCAGATCAGATCAGATATGTATCTTCTGTGTACTCGAGCAAGGAAGCAGAAAGCGGAGAGAACAGTGACCACACATATTGAGAGCTCCAGAATGGATTAAATGACATCAAGAGGGTGTATAGAGAGAAAAATTTGTGGGCTTCCAAGCAGGGGTTCAGAGATGCAGCAAGGCAGGAGTCCAGAGCGAGGAATGAATTATCAAATTTACAATACCATTTATATATTCTAGTTCCATAAAGCAATTGAACAGTGTTCACACTTCTCCTAGGGTGACTGGTCAAAGTCTCAGACACCCACTTAGAAATGTTTTTTCCTAATATAATGTACACAAGGTCAGAAGGTACCAGATATGAATGCTATTTACAAAAACCCTATCTATTGTTTACATAGCTTACACAAGAAAGGAAAAGTTCTCATAGAATGAATGCAAGAAGAGAAAATTTCCCTGCTAACAGCATTTCAGCGTCCTCAAAAATTCTTCTTTCAAGTCAACACAAAGGCAAGAATGGATGATCAGGTACCAAACAGGCAACCAGAAAAGACAAATTCACCAACTAAACATGAACAGGATATCAGGGCAAATAAACAGCACTCTCAGGCAGATATCCAAGCACGTATGTAATTCTGTCAACTTCATTTTACATCATTAACATATGAATGACAAGCTTCACAGGCATCAAAGACAAGATGTTCAAACTAAATTAAGTTTCTGATCTGGAATACAATGAAATACGAAGGAAGAATTGCTACCAGAAAGTGCTGATTGAGAAGAATGTCTGAGACATTAAGTATGTAGACACTGGATTCAATATCAAAGAGGTAATAAAGTAGTAAAGTAACAAATTATGAAAAGTTACTTCTTCTTTTTCCTTCAGTTTGAGTGTCCAAGAAGTTCACATGCCAAGCAGCAATGCCCACTACACTACAAGCCTGTCCTAAACTGCAGCCTCCATCTCAATGAATAGGAAAATAATTTTAGGCAGTAGGAGTATAAGGAGACAAGGCTGTGATCGTAAACTTGTTTTCAATGTTGCCATTAGTGTTCAGATATTGAATTTTTTATTAGCTTTTGTAGCTAGTAATGACAGAATTAGGCTTGGTGTCTCTGACATAGCATGTCATTTTCTGCTGCCACGACAAATTGCAGAATCATGTGCCTGTTGAAGGTGCTGAAAGGATCAAAGTGGGTGCAACTTCCTTGTCAGAAGCAACTCTTAAAATCAGCTTCTTAAGGACATTCTTCCTACTGTGCCCTTTATTTCAACTATATTTTGCATTTAATTCTGCCAGCTGGCCCATTTTGGAGCTTGCTAGTGGACTCTGAATTAGATTAAGTGGTCTATCCAGTATAAATGAGAAAGATGGAAGAGGAATAAACTAGATAAACATTTAAACACATGGTCTAGGGCTACTAAAAGACACTGATAGCTCAAAGAATAAAATCAACTGTGTTTTTCTACCTAAAGTTCCTGCTGATTCTGAGAAAGGGAAAGGAATAAAGTGATTGCAGAAGAGAAGTTTTTTTTTTTATTAATTTGGAAAATAGTTATTAAGAAGTTGAAAAAAAAACCCCAACAACATACCACCGCACTACTGGGAAGTTTACAAGGCAAAGAACTCAGAATTATGAAATGCTTCAAACCATGCCTATAGATAACCTACAACCTGCATAGGCACATATACATTATCAGAGTGTATTTAGCTGTAAGACTTTATATGATAAACACAGCATATCATGTTCATCTGCAGTACTCCTGCCTTGTGCAATTTACTGGACAGATCATGTCCTAAGGATGAATCAAAGTGAAGTGGACAGTTATGTGAAAATCTTCCATCTCTGGCTGGTTTCTGAGAACAGGGTATACTACATGAAACAGGATGAAAATTTCCAGAAGAGAAACTATCTTCCTGATTAAGTCCCTGGACTATCATCTTGATCTCTGACTTTTTTCTGTGTCTAAATCATAGTTTTTTCTGTGTGATACTGATCATAGCATTTGTGCAAACTCTTTCTCCGTGATCACTCCTGTTTCATTTTCTGAGTGCTCAGTCTGAAACAGTTGGAGTATTGAACCCATAATTGCAAAAGTTTGATATGAACTGTGCCCTGAACACATAAAAGGCAGCAGAATGCACGGAAAAAAGTAGGCTCTATTATTGAAAAGTAGCCTCTAAAAATGAACCCATATAGGGCAATTTTGGCTTTAGTGTCAGTGACTTTGTTCCCAATTTGCAAACCTGAGACACCATCCTATTACCTGGCAGATGTGTTGTATAAATAAATTTATTAATATCTACAAAGAAGACACAGCTATCAGAATCCGATTAAAGACCCAGAAAAAGGAATACATTTGTGCTCAGTGCAGCTTTTGGATATTAAGCACTAAATAACATATAGGACCACCCACAAAAGAATGAATAAAAACTGTTGTGGACCATGTGGATTAAAATCTTTATCGTAGTGCATGTACACAGTTGGCAGATACAAGACTGTAGGGTACCTTAACTGGGTATTTCCTGGCTGTGAAGCTTCACCAGTCTTTCCAGGTAAGATGTTTTGTTTTGTTTAGAGATATTTATATACTAGGAAATTTCTGAAATTTCTACATGGACAGTTAAGAGCCAGCGATATCAATCCCCACTACATAGATAAGGAATTGATCTAGGCCATATGACTCTAGATAGAGAAAAAAGATCTAAATAATTTGGAAAATTCTAATTTTTTTTTTGCAGTAAATAAAATTCAGAGATTACTCAGGTTAAGGAGACATTTAGAGAAGAATTTTTTTTTTTAATTCTCAAATGGCAGCTACAGAACACATGCCCTGGACATGCACAATTTTGTAGGAGACTATGATATTCTTTTTTCATGGTGCCCTTATTAGGACTTTAATATCTGAAGAAATGCTAGTCATGATACAAAGGTTTGAACCATTGTATAGTTCAGACTAACGTATTGCAAAGATGAAAAGGGCTCCAGCTAATGTTGTTCATCTGTTCTGCTCTATTTGCTTCTCCCTGAAGCCAAGTCAGAGCTTTTCAAAGCCTTCAATAGACTACAACAAAGTTTATTCTTAAAACAAGTCTCATTTTTGGGTGCCGTTGGCCACTTTTGAATTTCCTTGTGAGAAATGACACGGGAACAGAGGCTCAGCAGATGTCTCAACAGATACAGATCTGAAGGGCATGTCCCTTCAGAAGGCATGCGAAATTCTCTATTTTTTGTGAACTACCTAAACTCGGTGTGTCTGCATGTCTGCTGCATCATTACCATTTTTGTTAAAAGCAAATGTATTTGAAAGTCTGTAGCTAAAGCGCGCCATGAGATAAAATGTGGACTTTGGGAATGGCATGATAATTACACAGCAACAAGCTGAATATCAGAGTGACGAGCACTGTTTCACTTCATCAGGACTGAAGAAATCAGGCAAAAATGAGACGGGGTACCTCACCCCACCTGAGAGCACTCAGAACAAATCTGCTTATGTTTGGCCCTCGGGTAATATCACAGTAGCTAGGGAAAGGCTTCTGAGCTGCGATATAAATAAATAAACTGTGAACAAGATCCATTTTTCTCCCACTGAAAAATAACTCACATCAAAAAGGCAGCAAATCTCTGTTTCAGAGTTTCTTATAGTCCTTGCCATTAGACTAAACCGTATATTTGATTGATAGAAAATTAATTAATTAATTAATTAATCAGCATTCTTGATAAGACTGTTATTTTTCTCTCTCTTTTTTTTTTTTTAATTCACATATATATGCACCTGATTGTTTTCTTTACAGAGCTTTTCACTTCATGTTCTGTTTTCTCTGCTGAAGTTCAGGCATATGCAGTACCTGTTTCATTAGTGTCACTTGGCTTTTCATTAGACAGAGAAAATGAGCCTCTACAGCATTCAAGGAAGAGACCAATAAAGATATATTACTGTCACTTCACTCAATAAGAGCAGATGGGTCATAATAGTAAGGCTGATACCAGTACATTTGTAGAGTGATTCTTTCTTATCAGGCAGTTAATGAAATGAATTTCTATCATAGCATCTTTAAAATATAATACTCTCACAACTGTCTTTAAAGACCTATTTTGAACCAAATATGTTATCTATCAAAATATTCATTAAAATTAGGTGCAGGCCTACAGGAAGAGACAGATTAAATCATTGAGGCATCTGGGCCTCTTATTCCTCTAATGTGACCTCATTATATCGTAATTTGTTATTGCAGAAATTTAATTTTCTCATGCCATGGAATTATTGAGGGTCTTCCCATTTCCAGCATTTTCACTCTACCTAATTGTAAACTTCAAGATCATTTGGTATTTGATACTGTTTGGCTCCAAGATTGGATAGGAAACCGATAGCCTGTAAATGAGGAAGTACTTAATGAGGAAAACGTGATGATATCTATTGACTATATTCTAAAATAAGATAAATAAATAACAGTTTCACTTGAGATGCCCTCAACTTCTCCCTGACACATTTATTAACTGTTCAGAGCAGATGCTTCATTGCCTCAATATCAAGTAAAGAGGCAGATTCAAGAGACTAACCATGGCCACGAGCCTACCTGCTCTACCGCTGAGCAGTCAGTGATCCCATGGGTATGAAGGAAAAATTACCTGACCTGAAAGCCTGGAAGGTGGACTTTAAATATCACAGGACCAACACAACAAGCACTTCAGCTAAAGAATGCACCCGTGAGACTTCTTCATGCACTTTCAGGGTTCTTCACTGGGACAGCCTTCCCCCACACCGAAATATACTGGAAAACCAAATTTATTTCTAGTAATCCTCCCCAGCTGAGCCATGACATTGGAAGACTTCAAATTTTCCAGGAATTAATGAGCAAAGTTCTATCACCTAACAGTTCTTTATGGCAGAAAATCTCATGTAAACAAGGTGACAACATTGCCCTGCAGAGAAGGTTCTGTAAGTTTTGGATACTGCACAGCTGTTGCATGCAGGCCAAAAAAACCAAAACACCTGTTAATGCTCATAGTTCTGGATTCAAAGCTGTCACAAACTGGAGTAGAATAGTGAGAAGGACATATCCTCAGTGAATGGTATTCCAATGTTCCTATAATTTCCCACACCAATCACAAAATGCACTTCAAGGGCTTAATGATCAAAATTGGTGCTTGATCACTCTGGGACAGCTTGTCCTGCTGCTCTGAAGTTTGAAAAAACCTCGTGTAAGTCTAAGTCAAAGAAGAATTTCCCCTTCAGGTTTAAAACCAAAATAGCCTTAATTAAGCAATTTTAAAAAATTTTAAAAATCAGGTATAAGCAACTGAACTGAGTTCTCTACAAGTACAGCAATATGAAGAATGCATTCAAATTGCATGCAGCTTTGTCATGTACTAATTTACATATATACTTGTGAAGGCTAAAATTAAAAATCTTAAGACATTTCTAAATCAACAGATTGGGTTAACATCAATATTCATGTGCAAAATTTGGCCAAGGTATTTAGCTTCATTATCTATGTATACATCAACTTTTAATTCTTTAGTGTGTAAATGAAAATACCTTTGCAATGATGTTTCAGATTACAAAAGAATTCACAATACAGAGGTTATTACTTCATAGCCTCAACACACCTCAAGAGGAATAATCATCAGGAATGTTCAGATTTTTTAAATAAAAACAATAAATCTTTCATTTTTCAGTCTGTAAGTGGATATAGGAATTCTAGAAGATATTAAAAAGAAAAAAAAAAACCAAAACAAAGGACATCTCCTGGAGGTAGCTTCTGAAGTGTGTTTAAGTAAAACCACTTTTCTTAATTATCTTGTAGCTCAATAATTTAATAGTTATTAATTTCAGTAAAACCATAAATATCACTTAAAACACAAACTCCATTTTTAATCAGTGAAAATGGCCGTTTGTTGCAAAGGTTTTTTGAGTAATAACTTTGCATTCTTATTAGTAATGTGGATTTATAGGAAAATCAAAACTATATTAATTATACCATATCCTCATTATATATTAATAGACTCAGAAACCAAACATTTTGTGCCTTGCAGACTGAGGTGTAATATTAATATGAGGCTTTACAGCAGCAGCCAGTGGGGCACTTAGCTCTAATGCCCCTACTTTAGAGTATTGACTTGGTGCCCCTGGGACTCATGAGCTCAAATCCAGCTGGGAATGCAGATATGCTGCATTGAGCCTCCAGAGCAGTGTCTTGGGGTTTTTCACTTCTCACAGGGGGCCAAATTATGTCAATGGATGCAGTTTGTATTTTGAGACATCAGTTTCTGAATGCAACATGTGTGTTACAAGTCTATTACAGGCAAGGCTATGGAATTGTCGTGCTTCGATGGGAGAGAGACGTGAGAAGATGCAGCCCCTCAAGGTCAGCAATACGCAGCTCTTTAAACACAGACATGCACAACCCTCACACAAAGCTACGAGCTGAAGTAATATATCATCCTCAGAGCACAGGAGCAGGAATGCTGCTTCTTGCGCTGCACACAAGGTATTTGCCCCGCTGGAAAGCTGGGTTGCTCTGGCAGCTGATGGGATCCGGTGTTTGGGTTGTTTTCTAAATATAAGCTGAGAGCAGAATGACTGATCAATTGCATCTCCATGACAGCAGCCTTTGTAGAGCAACTGCTTAAGCCAGATGCCAGGCTTGTGACATTATTTGGTCATCGATGGTTTCTGTAACTTAACTGAGTTTGCTGCTTTTTGATCTATTCGTTGTGCGGTCCAGATTGTTTATTATTTGCTAAAGATGACTGAAGCTGCTAGACAGATGAACCCCATTATTGTCCATATGAATCTTAACTATGCTGATTTATGTTGCCAAGGATTTCTGTACTTACCCCAGCCACAGGAAGCTCCATTGAGAGAGACATTCCTCAAAAAGGACTTTAGGGAAACCGCTTCGACTAATATGGAGGAACAGGGAGAGCTCACAATGGAACCACTCCCATGTAGTTTGCCACACAAGACTCACACAAGAGAATGGGCACCCACTGTATTACTGGCTCTCCCTGCCGTATCCTTTCCATGTGTGTGGATGTTGCCACATGCCTGGGCCACCACGACCTTGTGAGATCTCAAAGGAAAGAGAGGTCAAGGATATGACCCAGTCCTTCTCCTAAGACCAGGAGACTTAAGAAAAGACAGTGGCATTGCTGGAATCTCTGTGAATTGCTCTGTGGGGCATGAGCCCACTGGAAACTTCCTCCTACCGTGACCTTGGGTGGCCCCATTTACAGGTGAGACCTAACCATCCATTCTCAGGTAGAGGTTTCAGCTCTCTTCCTTACAAAGGCCTAACCCAAGAGCAAATCAGGGACTGATGCCCCTGCAAAGAGAGTTAATTCCTCCCTCCCACAAAAGAAATGGCAGATCGTCATGCTCTTCGTCTGTTTTTAGCTTTTCTAAGTTCATTTTCTTGCCTGCACCATCCTCATAAGTGTTTGCAGCTCAAGCTGTGTCATCTGAATATGTCATTAGTCACTGAATAGCCGAGTGAGGAACAGTCAGCTGGGGAGGATTCAGAACTATATAGCACTGATCTCTGCCCTCTGAGGATTATAAGCATTTTTCTAAGTGCCTCTAATTTTAATCTCCCAAGCTGTGGCTTGTACAAAAATATATTCAATGGCCTCCTCTCTAGCATAATATCTTTATATTAAGGATTTTCTCTTTCACCTCAGGAAGTCAGCTTTGTAGCAGACCATCTCATTTAAAATCTAGTGTAACAAGAGTGGCATTTTTCTGTGTAAAATTGGAAGTACCACAGGTGATAGATTCAGCTTTTGCCTCTGTCTGGTTACAAGTGTTGGAGATGGAAAAATAATTTTGAAACATATTGTGGTAAGTTCAGATCTTTTCAGTTAGTGAAAGTAAGTAATTTACTTCTGTCTGTAAGTAATAATTATCTGTGTAGAAACCATAGTGATGGAGAAAGACAGCCCAGCGGGGTAAAAGGAGAACAAGAAATCTTTGGATTTTCTGAAAGCATTCAAAAGGATCAGTAAGCAATCTGTCTGTACCTCCTTCCTGCCACTGTGCACACAGGATAAGAACACAATAGGGAAATAAATAAAAAATTCAATAAAATAAAGCACTCACCTAACAAGTAGAGCATAGATGACTCTCTTGTGATCCACGTAAGGCCAGTGGTTAAAGACAGGATCCAGCTGCAAGGAACGGGAAATGGGTATGGGGACAGAATCAATGTTGGGTTTAATGCTGATCTCAGGAGAGAGTGTTTTGGGCTGTCTCTGGGGCTTTGCAATGATCAGAGTTTGTGACAGTGTGAAAACATCAGGGCAGATGTGAATGAGTCAGACCAAAGGTTCAGAGGTATGGATCAGGTGCTTCTGCCTAGGTCCTGGCTGAACTTTTGTCCTTATTTGTTCATTTCTACTCTTCCCACCCAGCACACCACAAAGTGAAGGAACCTTTTCATGGGCTTCCCTGTGGCTGCTGACCTGCATTTCTAGGTTGAAGAAGTTCAATGGCTCCCAGTGACCAGGGGGACTGTTCTCAGTTCCTTGCTATGTTATGTCCTGGGACAGATCACCACTGTGCAATTTCAACCTGGTCCATGGATGGCTTTTGGGGAGCTTATTTTTAGTAAAGGGCAATCACATCCTTCTCTGTTTTCCTTTTTTTCACCCTCTGCACTGCTTTGTTTATTCAGCAACATACTCCTTTCAGACAGGCAGGAACTGCAGTTTCAGAGGCTGGGAAGCCAGTAGAGACACTAGCTGTGAGCAGAAGCTCATGGGAAGACCTTCAGAAACAGAGCAAGTAACAGCACTTCTCAACTATATACTGAATATCTGATACTTTTCCCACTGCTTTCTCCCAAGTGTATTATTTTTTCTTGTTGTGTCATGAGCATTTTTTCTTCAGTAGACTCTTATTTTTTGATAAATCATTAAGCTGCATTTACCCATCCTTAGAGCTTTCTGTCCAGCGACTTAACCAAAATATCTTTCACACTGCCAGGGCTTCCTCCATAAATTGTTTCTGATCAGCAGTACAGCTTCATCTGCAGTCAGTGCCCTGAGCACTGTGCCTCCCCTATCAGCCGTTTCAGGCAGGAGCGAAAACACACCCTATCCGCCTATGATATCCTCTTTATTTCCTTGTTGCAGCCCTTTTCATTTCTCCCTGGCTGTTCTCTGACAGCTGCAGCCCAGGCTCCAATCTGCTGCAGGTGGCTCTTTTTGCCCTTCAGGCTTTCTTCACCATTGTGATGCATTAATGAAGTAGAGCTCCCTGTCAGACTTCATCAGCAGTCTTGTGAAGGCAGAATGAAATCACTTCTATTGACCCACTGGCATATTTATAGGCTCCTTCTTTTTTGCTGAGTATGGCAGTTATCACCTTTCCATCCCCATGTTGTGTTTATTCAGCAGAAAGCTAAATCACATCTGTGCACAAGTGGAACATTAATCAGTAAACGTAAGCCACTCATAAAGACTGCTGAACCTATCTAATTACCAGAGCTGGGACAGCTCGCAACACCTACCCCTCAGAGGGGTTCGCAACCCCATTAATTCACGGGCCTCAAACAGAGCCCAGCTCAGCTCTCCTCTTGCTAGACAGTCCCCAAAAAGTAGCATCTTAAAATATTCCTTGACTTGTTCCTGATACTTCTCTTTTCTCCTACAGAAAAAACAACTAACCCACTTCAGAGCAATGTCTTCTGGTTTTGTTGTTGGATTTGGGTGTTTTTACTCTATCTCTGTTTTCTCCTTTCCTATTACCAAAATTACTAATTATCAAAATCCAACACCCACCATGTTATTGGGGTTGGAGTTTATCATTTAAGTTCGTACTATATTACTAAATGAAGCATAATACTACATCAATACTGTAATATTTTCAGTAATTATGCATAAACAGCAGAAGCATTTATTAAACTTTGTGTGAAAATAAGGTATATGCTATATGCCTGTGTATGATGGGAAAAAAGGTGCTGTTAGACAAAGTTTGTATCATTTTTTGATACAACTCCAAATTTGGCTGCCCAAAATTTCTCTATACGTTAGCTTCTAAAAACCTTCTGACTCAGTCTTGCTTCATTCTGATGAAATTAGAATCTCTCTGAGTTTCAGTTAAACATTTTATTTTCTGAATTTTTTATGAGCATCATCTAGGACAGATTAAATGGATTAAAAAGTGGTTAATCTACAAATCTTTAAAAAGGGAAGCGTCATCTTCTGGGGATATTTCCAGGCAGTAATCTTTTCTTAGTCAAGTGCTATATTCAGCAGTCGAGAGGAAAATCTTGGAGGTAGATTTTGCCAATCATATAAAAATCTATGGAGTAGTTGAAAAGAACAGATCTGATTTTCAAAGAGAAAACCAGCTTATTTTAGCAATATGCATTTTAACAAAACTAAATCCAAGAATCAGGATTATAGATGGTATTTATAAGAAAGCAAAGCAGTTAAGGAAAGGACTTTGGGGTCAGGACAACCAACACAGTGCTTCATTGCAGCAGAGGATATGGCCCTTGACTGAGGGATCAAGGGAACATCAGTTAGAAAGTGAGAGTGGTTTATACCACAGTGACATAATTAGCAAAATCCTCTCACTGGTAATGGCGTCTAGGTTTATCACATGTGAGAATGTAAAAGGAGAGCTCCAAGAACTGTTTCAATAACTAGAAAACCTTGATCACTGTAAGAAACTGAAGATACTAACTTTAATGTATACTATTCAGAAGAAATATGATCATGTAATACACAAAGAGAATGTAGATTTCAGATCTAGTAAAATTACTTATCTAAGGAGAGGAAAATACAGCAAGAGGCTGAACTTGGTCACTTCTGCTGAATCAACACAGTATTGAAATAACATCTAAGATCATTTTAAAATAAAGGAAAACAACAATTGAGAAAAGTTACCTGGATTTGCATTGGTTTCTTTGCTACTTATTTAAACCAAGATAGCAATCCTCCAAAAATAGATACAATTTTTCAGCTAAAAGTTATTGAATTTGATAGAGAAATCATTTTGTATCATTTTAGGTTAGATGATTTTATATCCAAGTAGGTAATAACTCAGGTCCTTTGGGGTTGGCCTTTTCCTACTGAACAGTGATCTGTCTTCATGTCTGCTAATGGGCCTCACTTGAACTCTTGAAAATTTTACCAAAGGCAAAATGGATAATTAAAATTTTAGGGGCTTACCTATGTTATTAAAGAAAATTATTAGGCCTGGGAGGACATGGCTGAGAAATTCATATTCACATCATTACAATACAGGTCAATAGGGATCTGTTGAAAGAATCATGTAAATTGTACACAGTCAGAAATTCAAGAAACTCTAATGTAGGATACTGAAATAATTGTTTAATGGATATGCAGTCTTCTTTAATTTACCTCATTGCAGTTTTAAGGAAACCCGTGGTTCTAATTGTGGAGCTAGAAACACAGAGAAATTCTGATCAACATCTTTATTATCTCTGTATTGAGGTGAACTCTCGGCTCTTTTCATCTGACGGAATGCATGAGCTCTAGTCCTCGTGAACTCTTTCTGATTAACGTGTTGTTTTATTCACAGTCATAGTTTCTTGCTTTTTCTGGAAAGTATCATTGAACTACAGTCAGAAAATAGCAGATGACCATGCTCCATCTAAACCTCCCTTCCAAATACCCTCTGATGGTGATTTAATATTGATAGATTTATATAAGATTTTCTTACCATTAATTTTTATTTAACAGGTTATATTTTGTTTATCCACAGGACAAAAGAGTGGCCTTGCCCTTGAATTACACTAGTTCAAGTGATTTTTCAATCTTCAGTTCTGTAAAAAGCTTTAGATATTTCCTTATAAAGGTAAGATAGAAATTCAAGATAAGCCTTTATTTATGGCATCTGAAATCTTTCAAATACAATAGACTACTAAGTATGAATTAACAAGACTTTATTATCTTATTGTGAGGACTAAGATTATTCCAAGAAAAGCCAAGTGAAACTAGGAGATCTTCCTCTGGGATCTGAGTACTTAAAAGAAGCTCATCGCATATGAGGAACTGATTATGCTGTGTTGAAACAAAATGAAAAAATCAAACAATGCATATATTTTCTGTTGGGAAAAAGAACAGCAATTTGCAAGCCGCCTGTGATCTCAACATCCATGTCCTCTACATATAAGATATTTTGACTGCCCGCTCCCACTGGTGAGGGTCTATTGAGCAGTGGAACAGATACAGCCTAAGATTGTTTATGTTCCCTTTCCCAGCAAATAATAGAGGCGAGACTGTGTCTACGTGAATGTGTGTAGACACAACTACAGAATCAGAACCATGGAAACCTCTTTGCCATCACAGTACTACACAACACAGTCACCACAAAACCAACAAAGATCTCTGTTTCATGATAAACTTTCCAAAAGGCAGCATCAATTAATTCAGCCTTCAAACAGTGAGGATATCAGGGAGGCAGAGAAGGCTCCAAGTGAAGACAACTATTTCTAGGAATCCTCATTTCTCCATAGATCTAAGTATCATAGAACCATAGAATCATTAAGGTTGGGAAAAAACCTCTAAGATGATGAAATCCAATTGTTAACCCAGAACCACCATGTTCACCCCTACACCAGGCGCCACATCCACACATTTCTGAACACTGTCACTTCCACAGTGACAGTGATTCCACCACTTCCTTGTGCAGCCTGTTCCAGTGCCTGACCCCACATTCAGTAAAGAAATTTCCCCTAATATCAGATCTAAACCTCCTCTGGCCCAACTTGGGGCCATTTATTCCTGTCCTGTCATTGATACCTGCAAGAAGAGACTGACTCCCACCCAGCTGCAATCTCCTTCCAGGTAGTTGTAGAGAAGGATAAGGCACACTAAGACTCCTTTTTTGCAGGCTAAACAAACTCAGCTCTCTCAGCAGCTCCTCATCACAATTGTCCTCCACACCCTTCACCAGCCCCATTTCCTTTCTCTGGACACGCTCCAGCACCTCAATGTCTGTCTTGTAGTGAGTGGCCCAAAACTGAACACAGGATTTGAGGTGCAGACTCACCTTGCTGAGTGCAGGTCTGGGTACAGTCCATGTATCCAGATATGCTACAGCTTTGGTATTGGAAGTAATCCTTCCACTGCACACTTTCAGAAGAAGGCCACTGAATTCCCAGCTACCAAGAGAAGAGTGAGTGTATGTATGCACGTGCCCAGGTGAGCTCAAGTACTATTTTGCCCTTCTGCCTCCCACTTTCCAACATGCTCTGGGACCAATGAATTCAACATCTCCCCTCAGACCAATGAATTCAACAACTCCCCTCTTCCCTAAGTGGTTCAAGAGAACTGGAGACTTGGAGGGTGTTTTTCTTATCTTCATTTAATTTTTTGTCTCTACCTTCTGCCTTTTAAAAATATGTCAGGGGAAAAAAACCCTTTAGTTCATAATTCTAAAGATCAGGTGACTGGCTTTACCTTGTCAACACTCATTTTACCTTCAGCATGACAAACATGCTGTTAGCAGTATCCTACCAAGAGCTTGCATGGCCGCGGCTTAGAAGATCAGGTATTCCTGCTGCCCCAGTGACTGCTCTGCCCAATACATCCTGGTTGCTGTTATAGGAGACAGCACCTTATTACAGCTCAGCATGTTACACAGACTCTTCCAAAGCCCACAGACCTTAACATTGCTGTTATGGATGTACCTACTCCCCATAACATCAGCTCTTCAAAGGGCAGATTTTCTTCAATGCCATGTTGACTGATCTACAGTTGTCCTATGAAGTCAGACTGTTGCTCAGCCAGTGAGGGTTAATGCCATACAAGGTATTTTGACTACAAGGGAAAAAGGATGGGGGTAGAAGGGATGGAAAGAAGAAGAAAAGAGAAGAATAGAAAAATCTGACAAATGCTTTTCTCACCATTATGTCAAACATGTTTACAGAACTGCACAATTAATAAAAGAAAACCTGCACTACAGTCTCTAATTATTATTCTACACAGGGTGGAACACTTCTTCATTATCCCTTTTTGAATTGATTGTGTACATCAAACAGTCAAGATATAAATAAAATATGCCTGCATGCATAATACCCTCACATTAAAGCAGAAGGCAATTAACCTATGATTTTTCATTAATTAAATTAAAATAGCCCTCTGAAAATGTCTCAAATCAAAACAAGTTCCTTACAGAGTACTTTTTTCTTGCTATGATGCATGGGCCCTGCTTGCAAAATCATTGGTCCAATGAAATCACAATTTCATCAAAGTCTACCCATTTTCTTCAGTGGCTCCATTGTTCAAAGTGCTAATCCCAAATACAATATTGGTTTTATTTTTCAGTCTTTAAAATAATATTTACTGATGCTCATTCACTATTTAACGTACTGTTTACATTTTATTTTTGCTAATTATATTGATGTATTTTGCAGTATTACTGTATGTATTGATCTGATCAGAAATTTGGCAAATAAGACTTAAAGAGAAGGTCACTTCCCTCCTCTTAAATTTATATAGATAATAATAAACTCAGTTAGTGTAATGTTTTGTTAGTGCTTTATGGTTATCTCCAGTTAACTGAGTTTATTTTATTTTGCCACAGAAAGGTAAGAGTCAGTCTGCTTTTCCCTCCATACACAAACATATTCCTTTTCAATCATTTTATTCAGATAAATTGAGTTGTACTAAACACACCTTCAGATGTCTATTTGCTTTGTGGATTGTAAGGATAGATGACTGTAAAACAAAGGGAAGACATGCTTCAGCCAAGAATACACACTGGATGATAACAAAAAGTCTAAGGCAAAATTGCTGCTTCTAAGATATGTCCACTTCCATTCCCCAGATATAAGGGACAACTATGAAGGTTACAGATCTCAGTGGAAAACCCGACTGAGTTTGGTTTTGTGAGGGGTTTTTGGTGTTTCTTTGTGAAACCTGAGGATAGAGAATTTTAGATATCTCTCCAGTTATTTGTAAAGCTCTGATAATAAGAAGCCACAAAATAAACTACCTCTTTGTTGCCTTGTAAAACACTTGCCTTCACACTCCAGAAGTGTTAAATTATGTGTCTGTCTTATAAGAAGGAAAAGAGGTTTTCAAGTACAGAATATATGAACAGTGGAGCTACAACAACAGTGTTTCCTTTAAGTCAGAAGTCGCTTAGGGCTTTTTAGGAACTCTGTAAATTTTGAATTTACAAGATTTTGGCTGTTCAATAAGCATAATAATGATTTGCTACATTAGCAACATTAAAAACCAGCCTTTGGAACAATAAATTTTTTTGTCCACATCATACATGCCAAGGTAGCAGAAGCGGGAAAATGTCGTGTTCCCTCTCTTATGTGTTGCTGAGAGCCTGGAGCCCACTGATGAAAAAAGGGATCAGGGAGCATCTACTATAGGGAGGGAACACGTTCCAGCATTCCAGCAAATTCCAGCACACATATATTCACAGCACACATGTGGAAAGTTGCATACTGAATCACAAAAACATAAAGACAGATATTTTGTTACTTCTGTGTAGAGTAAAGCCTAGCACTCAAAAAATCATGTGATATACGAAAAGCATAAAAACAAAAAAGTAAAGCATAAAATACTGTAAAAAGCAAAAAAAAATACCCTATAAAGTAAAAATCACTAACTTTCCCCCTAATTAAGCCGACTCACTCACTTCCGCGTTGCCAAAAAGTATATAACGCTTGCTACTTGCACAATAAATACTATTTAATCATCCACCATATTAATGTCTGTAGTCTCTAACCCTAAGCCAAAAAAATAGCTTAGTCTCTACAAATCTTAGCTAAAGCAACGCAGCAACACTTCTGCATTTTCAGATATCACAAAGTGGAATGTTTTGCCTGAGGGAAGGGAATCATCTTGGTTCTTATACCTTTGTCCATAAAATGGGGGCTACATTGATCTCATACAAATGCTGTGAGAAGGCACATATTAGATTCAAATGCTGAAACAATGAGTTAGCAAAGACCAGCAGAGCAGGTCCTCCTGCTGAGTCACAAGTCCTCAGGTTAGACTTGATGACAGACTCTTGTCAGTCTCTCACAGACCATGCAAGCCTCAAGATTTTCACTTTCTACTAGGGAGAATCACAAATAACCTCAGAGCCTTCAGCACTGTTTTCTCTTCCTCCACCTCTTAGTTTTTGGAAGGTAATACCCAGCCAGCGCTTTTCTTTACTGGTCTATTTCCATTCATACGTTGATAGCTCGACAGCTCATTCACTCATATATATTTTTTGTGTTCAGCATTTGTGGTGTGTCTCTGGAAGGAATTAAGATTAGATGGCCAAGGTCCCCTAATCCTGATCAAAGTAGACAAATAAAAAGGGTGAAATAAGTCAGGCATATCTTTCCTGACAACAGTACAGAAATTCTATGCACTTTATGTGTTTCCTATTTAAGGTTTCATAATTTCATGAGAAATAACATTCAGAAATTTCACAGGAAGAACTGCGGTTTCAGCTACCGATTTTCTTCTAAGATGCTCCAACTCATTAGCAACCAAATTAAACTCAAAATAACTCTTATTCACATGTATTTAGCTTTGAAGATAACTTCTATTTCAGACCTGAAAAAGGGTTTATCAGCATAAAATCTCGTTTATTTTTTCCAACTATATTACTTGTTCTAATAATAGATTTTACTTATCCCACAAATCTTAAATAAATAATCATATATTATTTTAAAAGAGTACAATTGACATATGGTTTTCTATTTAAACCCATTTCCTTCTATAAGAAAAAAAAAAAAAAACAAAACAAAAAACAAACTCTCGCCAAGTTACGGGAGAGGCCCAGTCGGAAAGTTAATCATACTACCCTCATGTCTAAAAAAACTAGTCTATTCCTGAGCTTGAATTCTGCACTGGTTTTAAAATTAAATGTTAAAAAAAAAAAAAATCAATGTTTTAGGAAGCATAGGGTGTTAGAAGTTGGCTAGAAAACCCTATAAAGCACTGCCTTCTCTGTCTATTTTTCAGGTATTTTTCTCCTCCTACAAAATTACTACAAGACATTCATTCATCTTTCTCATGGAATACAGCTTTCAGCTCCTGAACTGTCTTTGTAATTTCATTCCTAACAAGTAAATTGAGTTATTTCCGTCATTCTGATGTCCTCTGTGCTCTTCAGCAGTATGAGCCCGCAGTGCCAGATTAGGGCTATAGATCTGTTGCAGGTCTTTGGCTGATGCGTTCATGCTTGGTAACTGTACATTCCTACAGAACAATAAAAATGGTTACATACCTCCACTCCTCAGTCAAAATGCACATAGTATTCAGAGTAGATTACATTAGAGATGCCACAATTTGTGGGGGAAAGGAAAAGAAAAAGGAGATTACAGAGTATTTTTTTCTTCAGCCAGATAAAGTCAACTTACAGCCTCAGCTTCATCTCTGTACCTATGCTGTAAATATGATTAGGCCTGGAAAATATCCCCTGTGAATCAAGGGCTGAGCTTATTGAACTTCTGAGGGATTTGGGAAGAAAATGGTTTTTGTGTTTATAAGTTCTAGGAATTATTTTTTAACCTAGACAGGAAATATGCAAGTGAGAGCAGAATGGAAAGGCACATGCTGCTATTACAGATCATCCTTAAGAAAAAANAAAAAAAAAAAAAAAAAAAAAAAAAAAAAAAAAAAAAAAAAAAAGAAAAAAAAAAACCAAAACCAAAAACACCAAACAGCAACTTTTAAGCCGGACATGAATGGGTTAGTGTTTTTCTTTCAGTTACCTGCAGTTTGCATTTCACTTCCTGTAACACTTTCTTCCTCCCATCAGTTGTTGTTCTCTTCAACTACTCTTTCTCTTAGAGAAACCAACTTGAGAAATGGTATTTGATACAAGTTTTTGATATGTAAGTATCTTTTAGGAGTAAGGCAAAGCAGTTGAAGGCCAGTGCCTCAGACACCATAGGTGTTAATGAAAGAGTGTGTTATTCTTGTTCAAACAGCAATGGACAATTTTTGCTTTATTCCAAGCATGTGAAGACTTTTGCACTTTTCATGAAATAGTAGTAAAAAAACCCTATAAATTACCCCAAAATATAGGCAATTTTCCCACTCTTCTCTCCATTGCTCCAAGAATAAAAACCTTGTAAAAAGATATATCTCAAAAAATACATTGCGAACCAAATGCACTCAGGGTAATTCTTTCTGACTTCAAAATGTTCCCTCACCAGAGCCCCAGAGGACTTGCATAAATACAGAAAGTGGAATTGCCAAAAGCTGTGGTGTCATAGGCTATCACATGGATTCCAGTGATTACCACCTAAAGAGAAAAAAAAAAAAAAAAAAAAGAGGGGAAAAAAACAATTCTTATCAAATTCAAATGGGAGAAGGTGGGGGTACTGCCTGATATTTTGCCTTAACAGAATCGTGACAGGAGCTTTGCCCAAAGAAACTCTGGTGTGTTGAACAGCAGGGGTAGGCAGACAAATCACCTGCCAGGGCACTACTAGCGTGAGATTTTCTTTTTTATATCACAGCTTAGGATACTTTGAGATGAACTAAACATTTTAGCAAGTTTATGACTTACAGATAGCTAACTGCACTGCATTTCAAACATTACTTTCTATAGACTGGAAAGAAACAAGGAATATAACATAGACTGAGGACACTGGTTACACAGCATTTCCTCAGGTAGGAGTCTGAAGATATGCCATAAAACTCCTGCTGTTTTTCCAAGGCCAACAGGAGCCAGGAGAATGCACCTTAAATAGCTGCCACCATAAATCATTTCTGTAAATGTGATAGGGGAAAACAACAACATAAACACTAGTATCTAAATAATTTTTGTAGTTGTAAATATATGTAAAAAATAAATTAAATTATGTGCTGGATTATCACGAAGGCACATCCAAGAGCTCCCCAGATCAAAAAACTGACCACGGCATCTGAGAAAGCCATGCATATTCAGCTCAGTGACAAATTGCTGCCAGCTGAGCAGTTATTCATGTAAAATTTCCACCTACAAGCACTGGACTGGATTTACTATTAAAAAACAAATAATGGATCACTGGCATTTCTTCATGCTACCTTTATGTCACGAGAAGGAGAAGAAAAACATGGTAGATGTGAAAGTGTTCTACTATGAATAGCCTGAACACAAGCTCCTGTCATCCTGCTACTTGTCAAGAGAGGAGAAAAGAAGTAAACACTAATTTAAGTTAGTCTTAACTGCCTAAATAAAGAAATAAATAGATATGATTCCAACAAACTGTGCATTTATTAGCTCTGTCATCTGAAATCAATGCATTATCTGCCTCTACATTTTGAGAAAAGCAGAAGTATAGGATTACAAATTACAAATTCAACTCGTGTAATGAAACAGATATATCGTGTCTTTCTCACAAAGAAGGATCATGATGGAATTCAAAGCTGTTAAATGAGCTCAATTCGTGTCTCACGCTCTAAGGATATATCTCTAGTCTTTGTTCAGAGCAGGTCTCTTGGAGGATTTGAATGCTGACTTCCATAGGTTAGTTTCTAGCCCTCACTAGAGTGCAGTCAGGTTATGTTCTATGTATTTACACTGAAATGGAGGGGGAGTCCAAGCACCAGATATATATCAGCTGTTGTTTTATGCAGCAATGCACCAGTGTTATCACTCAAGAGTACATAAATGAGGAGTAAGAGGCACAGTGAGGTGCTGACAGTGGTGGAGTACCTCACTGTGGAGAGCTCTGCAGCTCATCCTTAACATACAGCTTTCATGCAAATAATACTAAAACTATTCTGGTGTCAGAAGCCATAGAATGACAATGCTGAATTGGAAGGGACTCTCAAGGATCATCAAGTCCAACTCCTGGCCCTGCACAGCACCATTCCCAAGAGACACACCATGTGCCCGAGAGTAGTGTCCAAAACTTCCTGAGCTCTGTCAGGCTGGTGCTGTGACCACTTCCTTGGGAGGGCTGGTCAGCTTAAGCAGTATGGACACATGCTAAATGGCACAGAGCTGAACCTGTACTCCAAGGAGAAAGGAAATTATTCGTCTCTCAAACTGCTGCCATGACTTTAAAATCCAGAACTATAGCGGGCATCTCTAAAATCATTTAGATTACTCTGAGTGTGTAACATAACTTACAGTAAGTAGATTCTCTGGAGGTGAGTAATTTTGCACAGAGCTTCTGCAGAAGAACACTGCCACTTGAGTTCTGGGGGAGCAGGCATCTGACGGCACACAACCCTCTTTGGCTGGAGCAAGGGACCAAGAGGGGAGGAACAAACAGCTGGAGGGAAAGAGACTGTGAAACTGGAAAGTAAACAGACTAGAAACTCTCCCCGTTGTGACAGATCTGCTGTAGGACGTTTCTAATTTTTGTCCCCAGATAAGCACAACTGCCCCCATCACCTCTAGAGGTTTCCAGGCCTTTGCTGTGCTGGTGCAGGACTTTGCACAACTGCAGCCTAACCTAACCACCATGGTAGGTTTGGGTGGAGGAGACACACTCATTTTTAACAATTGTGCTTGGTTTAACATCAGCTGTACTTAAGGGACAAGATTACAAGCCTCAGTACTGATGAGCACACAGGCAGATTCAGGCCCCAGGGTATCATGCATGCTCTATGACCTAAGCCTAAAACACATCCATAACGCAGTAGCTGCAAGGGTTATTTCCATCTCTAAGCAAGAAGAGGGGCAGCTTTTATGAAAAGCCAGGCAGACAACAGCCCTCCCCCACTCCTTAGCCTTTTTAGTATTGTTCTTTTCTTTGCCTTGAATGTAAATATAATAAATCACAATCCGAGGCTCTAAAAATGTAAATGCCTAAAGGCATTTAAAGTGTGCAGTCATTGCTTGTGCCACGGAGGCAGTGTAAGAGGGCTATGCTCCCTGCAGAGCCCCCCGGCACCTATGTGCTGATTCCCATGGACAGTATGGGGGAGTTTCAGGGCTTCGTTCCCTCAGTCCAGACAGGCACAAACAGTAACCCTGAGTTCACAGAACACCTGCTCCACTCTGCTTTCTGACAGAGGAGCACAGAGTCTTCCAAGAAAGAGAATTAAATTGTTCCCTCTGCAATGGAAAGGTCCTTGGGCAGGAAGGCTGTCTCAGGCTCTTTGTTATAGCACATTTCAGCTTGGGGTTGTTGTTGGGTGAGAATGAACATGTCGCTCTGTCTCCATTGCCCTGTGAAAATCAGCTTCTCAGCTGACTGTGCTTGATATGTTTAACCACAACAAAGCATTATGTTCCAGAAACAGTGGGGTCTCCATTTTGATTCAGGGCTTTTTTATTCTTTAACTGAACTTTCAGAAAATCTACTGCCTCTCTCCAAAGGTGTGTATGCATAAGGGCTACTCCTAGACCTTGAGGTATTCTTCTTCAGGTATTCTTCTTTACCTTTGCAGCAGGACTCTAAAAGGACATAGGAGGGCCAAGCTGGCAGCTGCCAGTACTGAAGGGAGAAGGTTTTGCAGTAATTACCATCTAAAGGTCTGGAGAAGAGCACAGATTGTGCCAAATTGTGATGGACTAGAAAAGATGTAGCTTGAAGATGTTCTGCAGAAGCGACCTTTACCATATGGTTGTAAGATTGGACCAGAGGAGTCTGCAGGCAGGCTCAGCCCAAAACCAAATGTACAAAATGGAAAGCGCCTCGATATTTTCCACAGTGACAGGACTAGGAAGGGATGTACCTGTGTGAGTGTAAGCAGGAGCAATAACTTTGGGAAGACACTTACCAAATAGGGATAACTGTGGCATGGAGAACAGACATAGATCTGTGACTCACTAACACAGACAGTTGCAATAATGCTTATAGGAGGTAGATACAGAGTGCAATAAAGGCAATCTGAAACACAAAATTAGGGAATCCTTATTAAAAGGATTAAACAAAACTGAGAGAGAGGAGGAAAAAAACACCATGAAAAGACACATGCTATTTTGTAGAGTGATCACAGTTTGTGAAGAGTACTCACAAACCTGAGAACCACTAAATAAACATGTTCTAGGACCAAATTGTTAAGTTTTGATTATTTTTGTGAGGGAAAATATCCTATTTTCTCCATGAGAAACACTGCTCACATTACACCAATATAAGCCTGCTGACCAAGATCTTTTCTCTCCTGCTGGAACAGAATTTCCCAGAGAACAAAATACCATTTTCTGACTGGATCTTAATAATGCCTTCAGGATATTTCCCATGCTTATGTAGATTTTTCTACAGCAGCAACAAAAAAAAAATGCAACATATAACTTCTGGTCTTGCTGTGTTATAAATAATAAGTGCAAATTATATACATATAATTCCATACTACAACAATTGTTTAGGGCTTTTGGGGGAAAAAAAAAAAAAAAACAAGAAAACCCTAGTAACAAATGTCTTTAACTATCACTTCAGATATAAGCCACCTAAGTTTAAAAATTTCTTCAACACTCTGTGAAAATGCCACAAGCTCCAGGTGAAACCAGAAGCTCCAGTTATGGGTAATATATTGCACTGCTGCCCAAGTTTATGTAGAGAAGTAAGGACCAGCAAGAAATAGCAAATCATAATGAAAAGTGTGTTACTTTTACAGAGGAAAATATCCCGGTATCTGAGGATAAAAATGGCTTAAATGTAAGCAATAAATAAACCAACTTTATCCAGTGTTCAAAGCACCAGTCTAATGAAATTAAAGGATCGTTCACTAACCTTTCGGAGTCCATTCAAAAATTAAGAGTTTGGCAGAATTAAATCCCTCAGTGACACATACACTTAAACATACTTCCTCAGCCCTGTTCTACTTAGTTCCTTATGACAAGGTCATATGTAAGATGTCTAGATTGCTTGGACGCAGTCCCCAATAATTTCTTTATTCTTGGCTACCGTTCTTTAAAATTTATCCCTAATCTGGCATGTTCTCTTCATGAAGTCCCTTATGGCTGTCTGTTGAAATGAATTGAAGCATTTTCCAGGGATTTATATAATCCAAAAGCAACAGTTACAGTGTTAAAATCATAAAAATCTGTAAAAAGAAGAAAGGCCCGTGAATGTGTGCATTAACTGGTGTGACATCAGGTCTGATTCAGCCTGGAAAAGCAGATTCAGAGGAGAGAATGGTAACAGGAAATCGGTAAGGTACACAGCCAGGGCTTCAGCTCCGTTGTGACAGAGTTCATGTATTACAAGGTGTGGGAAACAAAGTGTTGCTGCTTTTTCTTCTAATGCCCACTTTATACCAAGGACAAGCCTCCATCAAAGCAGTCTGTAAATTATTCTTTACTTTTTCTATACCTCATTGTTCATTCTTCTCTCTGGAAAAGGAAACAACTCCGGGTTCGCATGCTGTATGGTTTTTTGAAAATATTTAGTGTTTTCTGGCATTTAAAGGTATTTTATGACTCATCATGTTGAAGGCACAAAACTATTTTTCAGCTACAACTCTCCTTCCCACGGTTTTTTGAATAAGCTGACTTACCTTTCAGATGCGCTTAGCAAAAACATTATGTTTTCCTGACAGATCCTCAGCAAGACAGCAAATTCAGAATGAAACCAGTGTAAGGCTGGTAAGTCATACATTATCATACTTGAAATTTATGCTCAACTAAGCAACAAACAGTGTTAAATTTCTTCCAAATAGTTGGACATATTTAGATGCTTCTTTTGTTTGAAAATAATTCACTGAAAGATTCAAAGCTTTGCAGATTTACTTGTCAATAAACATTAATCTGCAAATGGTTCATGGAAGCATCGTGCAGCCAATGGGCGGCTCACAATCTGTTTATTGCTCCTATTGCCTGGTAGCTGTTATCACTGCAACTGCTTTCTCATACAATGACTCCTAAAGAGCTTCAAAAGGCCACCAAACACTTTAATTCAAATATCCATGCAAAGCCACATACCATGTTTGCTTCCTGCTAACACCCTTCTGAACACAGATCCACTCAGCAAATATTGATGGAGACAGGAGAGTTGTTTTTGAAGCATTTGCCTAAGGCCAAAAATTTCAGAAGTGACTAATTATTTTGAGTACTACATCTTCAGTGCTTCCCAGACAGGCACCTGCAAGAGATCTGTGTACAGAGTGATGGAAATCCACAATAACTCTGGGTCAGACCCTCTGAAAACATCTCCAAGTGGACAGCCAAGAATTAGGATGTTCAACATCCTTATGCATTTTTGAAAATTCTAGTTTACTGTGGGATTTTTCTTGTTGTATGATTTTTTGCCCTTTTTTTTTTTTTTCCGTAACAGAACTTGAGTGCTTTTTTTCACAGAGGTCTTTTCTTGGCTTATAAGATTTCCATAACATAAGATTTTGGGGTATCACCTTTCAGTTGTAATTAAATTCAGATAACATGTATCTGATTTTTTTTCCTTGGGGACAGAAAATTTATGGTAAAAAGAAAAAGGAAAAGAAGAGAAAGGAGACTCTGCATATTAAATGACAGGGCAAACTCTCAAATTGCCATAGTTATAACATTTACATTTTTCAAGGTCATGTGTCAAATACAAATGAAATAATGAACCTTTGCTAGTCTGTGGTATCCCATGTCAGGCAACTTAGGCATCAGCATCAATACAACGGCTTTGATGAACTGCAGTTCTGTGCCCTGCTGCTCTAACCTGGAAGTTTAAAAGGCAGCAATTAAGTTTTCTAAAAAGGAGCAAGAAAAACAGGAAAAAATGGGGCTAAGAGCTAGCTGTATTCTTAATTGCAGAATAGTTATTTAATACAAAAGCAAAAGAACTAAAAATGTGCAGACTGAAGGTAAATGGCAAGGAACAAGAGTGTTAATGAAAAGGCTGGATAGGCTGCAGCTATGAGACTCACATCTGACCCATGAGACACTTCAAGAAAAAAACAAGGTGGGAGTGTGGGGGGAAACATTAGAGGTGAAGGAGCTGTTATTTACAATCCTGTGATAGAGTGCACTGCAAAAGGAAATGCATCAAAGTTATTCTTTCAAAGGACACAGGACTGCATGAAAAACTCTCCCCAACTTGGATGATTTATTTTATTCTAAACTGTGTAACTGCAGTGAAATCATCGAGTGCCTTCTAGAAAGGCAACTTATAGTTAACCATACACTGCAAAGGAGGGTGTATATTATAATCCAATTTAGGATATGTTATATTGTGTCATTAGAGAACAATTTTCACTTTGTACAGCTCAAAATGTCTCAATGGGTTTAAAACACATGCCTCTTTTCCTTTTCTCCCCTCGCAGCACAGCATGAAATGAAGCTATGGGTAATATTTCTGTTCCATGTGCCTTCCTGGGAAGTATATGTTACTGAAAATGTAATGGGTGAGTCCAGAGTTGTATATGTTACAGTCATATTTTGAAACCAATCATTTCAGGAAATGATTAAAATTTTCAGTCATTTCACAAAATGGCTGTTTCATTCAGTTACTCTGTGAAATAAGAGAAAGTTTCACACCTTTAATGAAGTTTGAGAAACATGTAGGGAGGCACCATGTGAAATGAGGTTTTTTTAATTTATTTACTTCTAAATCCATATGGACATCTGCATTTATTTCTGAAATCTTCCAGTCTCACATGCCAGAACTGAACTTGCCTTCATAACTAAGGTAACAGTAACATCAGTATTATCTCCATTTTGCTTTTCAGTGTTTTCCTCCCTCTAAAAACCATGCTTTACTGAGATCCTTGCCTGCAAAGCCAGCGCTGCCCAGGCTTCTTCCTGCTGGCCAGGACAGCTGACAAGGGCAGAGGGGAGCATATGGGGCAGGATTGTGCAGGAAGTGGTTGGCAAGGTGCCTTAAAAGTGAAGGACCAGTTAGCTCGTGAGTACTGATGGGTGGAGAATTTGGTGGATCTGGATGAATCCTTTCTGAGAGAGCTTGAGCTACAGGAATTGGTCTAACCTTTAGTTTAGTTTAGTTTAGCAGTGATAGCCTAGCACAGTAGGGAATGTGGGGAGCAGTGTCTGCTGGGGATGTGGCTGCACCAGAGTCATCAGAAAGAGCACTGAACACTGATTGCAGATTCTGCTGACTGTGGAGGTGGCTGATGACCCCTGAAAGGTGAAGCTACACCCACATTTGGGATTGGTACCGAACCAAGCTGCATACAGTGTGAAGTTTATGCCAGATTGATGGGTGGTGCTTTTGAGAACTGGACAAAGTGAGTCCCCACTCTCCAGTCCCATGAATTATTGCCTGACATCCATGCTAAGAGCATTTGCTCATCATTCCCTTTGAGAGATGCCTGGATTTCTGGATATCTTGCTTTTCCATACAACAAGCCAAGCGGGGGCCACAGAAGCTTCATTTCTTGGATGACTTTGGCAGCAATTTCAGTTCTTTTATCACTCTGCAACCCAACCAAATAGGGTTACCAAGACCCAAGCAAGAGTTTCCAAGCAGAGAAAAATACTGAAAAGCTGAAAGGCTATTTTTGGTTCCCTCTGAGGTAAAGGCTTAGAGAACACAAAATCTAAGAAGGTGGTCTTGGTACACCATTACATCCTTAAAATTGCCTTGATGAAGCTTGCAGACCAATAAAGCCAGCCTGGCCTCTGATGAGTTTTCATTGCACAAATGGTCAGTTTTATAGCAAGGCCATTAGTCAAGGATTTTAGCACCCAAAACAGAAAAATCTCAAGAGCTCAGCAGTCTGTCTTTTGATGTTTGCGTATTCAGATGATAAATGCTTTTTAACAAGAACAGGTAACAATTCTTGCTTTTCTGGCAATATCATACCTCTCTTCCATGTTCACATAGTATCTAGGAAATGCTTCTTTAGTCAAGTGTTTTTTGATTAGCTGCTTAGTGTTACCAGCCATAGAATTTCACATCTATGAGCAGTGGAGGAAATATAAAAGAACTAACCAGCAATTCCATAACCAAAGAAGAGACAAATTATGATGAGAGCAGAAAGAAAAAAAAATAAATAAAAAAGAAAAAAAATACTGTTTCTTCAAACTTTACAAGCGAGTAGTGTTCAAGTCTTGATTTCAGTTTGGGATCTTGGCTTGCCTTTTTAATCTCAGCAATAGCTGCATTATATTTTTCCTTCCGTATGAAGCACTTTGAACACTTTTCATACTTTTCATGAAGTTCTTTTCTGAAGCTACTTTCAAAATCCAGAGTCATCTCCAGCAGTCACTGTAGAAAAAAAGCAAAGGATCCTTATCCAATAACACCCCTTTTCACAATATGCCTGTTACAGGGTGAAACAAACAGTCAAACAGTCTGGCGGAATATGCGGCACGTCAGTCACTTCGTAGAACGCATTAAACTTTTAGTCATTTTACCAAATGAGTGACTGAAAGAGTCATTTCGCAAAATGACTGAAAATTTCAGTCATTTCAGGAAATCACTGGTTTCATGATATTTCTAACATACCATGTGCAGAAGGGAAGGCTTAGGCTGGAAGTGGGAAGCAGATTGTGTTCTTCAAACCCCCTCTTGTGGCTGTGGGGAGCAGCGCCATGAAATACCGCATTTTACTGTAATCTTTTGTTTAAAGACTGCAGTGATTGTTGGGGAAGGAAGGAGATGTGAGAGACCTTGCTTTATCCTAATGCTTATATTCTTCCTTGAAAATCTCTGTCAAGGAAGGTTTTTAGGGTTTTGTCCTCAATTCTTGAGCAATAGTACATGCGGTTTGAGCTGGATACCTCTGCAGAGATCCAGGACAAAGCAGTTGCCAAAAAGGTTCCATATGGATGAATCCATTTATGTGACTATTTAGTTTTAGTATAGCTGTATCTGTCTTATATGAAAGTAAAACCTTCATTTTGTTTTCTGCGAAGTATTTTAAAGCTGCATAGCCTTCAGGTAGAGCTGAAACAAAATGAATGTGTCCGGAGAATACTTTCTTAGCAGATAGTTAGCAGTGAAAAAGCTTTCACAAATGCAGGTGAGTAGCTATTCAAATTCAAGCAGCTTTGAACAAAAGCTGTCCTTAAGACCAAACTGCTTGTTTTCCTAAGTAGAAACCAAATAATTGATCTTCTGGTTACATTTGGTTGGGACTGAAACAGTGAGCTAACATTGCACATCTCATGGTGAAAGGAGGGCAGGGTAAGGAGAGGTGATTGTGGTTTACTATAAATTCTAAAATTCTTGCTTAATTCCAAAGTGCTTTAAAAAGAGTGATGCGAATGATGGCAGAAATTTTGGTCGATACCATATATCTGCAGTGCTGCCTTCCTGTGGAAGGAAATTACCACATTGGCTTTGGGATATCGCGTGTTGAGGATGCGTTTGCAGAAATGGTACCATACCTCTAGTCCCTGTCAAAAGGATAATGACAGAAAGAGAGTTAAAGCCATCAAATCAGATCATTACTTGGTTTGGAGCCACTCAGAAAATATCAGCACAGGTATCCTCTGCAGGACTTCATCACAAAAGTCTTTGGACCATCCAAGTCTGTGATACCTCATTTTGCTAGCATTCCCCTCTTCCAAAATATCACATACTTCCTCTTTCTTTCACTATTGTTTCAGAGAATTATTTTAAATACATTTTTGATCTAATTTAAGTAAACATCATATTTCTGCATAACTACAGCTACTCATTTCTGTTTTTTCTTTTTTCATTTATTTTAATTTTGTATTTACAGTGATATTGAGAGTCAGTGGAATTATAACTTCTAAAAACATAGCCTGAGGGAATCTGGTAGAAGTCCATTTTTTTTGTACATTATAATCTGGCAGACTGAAAGACTACACAGATCAACTACAAAAGTACTTCATACCAAAACTTGGAGGAAGTGTGTCCGATCTAATGCAAAAGAAAATGATTGATCTGTATAATTTAATAAAGGCATACATTAGTGTGAAACACTCTGAGCAAATAATAGTTTAAAAATATAACATGGAAAAACATTACTTAATCAACAGAAAGGAAACAATTGGTTTTGCTCTCCTTGGGTTTTTTCCCATTATGTAGGGTGTCCAAAATAATGAGCATTACTAAGTTCAATGTACTTCATTTAATGTGTTAGGGAAATGGCTCAGTGAATTTCTGCTACACAGGTCTGTAAAAACCTGTGTAGCAGAAATTTCAGGAAACTGAAATTCCTTTTCACATGAAAAATTAGAGAGACTTTTTAGGGAAACATTGAAATATTTCATTTTGGAAGTGCAACTACAAAATCAGCTAGAAAACATTATTTTTCCCTGGCTAAAACTGTCATACTTGACAAAAACCACAGTATGAATACTGGCGACACATTCTTTTGACAATAGATACTTCAGCAGTGTGGTTTTGTCCATATCTCTATATATTTAAAGAGTTCAAGGTTTGGTTCCTGACCCTGGCACAGTTTTTGCAAATGCGTTAGGTCAAGGCGAGGACCTGTAACAGTGACTCTGAATCTGTTTGAATGTGTCTGAGTTTGAAACCAGTGAAATTCCACTGTGCTCCATTTCAGAATGTCCTGATGTGCCTCAGCTCCCTAAAAATATCTTTCTGGAAGGGAAAATTTATTAGCTCTTGTGAAGCATCCTTATGCTGTGACAACAGGGAACAGACAGGAGGACAAGGGCAAATCAGGACTGGCCCAAAGCTCCTCAGCAGGGCAGGACAAAATGGATTTTTTTCCATTCTTCAACTTATGTCATACTCACAGACAGTAGCAACACAACTTCTCCATGTAGCACCCTTCCTAAATTACCTCGGGCATATGCTGCCCCAGGGAAAGACCGGCCTTCCTGGGAGGCAGCAGCAGGAGCAAGAGTTTGCCACCTCCCCAGATACCTGGGGCTCAGCAGCTGCTGTCTTGGTCTGATCCCAGCCCCCTGCAGTCCCCGCTTTCCTCTGTGGCTGCAGGAGGTTTTGTCCTCACACATGGTTGTGTGGGACCTTGAAAGTCTGGCTTACGCCTTGCCTTGCTTTGAGTGGTGGCATAGGTTTTGGGGCTTTATAATGATCAGGCACAAACTTTCATGGCACCTGCTATAAGCCTGACTAAAACCTCACACAGCATTAAGCTTTTCCATCCCAACAGTTTTAATTAAGCCAGCCAGTTCATACTACAAGTTTATCACCATTAAACCCAGTATTATTTGCTGAAGTGAATGTAGGCATGCAGAGAAGTCAGGTATTAGTAATTACTCTTAGAACGTACTATATATATACACCTACTCTATTGATTTCCAATATTTAATATTCCACAGTGACCAGCACAGACCTAGCTACACTAATGAAAATACTAGTAAATTATTCTCAGTTCCTTAGCCAATATTTAAGACATTTATTTTTATTTACCTAATACTGAAGAAAAGCTCTATCCCTAATAAATTTATCCAAGTGAGAAGCTACTTTCAAAGACCACAATATATTGCATGATGCAAAAAGCAATATGTTTACAAATATAACTTGTCTACTTTATTCACGTGCTACTTTTAGAATATATTTTAAGTATTTTGCACCCGTGCTATGTGTTTAGTGATTTTGCACTATCAGGTTGCAGAGTGGACAGTTTCATTGTCAGGCTGAGGAAGTTGGGGCTGTTCAACCTGAAGAAGAGAGGGTTATGTGAAACTATATATAGTTTCATATATATATATATGTATGGAGCCCTCATAGCAGCCTTGCGGTATCTGAAGGGGGCCTACAGGGAAGCCTGAGAGACAATCTTCATCAGGAACCGTAGCGACAAAACCAGGGGGGATGACTTCAAATTGAAAGAGAGTAAATTTAGATTAGATGTTAGGAAGAAATTATTTACCATGAGAGTGGTGAGGCACTGGAACAGGTTGTCAAGAAAAACTGTGGATGCCCCAAACCTGGCAGTGCTCAATGCCGAGTTGGAGGGAGCTTTGAGCAACTTGGTCTAATGGGACGTGTCCCTGCCCATGGCAGGGGAGTTGGAACTGGATGAACTTTAAGGTCCCTTCCAACCCGAAACATTTTGTGCTTCTGTTGTGTGGTTCAGTTCTGCTGAGATACGCCATTGTGAACACATTCTGTTTCTGCAACAGAATGACAGGGTGGCAATTCTTTCCTTTTACTTTCGCTCACTCCGTGAATCGGTTTCTACCAAGTTAAATTAATTTTATTTCTCAAAGATGGGTAACCAATGGACTTCTAAACCTCCTGACCTTTCAGCTGTGTGTTTCTGACACTAGTTTGCCAGGGAAGGGCACACATCTCCCCTGTGGTCTTGTTTCCAAGCCTTGTTATTATGGGGATTGGACTTCAGGAAGGCAGATTTTTAGAGAGCACTTCATTTGGGTTGGTCTCACAGACAACAACTTTTCCTGTGAATTCTGCCATTGACTTCCACATGAGTGGCTTCTGGTGAAGAGTGAGTACATTTGAAACTCCTCCTTCAATTAATTTTTTTCAAATGGTTTCTGTGACTAGAAGAAGCCAAGCTGCGAGTTCAGGACCTGTAACAACTGTTCACTTGATCAAAGACTCTAACATTGGTAGTAACTGGATAATAGACAAGAAAAACTGCAGTGTGGAACAGACTATAGGAAGTAAGAAAATGCAATTTTGGTATGTTTAAATAAAAACACAAAGGTGAAAAAAACATTTTAAGGTAAGTTGTCAGTTCACTAGAAGATAAAATACCTGGTTTTCTCAACCTTTCCACGGCAAGTGAGGAAAGCCAGCTGAGAGGTTTTTTATGAGAACAGATTTTAGTGAGTTGAGATTTCCCAATTCTAGGCCTTCTAAAAAGCACATCAAACTGACATTATTTGTCTATCACATCCATTTGCCAAGTGAGAACATCTTGGCATTTTTTTTTCTATAGCAGCTTACAAAAGCATTCAGTCCAGTCATCATATCTATTTCTTCTAAGTTTTGCTTCTGTCATTTCCACAGCTTTATGTCGTGACACTTAAAGACCCACAGTTCCTCAGAAAATAATGCTTCAAGGTACAAAATTCTTCTCGAATATCAGTTTTCTTGCAAGCTCTTATGTTACTCCCAGTTGTACCAGCCTTCTGTCCTGCCTGCTGCACCTTCAGTAGTAGGCAACAGAGAGAATTTGCAGAACATTAGGAAACTAATCACCAGGAACTGGATTTGTCTGACCATAAGGAAAATTCTGAAGAGCTATTTGCTTGGCAAGAAGTAACTTTTCTCAACAGAGAAGCTGAACAGTTAAAGATGTCTTGAAGAGATCTATTTTTTAAACCTTAATATGTTTAAAATTCACATTAAATTTAACAAGAATCACTTTGTTCTTACTATTGATAATTACAGAATCTAATGCTTTTGAGTGTGAATCAAGTCTCAAATAACAAGTGACCTCTGCTGAAAAATGAAGACTGGAGACTTTACAATGTTCTCAGTCTTCTTTCCTGGCAAAGATCATGTACTACCAGATGGGGATCAATTAAAGGAACATGGAAAAGCTGACAATTGGCTTCCTGGCTAAATTTAAAATGTAAAAAGAAGTTGTTTCAGATGATGCCAAAATGGCCAAGTTTTTCTTGGGAAGTGGAAAACTATTGAAAAAGGTGAAAAACTTTTCAATTTTTTTTTATTTCTCTCTGGGGTTTTTTTGGTCAAGAAAATTCAACAAGCTTATCACAAACTTACAAATAGTTTCATCTGACCTGCACTTACACTTATAGCAAAGAAATCACTCGAGCAAAAGACACTCATCACCTCTGGGAACAACGCACACCTTTTATTCCATGCAGCTTTCCTGAACACTAGTAAGCCATTAACTGTATTTGCTGCTTCCTGCATTCAATTACCAAACATGAAGTGTTTGCCAGACCAGATTTTCCACATGAGAGTATTCAACATACAGTTTTTGGGTTTTTTTGCAATTCTTGTCCGATTCTAACAAATAGTTTTGTTTTTATCTGAACAAGGAGTGGGTTCCATGATCAAGGATGAGAAATGCTATTTCTACATGCTAGATGCAAAAAGCTTGAAGGACCCAAGATCTGTATCCAAATTATAGTACTCACACTGATTCCTAAGAGGGCTGAAGTACAGTTTCTTTTCGCATTTTTAATTTAAAAACCATACCCATATTGTATAATTCTACTCTTGGTTTTTTTCAGCACTACTGTTTCAACAGCAGATGCACTCCAACAATGACAAATACTTTAAAAAAAATAGGACAGGTACTTTAATTAATTAATGCACTGTTAGAAGCAGTTTTGGATGCAGAATCTATGGGGGAAGTATATGAATATTTCGTCTGAATGGTTCTTCTGTTTTCCAACAATTCTGTAAATATTTTAATACTGTAGCAAAAGTGATGCATCCCTGATGAAAAGTTAAGAGACAGGAGAAGGAAAAAAAAAGTGTTTTCGATCTTTCAACCAAAGTATTTCCACCCCAAAATAGGAGACGTAGCCCGAGGCCAGGCAACTTCAACCTTGTTAACTGAGCCATGAGCATCCTCTTAGGAACGACTAGAATTCGTTGCAGGCTCACCAGAGCCCTGTAATGGATTCAGCATTAGGCTTCAACTGCAAGGGCTGAACTTCATGGGCCAGCAAAAGGCATGGGCTGCAAAACAGGCAAGAACAAAAGATCTCTGTGCAAACTCCTTCCCCTACCTTTAGAAAATGTTTTCTGCTGATTTTTTTTTTTCTGCACGAAAAACCATCTCTTTCAGGATACACTGCCTTCCTAATTCTACTCGAATTAGATAAATTATCCTGGGAGAGGGGGAAACATATGACAAGGTTGAAAATATAGCTGTGAAGTAGTGGTAACATGTTATTGGTTTTGCACTTTGGTTTGGTGGTGGTGGTTTTTTGTAGGTTTTCTGTGTTGTTGTTGTTGCTGATTTTTTTTTCTAAAACAGCTTTCCATTCCCATTTCCTTTACTCCCCTCTCCAAAAAGAAAGGGTTCAGTTTTTCTGTCCCTTCTTTGCTGAAATCCAGGGAGGCAGATTTCCATGTATCTTTTTAAGACACCTTGAGCTTTCTGGAAGGCAACAGAATATTGTCTATTAACCTATAGTGTGTCAATGGTAAAAAGCCTTATGGTAGCTCTTCTGTTTTCATTTTCAATCTGCTCTTGCTGGAAGGGATAATCTGCTTAGTCTCTGTTGAGTAGCATGCAAGCTTGGGAGTTTCCACATTACTTCTTGTCCTGCAAGATCCTGAAGTTTTCCCCTCTGAAATTTTGAAGGGTCCTGCTGAGAGGATTGCAAAACCCTTCCCCAAATCCCATTTTTCACCTGGTATGACACAGCACTAAATCATCCCATTTAGGTAAGTCTGTTCCCTGAGACCGTTCAAGGACTGCCCTGCTCTCAGACTGGCACTATCTGGACCACTTGCTTTTCCTTTTTGCCCATCAACGATTGTGAGAAACTACAGACAACCAGGGAGTTTTCTTCGGGATGCAAGTTACTAAACAGGAATGCTGCAAATATGGGACTCCTAAATCCCTCCTCCTTTTTTCATACACACACACACACCCCCCCTTACCCCACATTTAAAAGCATGTAGAGGCTGTCGGCCAGCTCTCTTTCAAGGTTATTTGGAAGGTCTTCACTTTCCCTGGTGTCAGCAACCAGACATGAATCATAGCATTCAGAAGAAAGGACTGCCTGTTGGCTAAAGCATCCCAGAATACTCCTTTCAGACTCATCCAAAGCACTGCCACAATATCTAATATTAAATCCCAGTGATAAGCAATAGTTGAAATTAAACAACATGGGTGTCAAAATCAGCTGGATCTGTACAAAGGCAAAACCTTTGTGCACTTCGAGAAACACTGAAACAGCAGTACCAGGGGAAATCAGTGTGTAAGCTGTCTGACCTCTTATTTTTTTCCCCCATTCCTCCCTTGCTCTCTTTCTCCTCCATCCCCAAAGGAAGTTAAAGATGTTTTTATAATGTGGATGATAGAGACGACTTATCTGCATAATGAAGCTGAAAACAGCCTGCTTGTGTTGAAGCTCCTCCTCTGCATGTTACATGCCAGCAGAGATTTGCTGCGAAACAGGAGAGCTGCAATGCAGCATTTTCCTCTGGAACTTTGCAGCTGTATTACAGTTCCAAGCATACCACAAAAAGACTTTTGTTTACAGTATTTAAATTCAATTTAAATGGCAGCTGTTAAAAGTAGGCAGATGAATCACTACACATCCACTAACATTTTACTGCTCACCCACTCTAAGGCTTTTATTCTTAACTGAATTACTTCATGTTCTCTTACAATTAATTTTCCTATTGTTTTATCATACTACCTGCCTAATAATTAGTGTTCCTTAATGCTTGGCTATTAGCAGTCCTTAATACTCATCAAAAAATAAGATGCCTGGGTAAAAAAATAGAGTCATAAAAGAGCTCAAAATACACAAAACCACTAAGTACGGATAATAAGGGCAGTAGCCTCAGAAGGCGGAGAAACTTCAAGAAAAATTTAACACGGAAATCATCTTACTTTCGTCAAGCACAGCAGTGTTAGTTCCCAGTAATGCTCACCATTCTGCTTCCCAAACTGTGCAATGTCATCAGAAGGTCAGTCGGGATCGCAGGATCTTACCCCCAGAAATCAAAGCTACAAACACTCGGTGGCTCCGATCCCAGGCAGTGAAGTAACTGCCGTTGCTCCTTCAAGCCCATATTGCTCTAACATTACCTAGCTTAGCAACACAGGATGTTTCAAGACCATTTCCAATATGCATCTCAAGCCCCAAAGCACTGTTCCAACTTACTCATTAGTCTGAGCTCCAAATACCCTAGAAAAAGTTAAAAGTCTAGGTTCTCCCCTCTTAGCCCCTATACAGAAGTATTAGTTTAATGTACCGACATTTCTTTTATAGGTTCAAAATATGCTACAGTTGCAAGTAAGAAGAATAACGGTCCTCTTAGACTAGCTCTCCATGGAAATAGTCACCAAACCAGTCAGCATAATTATCAGAGTCTGGTGAAGAAAAATCCTGGATGAAAAATATATCAGTGACAATGATAAAATTCAGCTGATGGAAAAACTCTTACCGAGCTCTGGGGGGAAACTATTCCAATACTCTCTTGCTTTCGACATGATATGAAGATAATTCATATAGAAAAATTATATTTGCACAAGGTTAGTAATAAGAAATCTCAAATTGGATTTCTGCTCTGGTGTTTTTTTTTTTTTTTAAAAACCAACTTCCTTCTTGCTGGATTTAACCACTGATTTCAGTAAAGCTGGGATTTAACTCTCATTGACTGCAATGCAGCCATTTCTCCCTAAGCCTGAAAAATACTTAGCTTCCCACACGTGTGCACACAAACAGAACAAAAGAGCAGAAACTACATATCCACGTGTCTCCTATAACATCTTCTATCAATTGCATCTTACAAAATGACGGCTGCAAGCGTGCTTTGCACCGAGCTTTCACTCTATGTTTGAAGCTATAGCACACAACATTAAAGCACTTGAAAACAGCTATGACTGTCACAAATGATAGAAGTATCTCTCCCCTTCATCTTTCTCCTGCTATTTTACTAGAGAAGGCAGTTTTATGACGGGCCCTTATTTGAATGATCATACTCTGATTTTCTGCATCTTCTGCTGCGATTGACTGGAGATCGATCAGTTGTTGATAAGCGCTGTGAATGTTAAAACACATCAGGCCAGAAAGAGGGACAGATTTCTCTGCTAGCTGTGTACATACAGCCCAAAATAGCAGACCTCTCTCCCCTGAAAAACTTACACCTTACTATATTGCAAATATCAAACAGCAATGAGTTATTTATTGCCCAGTCAAGTCCTCTCACTCCTGAACATCACAAACTCTAATGCTTTGCCTGAACTGACCTCTGATGGAACAAAATTAATCTCTGTTTCCCACAAAGACTGTACAGATGTCCAAAATATGGGATCTTCCTAGATATTTTATTCTTTTGCTGAGTAGAGTGCTGAACTGGATAATCTCTAAATCACTGACTGTTGAGAGGGTTTAGCAGGGGAAGGATCACTATTTATGTTCCTATACACTTCCCTAAGTATCTGCCCTCACTGACTGCTAGAGACAGAATATTAGGCTACAGAGACCTGTAGCCCTACCTCTGTCTTGTGATTATAATCACAGTTTAAATTCGCAGTACAGGTTTCATACTAGAATTTGTATCCAATTTATGCTGCTCCATGCTGGGAAGAGAAGGTACTGGATGTCCCCCTCTCCCCTCATTGACCTTCCCACCCTCTGTCCCCACACTCCAGCACCAGCACTGGGGGAGGGCCTGCTGGGGGGATCACATGTGGACCCCTCTCCCAGCAGCAGTCCTGCCACAGTAAGCACAGGTCACTTCTTTGCAAGGTGCAAAGCCATGTTTGCTGCAGCAACAGCAGCATGGATCCTACAGCTTCTCACGGTACCGTGGAGATCATGTTCTTCTTACCCTACAGCTACAGAGCTCACATGACCCCTGAAAACTTCCTTCGGCCCCACAAACTACATCACAGTTGGGGTCGGGGAGACATCAAATTTCAGATGTATGGAAAAACACTGTGGACTTGAGTGTAACCGCTTGGACCTAGCTGAACTAATACAGCCACTGCTCAAATGCCGAGCGACTTTGATTCGCACAAGACTGCTCCTTAATTGAAACTATTCAACAAATGTTTTCTGCAACTGTAATTCAGCCAATTGATTGTTTATAATCTTTGGCTGTGACTGCTGCATTCAGTACAGGGAGAATTCTCTTGCTGTACTCATTTGCATCTGAGCATCAGCCTTGCAAAAAAGGGTATATTGTTTATCAGAACATCCACAAGAAAATGTTACAGGAACAGATCCACACTTCCCAATTACCTGAAAATCATATCCTAAAAATCACCTGTGACTACTGATTTTATACAAACAACTATTAAAACCCAACCTTGACCCTTGGCAACTACAGAGCTATTCAGGGCATAGTAGTTGGGAAACATTACAACCTTGAGATAGCCATAATGCCAGCAATGAGCTATCATTAGTGAAAAATAAAAATTCCCATATGAAAAAAATCTTTACTTTTCACTGCTTTGGAGCTATTCAATAAGTACTGTCTCGATACAAGACTCAACACATGCATTACTGAGCTCTGACCTCGCTGGATAGTACAGTCATAAACTGCAGTGTTGGGCTTTTATTACAGAGGTCTTTCATAGGATCCCAGTGGCAACCAACCATTAGAGAAACTTTCTTTTTCACCTGTGTAGCAAACCTTGAACCTGCAAAGTACTCAGAGTAGTGAAGAATGCCAGAAAAGCAAGGACATGTGCAATGAGAGTGCTGGACAATTTAATTAGAACAGTCACAAGACCAAAAACAACCCCACAAACCAAATAATTATTTCATACTCAAATGCTACTTCATCCTTATTCCTTTATGTTGCTGCAATTAAACTGCAGATTACTATTTAATTTCCTTAAATGGGACAGTATTTCAGAGAAAATGGATGTCCTCCTGGATCTCTGAACTCCACTCTGAGATGTAAGTAACTGTTATTAAAACGCTATTAAATTACCCTTTAGTAGTAATTAATCAGCCTCATATCTAAGCTTTAAATGGCAATAAAGGAAAATTCCACCACTACCGAATATTAGTCCCTGCTTTTAAAATCTGCATTGCTGATTGGATTTAGGTTTTGGCTGTCTTGCCACTACTCCTAATCTGAGCAACTAGAATTTGATCAAGAAGAGGAAGTATGGGGAGTACAAGGGGAGAACAGCGTGTCCTGATCAAGCAAGAGGCAAATTAAAAATTCTTTATTCTATTTGCAGAAAATTCTGCCAATGAAAACATATAAAATCAGAATTTAATCAAGTCAATACAATCTAATATACAGGTATGAAGTCCAGCTGTATAATTTAAGGAAGTGGCTTTCTCTCATTAAATGGTCCACTACCTGGAAAAAGAGTGACATTATCAGTAGAATTCTTCGAATGAAATGAGAGAGAGACATCTATTTTTCTGAAATGTAAATAAATAACAATAACTAAACTCAGGCAAATATTGCATAATAGACAGACAACGTAGATGGGACTGGATGCTTTGACAGGACAATGATATTCCTCTGACAACTTGAGTTTCTTTGTTTCCCTGTGAATTTCTAATGCTTAGTTAAACCAAAGAAGACACCACTTTAAAAGCCTTGCGACTGCCTTAAAATTGTACGTTCCATTAATCTGTGTTAAGGCACAGATGTGCCAGACCTTTCATTCTTCACTCAGAAGGAATAAGGATATTCCATACTCACGGCTGCTCCATCATTTAGGCAGGAACAGCCAGTTCTACTGTGCAGTGCAGGCCAAATAATAATAAAAATTCATGCTTCTAACCCTTCAACAGTCACAAATTTCAGGATGTAAAAATAACACACTTGAGATGCATTAAATGCTCATTAAAATTAATGAGAATGATGTGATTCTTACAAAAAGTGCAGCATTGTCTAGTGAAGGAACTGTTTAGTCTCACAAGTGAATGGAGAGTGTTAAGAAGTCTGGTGGTACCAGATAAAATACATGACAAAGCTGTATAGAAAAATTCACATGGCCACCTGCAAAAAAGAAAATCACATTTCTGTCAGCTCTATTTTATCACAGATTTTGATACTGTTTCCACATATACTGTGGGTAGTTGTCACCCCATGCCTTTTGATTTCTTTTTTTTTTGGTGATGTTTTTTTCCTCCTTTCATGCAGTACGATCTCTCCTCTGTATTTCATAACCTAATTTTACCTTTTTGCCCTTTAAAGTCTGTATTCATTACCAGACAAATAATGACCAGGAGTAACAAAAGTAGCATGCTACAGTTCTCATACTTGGATGTAGTTATTGATAACTTTGACTCTGCTGGAATTTTGAATAGTATTTAACTCCTCCCAGATCTAAAATCTGGTAAAGAATAGTGCCAATAAATGAATTTTTCAAGGGAAAAATCTAAGCTCAAAAATGGGAGTTCCAGACCTATGGGAAGTATCTAGGAGGCAGAAAGGAGAGTTGAATTAATATTAATAATGTTGACTATAATGCGAGATCTTTAGAAATTGTCTGCATCATTAATTTTAGCTCCTGGTTTGGCAGAAGCGAACATGTTGCAAACACGAAGGAGCTCTACACGGTCATTGAGACACCCGGCTCCTCACTTACATCCCTGCTGCACTTTGGAAAACTACTGCACTAGAGCAGCAGGGAACAGAGTGCAGTTTGGGGTGAAGCGCAGGAGACGGGGCCTGCCCCTGTCGCTGTCAGAGAGGTGCCCTGGGGTGCCGAGTGTCCCTCTGCTGCCTCTCCCACGGCTCGTGTGGCCCCTCCAGCCTGGCCACTCACCGAGGCCAGGACCTCCTTCGCCTCCTGTCCGTCAGTCGGTTAGTTCGGATTTAGGCGCCGTCTCAGACAAGATCTCAAGGTGTTAATTAATATAAAAAGCACTAAATGGACAAAGACAGATTCCATTCAAGTTAAGCAGTGTTTAACAGGACTAGGATTTACTACAGAGTTGTCTCCTAACAAACCATGCCAGTATGAGACAGAGTGTGGCTGTTTACTGCAGTTCCTTAACGGCAATAAAGCAATATTAAAACAGAGGTCCTGTTAATTTGTGGTGCAGAGAGAACATTAACAATTATCACAAAAGATGTAAAAGAACAATAATTAATATGGAAAATAAAATGTAGAAATATAAAAGAAATACATTTTCTGTAGAAAGGATTGAAGTGTGTTAGCATTGCAGTGGCATAGCCTGTATGTTTTACCTAAGACAGGTCTGCAGTAATTGCAAAACCTCAGGCCAGACTGCAGCCAGATTAATCCTCTCCCTCCTTTGAATCGCTGAAGTGTCACTAGAGATTTGTATCCTAAAATTATGCCTTGGGACAGTCCCACCATATAGTTGGTGTCAAGTTACCTGATAGCCCAGCAAGAAAGGACTGTCAATAATGAGATCCCTGGAAGAGAAGTGGTAGCCTTGAATTGATCAAGCACAAAAGAGCTTCAGTAACAGCCATTCAAAACATTAGAAAGCCTGAGGAAAATGAACAGGAAAAAACCCAACAACAACGAAAACCAACAGCAGCAAGTAAGGTTTGTACAAAGCCAAATGGAAAACTACTAGATTCAGCAGCTGTTTTACTAGGATGTTAGATTTTATATTAATTTTCAAAAGCTGTATTACCATTCATGTCCTGATAACTAAATAATGAAAAAATTAGGAAAAAATCCAAATGTGAATAAAATAATATTTTTTATTAGAATTCATAGGGGAAGAAAGACTGATATACACTGCTTAGTTTCAGTCTTCCTGACATTTCAGTTCCCACTCTCTAGTATTGAGTTATCTTAACCAAATGCAAAAAGTCAGCTACTTTAAAATGCTAAAGTAGAATATTCTATCTAAATTCTGTGTAAGAAAACAGGTCACAGAATGCAGTCCCAGACTACTAAATCTGCTTAATGCAGACACATTCCTTTTCCACTTTGAATCAATACCATGATTTTCAGGAGCTGTGCAATGTTCTGCTGCTAAATAAATGTCCTTTTATCAGTAAAGCTGAGATCCTATTTTTTCAAGAAAGTAATGAAAGATATAAAAGATACGACTTTGCAGGACCAGGGCCAAACTGCCTGTATGGATATAAAACCTTAAATCACATTATATAAATAATCAAGAGAGATTCATACAACAAAAAATCCTGAAAGAAAGCAAGAATCTAATTCCTGCAGTTTTACTATAGATATTCCTCTCTTCCCAGAAGAATGCAAATGACAGTGCCTTTTTAACTTGACAGCTTCCCTTAAAATACTTTTTTTTGTTTTAGATTCTAAGGATGAAGGAGAGAAAGGATTGTTTTATGCTTCATTTTGATTTTTTTAATATTACTTACTTGATAATTCATTCTTAAGTGAGGAGTTTGTAGCACTGGGAGTGAAATCTAACTCATCACGGGGGCATTATTTTTCCTTATTCAGAATTACATATGTGTTTAAAAACCAATCTTTTAAAATACATATTATTACCACATAGTAATAAAAAATTCTCCTATTTACCATGTACCCTGTATTCATAGGCTCATTTACAACATTCATAGTCACACAGGGATGTAAAATCCACCATAATTAACAGTTACATGGCCAAGAAATCATAGCCATGGCTTCAGAATTGGGATTGACCGAAGTCAGCATGCAGAGCAGAGGAACAGCTGAGTGGGAAATAGAAAATGCTGCAGGGTAAGGAAGAGGTAAATCCTGGGAGCTCTCCTGCAGCCCTGAGATACTTGTGTGAGGTATGGATGTCCAGCCCAGAGCTCCTGCAGGCCTTGCACTGGGTAGAAGAGGCTCTCCAATGTGACCATGCCTTGAGAAACCACCCCTGGATATGTGAGCAGAACCCAAGGCCCCAAGCTGATGACTCAGATTGCCTCTGGCCTGTTCCCATGTAGAGACCACCTTCAGCTGTCGGTTTCATCATTTTGGCACCTATGGCTGTACAGTGGCCTGCTGTCAATAAAAAGGGTGAAGTAAAAAAACAAGCTAGACCAGTTAATAGTTTGGAAAGAGCCCCCATTAAGCCATGGAGAAACTTGTACGTGTGCCTTTTTTTAAACCATATGCCTTATCACCTTGACACGCAGCTACAGCAATCTTGATTTTAGTAATCAATGGGTTATTAGGAAAAACAATAGTTCTGCATATGCTTTTCCTTGAGATATCCAAATTCCCAACTTCAGTATACAGCAATGAGGATGCTCTTGAAGAAGTAAGTTATGATGTTTCAGCTGCATGAACACAGCACATGCAACACAGTGGGTCATGTAGCCTTTATTCTTAAAAGGCTGTAAAGGATCCAACCACTTAGAGAAATTAAGTGACATAGTCTGGCTCCTTTTCAAGCACTAAATATGAGGAGCCTATGGTTTGTATTTTGTATCTGTCCTGTTAAATAATGGGCAAGGTCAGCTACATTGGACTAGGTTCAGTAAAGAAATTAATGTTTGCCTTTAAGGTGCCAATAGAAAGAGAAATACACAAAAATCACCTCCGGTTCTAACATCTTATTATGACCACAAATAAAAGGAAAGACAAGAATCATATTCTAAGTGTTTCTATGGCATGCAGACTTTATTTCTGACTTCATCAAGCCTTTAATTTGCAGTGGTCACTCTGTTGATAAAATTGCCTACCCTGTGAGTGCCATTATTCTTTGAACAAGTTAGTAGTACTACATAAATTCAGTCTTTGCCAATTATTTCTCAGTAACTGATTGAGAATGTATATCTTTTACCGTGTGGCCCACGTGAGGTAACTTACCTTCAGTGAAAGAGGCACTAAACAATTCACAGATAGGTATTAACCACAGGGGAGCTGACCTACAGGGACACCATGCACTATTGGACCTCTCAGCAGCTTGCTTTCTGACCATGATTTAAAAACTGAGTATCAGAGAGAAAGTACCTCTCTGCAGCATTTCCTGGCCACATTATTAAATGAAGAAAAGGCAATAACCATACAGGATGTGCATTCCTCTTCCTATTTTCTCCAAATTGCTTACCATAGAAGTGAAGCACAAGACCTGTGCCACAGTAGCAGATAAATGTGAAGGCAAGAAATGCGCAGTTTAAGTACATATTAGTACATTCTACTGGTGCTGAGAAACAAACAATAGTTTGATTTCTGAACAATGCCTACAGGGACGCTTCTAGTGACCATCTCAGTACTGCTGCAGCATGCTTGGCATTTTCCAAAATCAGAAATTAAAAAAATTGTTCTCATCCCAGCTTTCCTTTCCAGTGTCTGAGGGGATCGAACGCAGATGAAGACAGGAGAGAGCAAATGTACGAGCCAAATGTTTACTAAATACTTGCAAAAATGAAAACAGAGCTTATTTAACATCACCAGCCCAAAATTTTTGTCTGCTGAAGAAAAACCCCTATCTAGATAGGTGTCATGCTTTCACTCCAGCCAGCAATCAAGCCCCACATAGCCACTCGCTCACTCCCACAACCAGCAGGGTCAGAGGAAGAATTGGAAGTGTAGAAGCTGGAAACTCATGGGCTGAGATAAAGACAGTTTAATAGGAAAAGCCAAAACTGTGCATACAAGCAAAGCAAAACAAGAGATTAATTCAGTGCTTCCCATGGGCAGGCAGGTGTTCAGCCACCTCCTGGAGACCAAGGCTCCATCACATTTAACAGTGACTTGGGAAGACAAACATCACCTCTCCAAATGCCCCTCCTGCCTCCTTCTTCCCTCACTTTATATACTGATCATGATGCCATATGGTCTGGAGTATCCCTTTGGTCAGTTGGGGTCACCTGTCCTGGCTGTGTCTCATCCCACCCTCCCAGGCATCTGCAGTCCCCTCACCAGCATTGCAGCACATAAAGCAGAAAAGGCCTTGGCCCTGCTCAGCAATAACAAAAATATCACTATATTATCAACCATGTGTTCAGTAGAAGTCCAAAACACAGCCTCATACCAGCCCCTGCAAAGACAGTTAATTCTACCCAAGCTGAACCCAGCACAACAGGAATGGATTGAAGGCAGGATACTGACTTTTAGTATGATCATCACTAAAAATAGCAATTGGCACTATCTTTCCCTATTCTGAAGGGAAGATACTTATATCTCACCCAGGTGAGATACCTATTCTTACAGGCATCTAAAACCCCAAATTAGGAGCCCTCTGTCAGAAAAGCAGCAATGTAGAAGAGAAGTGAGAGCCTGGGCTGTGATATGACATGCAGCATGTAGATTCTCTTTAATTATCTTTCTACAAATTAGTACCTCTCTCTCAGAACTCCTCAACATAACCACATTCACTGGACTCTAATTTAAGGTGTGTGGCTGCTGTTCTGTATGACATTTCTTCCAGATAATAGAAAGGCTGTAGAAAGGAGTTTTATCAGACTGTGGCAAAAAAAAAAGTCTTTCTTATACTATTTCCTGGGAGTAGTGGCATTACTAATAATAATGGTAATCATTATACAAGACATGTGTACCTTTATTTATTTCACCTGAAGCCTACTATGATTTTCTCAAACCTGTCAACATAATAGTCAAAGAGCCCTTTCAATTACTGAATTATTTTCTATTAAATTAGAAGCAATGTACTTCTCAAAGAAGTCATCTATTATTTATATCTAAAAGGCAAAGAAACATCTAACCCACAATGTCTTTACAAAATCTTACAGCTGAACTGTTAGGCTGTAAACAGAGCCATATTAATGGGCTCATTCTACAACAAAGCACTTAAAGATAGCACAGCAACAATAATGATAGACGCTAAACAATTTTGATAAAAACACAAATCCAAACCATTCATGGAAAAAATGTTAGACATATAAGTGAAATTCCCCTACTTGTAAGCATCACCAAAATGTCTGGTGTGGGACTCAAGTATAGTTCATTGCCTCCCTACCCCAGGTTCCTACTGTCGAGACGAGAAGCTCTGATATTTATTGACTCCTGCTATAATATACTACATATAAAATAGGCAGCAATCAATATTTGCCTCACAGTCAGGAGAGAGGAACTTCAGTCCTGTTTTATAGGAAGAAAAAAAAGTAGAAACCTATAAATCTTATCAGCACCTAAGACCCAGTGTGAAAGGTTTTTGTCACTGCTATTAGCCTAAGTTTAGGCCCATTCTAATATATATTGCTCAATAAAAAACAAAGGTTAAGGGCATTTATTGAAACTGTTAATTTTCATTAACATGGAGAAACTGAGCCAATTCCTTGGAGTCTGACCAAATAAGATGAATCTAAGACGGTTCCAGGAAAAACTCTGGATATAGCAGTACATTGTGAGAGAGAAGACCTGCCCCTAAAACTCTCATTTGTCTCTAAACACTTCTTCTTTTAAGCAGCAAATACAAAAATTTAAAAAGGAAAGCCTGGAAGAGGCCTCCAGACTTCATCTGGTTTATCCCTTAGCCTGATACTCCTGTACTGCTTCAGACAGATGGCTTTCCAATCTCTTACAGGCTTTTTACAAGAAGTTCTTACAGATTTTCCAGAAAGCTAGAAAGCTGCTGCCCAGGCTCTGCTATTCTTACTAGTTTTTCTTGAGTCCTAATTGCAGCATCCCTTGTAGTACTTCAAAATTATTACTTTTTGCTTTACCCATACAGGAAAAGCCAGTTGGAACACTAACCCTGCTCAAGCAGCTTTACTAGTACTACTACTCATAGTGTTATTATTGTTGTTGCTGTTGTTGTTGTTATTATTATTATTAATATTATTATTATTTTATTCAATGACACAAATGAAACTCAAATTAACTCCCTGGAGAGCTTTCTTTTTTTTTTTTACCTCAGTTTAGGCCTTTTGTAGAGAACATATTCTCTGCTCCCCTTTAAACTCTGTCTTATCAGACAACACCTTTTCCAAACACAGTGACCAAAACTAACAACAGGCTGCTCATATTGCAAGACCACATCTAGCAGACAAGATTTATACATCCCAGCACATTTGCATTTTTTTCGCAACAGTAGCTTGACTCATGCAATTTGCATCCACTATAACCTGTGGATCCTTTTCTATAGATGAGCTTGTTCTTCCCCTTGTATTTATGCAGCTGATTATACATGCCGAAAAGTAGAATTTGTAGAATTGAATTGTATCTTACTTTTTCCCTTAGCTCATTTCTAATTCTAATTCTCTCCTCCAGGGCATTTACAGGTCTTCTCACCTTGATGCCATCTATAGATTTAATAAACAAATTTTTCATTCCATTAGCCATGTAACGAATTAAAACATTCAGCAAGTTAAATCTCAAGACAGGAACAAAACAAGCCCCCAAAGCAATGCAAAACATAATGTTCTATCTTGAAAATAAACTACCTTCAGCACAATTTTTCAGTGTTTACACTTGCAATACAGTAGTTTTGTCCAGAATGTGAATCTTTTAAACATCATGCAAGTCAACATTGGAAGCTTGTATCCTGAAAGTTAAAATATCTATGGTTCTCTCTCTCCCCAGAATATATCACTTTAATATCAGAAAGATATTAGACTGATTTGATGCACATTGTTTCCAACAATTCTCCATGATGATTCCATTGCATCTCATTAATATCTTGCAAATAGCTATAGTATCATTTCTGTTTGTTTGCTTGCTTATTTATTTTACCAGGAATTGAAATTACATTAGTTTCTATTCCACAAGCTCCCCCTTCATGCCTTTTGAAAACAGAAATCTCATTTGTCCTTTTCCAGACTTCTAAAACCCCAAGTGTTATTCATGAGATTTCAAAGGTAACCTTTCACTTTTTGGAATTTGCTTCATCCTGCTTTCTAAGGAGCTTTGGATAAATGTTAGATATTTTAGAATTGAATGAATCAGTCTTCTAAATACTCTCTAACCTGTACTTTCTATAAGTCTGTGAAATACTTCTGGTTTATCATTCTTTTCTCTTAACTGTATTAATAATCTGAGTAATGTCTTTTTTTGGTGAGAACCAAAACATGGAACTCCAGAATTTCAGACTTCATCACATTTGATAGCTTTCTCTCTGTTTTGAAGAGTGACAATTTTTTGCTTGACTGTCTTCTTACTAATAACATCATTTCCTGTTATCCTTTACAGTCTATGTAATATGCACCTTGATTTATTGACCTTGTCCTTTTGACTTTTTCCTTACAGGCAAATTTTATTGTTTTATACTTATCTTTAGCAACTTGATCTGTTTACTGAATCTGCACAAGTCCTTTTTCTGCTCAAGGTCATCAAAGTATTCAGGAGTTGCCCATACTCTCTTTTTTACTCTTTAGCCTCCCTCTACTTTCAATTGTAGCCTCAGAGTAACTTCTTTAAAGGTCTGCTGCCTCGAGAAACATTTTCCTGAGACTTATTTTCTATGAAGTCTTAGCAGTCAGTTTTCTGAGTTGTCCATGTTCTCCTTGCCTTACCTCTGTAAGTTGCTTCAGGTTGTTGGTATCCGAGTGCATCATGAATCACCAAGAAATATGGACTTGAAATTTTGTAAGTCTTTGTTATAATGTGTTGCTAGTGATAAATGTGGCACTTTTTTTTTCTTTTTATATGTTTTCCGGTTTGGGGTTTGGTGGGGGATTTGGGGAGTTTCAGTTTGGTTTTATTTTTTTTGCTACATTTAAAAAAAAAAAAAAGACAAAACAAAACAAAACAAAGCAAAACAACCAGAAAGGGTTACAAGCAGAGAAACAGCAGGATAAAGGATCATTTTGGTGGGCAGAAACAAGCATCCTCACTGTCTCTCTTTCTTTGCCCACCTTCACAGACAGGATATATTTTAGAAGGTTAAGGAACAGATATTGAGAGGCGTAAAAGCAAGCTTTAAACATATCAAGGCAACGATATTACATTAGCAGTCGCAGCTAGAAATGGACTCATGCAATCAAATATATTCTCTCAGACAACTCAGCAAGAGAGGCAGCTCTTAGGTAGTCTGCAACAGTCCCTTTCACGGTGCCATCCGTACAGCTACATGACAGAGCAAGCAAACACCTCCAACCAACGCAGGCTTTTGGTACAGGCACACAGAAATCCACCCCAGGAATTCTGCAGCACTTCAAGGTCAGTCTCCGTGGCAAGGGCAAGAGATTTCCGCAGCAAACGTTCGTCAATCCTGCGGCTGTAATAACGCGGTGCCATCTGCAGCCCCACACCCCCCGAATCCCCTGTCAGCTGCTGCCGAGTTGGAGGAGCCAGGGCTTTTCGTAATTCCACGGTCACACACGCGCTGCCCAATTTATTTAACTCTTTCTCCGCGCTTTGCTATTGAAACAGCGATAAAATAACCTAAATGCAGAGAGCTCGGTATGGAATGTAAAGAGAGCGGAGCAGCAGAGGTGAGCTCTCAGCAGTCCAGAGAGGGCTGAGCGCTGGCAGGACGGGCCGGGGAGCGGGAGGGGAGCTGTGCCATGCGCTCACCGCGGAGCCAGTACCTACTGACACTGCCGGGGACAGGCTGCTGGCTCCCGGGGCCTGCTGAGGCCGACAGCGGACACCAGTTTGTGAGCCGCTACCCAGGCAAGCCCCTGCTGCCAGGCTCAGGCTCCAGTGGCACACCACAACTGAGGGACAGAGAAGAATACCAGCACAGCCAGGTTGCTGACTCTCTTTCCAATTTCTGGCATTTCTTTTAACAAACAAACAAAAAAGGCATTTTGTTCTGCTCAAATCTCCTCACTTGCGTTTCTAAGCCCTCAAGCAGCTGCAGGCTATCTCACCTTTATTTCTAGTGCGATGTGCCATCCTGGAAGCCTGGAGCTGGGAAGTTTGCCCACTTCTTTGCAGACCCTGCAGAGTACAAGAAGCAGCACGTAGGTTTTGTACAGCTTTCGCCCAGAGCATATCCACTCCAGGCTCACAAAGGTGACAGCTATCCCACAGTTTGCCACAAGCTGGTCGTGTGAAAATTAGAGGTGGAGGTACAAGGCTAGCATTTAAAACCACAGCCAAGCTCAAGTTTCCTTAAGATTTGGATGGATACAGAGAGGGATGTAGAAGAGGGGTGGGAAGTTTGGCACCCAGACAGTTATGAGACACAAAGAAATGGTTCACATCTGCCTTGAACCAGCAAAAGGTCCAAATTTTCCCATCCTCAGGGCATTATCCAAAGACAGAGAGTCTGTCCAGCTAGCTGGGAGAAGTTCACTGCATCACTCGTTCACTGCAGTTTCAATGTTTCTGCACTTGCTTCAGCCTGGCAACATTCAAAAACCTCTGAACTGACCTCAACACAAGCAGGGAAGTGCAGAAGTGTAAGCCAGGGGGAGTAGGAAGCCTTGTTGCTTCACAGTAAGTACTTCTGTCTTCAAAGCGTTGCCTTAGAATTGGCTGGGGCTTTAAATGTGGGCAGATATTTCTAGTTTCACTGCATGACTAGTTTATTCCAGGTCACCCACTAAATACACGAATTTTAACAACGTTATTCCACTCTCCGGCACAAGGAGCTTTGCCTTACAAACCGCTTGGTTTGTCACTGTTATACAGAAAGAAAACAAGGAAAGTTTTCTTATAATAAGCTGTCCTAAATATCACAAATTCAATGCCATTCAAGACAAAACTTTTAAAAAATTCAGCTCTGAAATAAGACAAGACCTGAGCTAAATGAACACATTTTCTTACATCCTAAATTTTTTTTCAGTTACTGAATATTGTTCTTTTTTTTCTTTGAAACTTGATGACAGTTCCTGAAATAGAATTTACTGATAGTAAATTCTCCTAAATTATCATACCAGCTATTGCAACTGATCAATTTAATTTTGACTGATATGTTAAAGTGATTATAGAAGGACCAGGCTCCTGAATATAATTGAATTTCAATAGAACCGTGGCACTTAGTTCCTTTCAATACGTAGAAGATTCCAGACTTTAAGACTAATTATTAAAGCTGCTTAAAAAAATGCTACAAAAAATTTCCAAACTACCCTGCTTTTCACTTCAGAAAGTGCTCTCAAATTTACATCATTTTCTACCACAAAAAAGATGACATTCCAAAAGGAAATCATAAGAAACCAGGGAAAATTTTTATTGAATATGATTGATGAAACATTTGTTTAGCAGAACACATATGGGCCACCAATTTTCACATTTTTGATTAAAAATTCTCACCCACTAATGAAAAATTAACAGATACCTGATCTAAATGAATTTAAAGGTAAGATTAAATATTTAATAATTATCGTAACATACCATTATAGGGTTGTAGATGTTTCAGAGCTTTCTTTTTCTATCACATGAGCTGAGGTAGATTAATGTGGGGTTTTTGGCACTTAAGAAAATTGAAAATAATTAATCTGTAATGGCATTGATGGAAAAAGTGTTCAAAATGTCAATAAAAGTGCTGCTTTAACAGTACTTCAAATAGTCTACTTACGCAACTTAAGAGACACATTATCTGCCAGACTACACACTTTTCCATTAAAATCTGTGAAAATCTGCAGGTGTTTAATTACCTGCTCTCCCATTGTTCCTTGGCTGCAGCAGGAACACTATGTCGTTTGAACACTGTGTAAAAATTAATGTACAATTTAACATAACAGTTGTGCAGATTAAAACTTTCCCTAGTTTCTATTTTGTATGAAGAGTCTTAGACAAATAAACCATAAGTTGCTTTTCACCAGAAAGAGTTGTTTAAATCTTTTCACTAATTTCAAAACATTTTGGACTTGCTGAAAGAGTTAAGTATCACTATTACAATTATCAACATAAGACCATAAAATACCAGGGGAAATACTACAAGGAAAATTACATCTCATGAGAATAGTTTAAATACTCTCCTTTTTCCCAAAGAAGGAGGCTGTTCAATAAATTCTTGTTCAGAAGTTCATTCGAGTTTTCACAGAATCAAAGCACAGCTGAAGCTGGAAGGGATTTCTGGGGGCCTTTGGCCCAACTCCTGTCCTTGAGCAGGGCCACCTAGGCACATTGCTCAGGCTTATGTCCAGATGACTTTTGAATATTTCCATAAATGAAGAATCCACAACCCCTCTCGGCAACCTATGTCATGGTTTCATCACCCTCACAATGAAAAAGTATTTCCTGATGTTCAGAGGGAACCTCCCATGTTTCAGTTTGGGCCCATTGCCTCTGGTCCTGGCACTGGGCAGCAGAAAAAGAGCCTGGCTCTGTCCTCTTTGCACCTTCAGTTCAGGTAAGATCCCCCTGAGCCTTGTCTTCTCCAGGCTGAGCAGCTATCACTGTCTCAGCCGTTCCTCATATGAGAGATGCTCCACTACCTTCATCATCTTTGTGGTCCTTCGTTAATTCTCTCTGGTATGTTCACACCTCTCTTGTGCTGGGGGAGCCCAGATGTGGGCCCAGCCTTCCAGATGCAGCCTCACCAGTGCTGAGCAGAGGGCAGGATCATCTCCCTTGATCTGCTGGCACTGCTTGGCCTAATGCAGCCTAGCACACCATTTTCTTTCTGCGCAGCAATAGTGCATTCCTGACTCATGTTCAGTCTGGTGCGCACCAAGACCAAGCTGCTTTCCAGCTGGGTGGCCTCCAGCATGTACCTATGCATGAGGCTGTTCTTCCCAACATGCAGGAGTTTGTACTTCCACTTGTTGAACTTCACCAGGCTCCTGTTGTCCCATTTCTCCAGCCTGTCGAGGGCCCTCTGGATGTCATCATGCTCCTGAGGCCTATCAGCCACTTCAGTGTCATCAGCAAATTTGCTGAGGGTGCACTCTGCCCCACTATCCAGACAATAAAAGAAAATGTTAAACGGGACTGGACCCAGTATTGATACCTGGGCATGGTTGCTTGTCACTGGCCTCCAACTAGACACTGCACCGCTGATCACCCCGCTCTGGGCCCAGACATTCAGCCAGTTTTCAGTCCACTTCACCATCCACTCATCCAGGCCACACGACAGCTTCTCTATGAGGACCTTACAGGAGATGGTGTCAAAGGCCTTACTGAAGTCCAGGTAACAATATGCACTGCCCTCCTTTCATCAAACTATTTGCTTCATCACAAACGTTTATCAAGTTGATCAAGTTGGAAGTCAGCCATGCTGACTACTCCTGATGATTTTCTGATAATTAATGTGCCTGGAAATGATTAGCTGCTCCATCACCTGCCCAGGGACCAAGGTGAGGTTTGGTCTGTAGTTCCCTGGATCTTCATTCTTGGCCATCTTGCAGTGCTTCTAAGTCTTTTCTGTTAGAGTTTCATCAATGTCCGAAGGACTCAGAAAACACAGTTTGATGTTTTTGGCCAAGAACTTCTAGTATCTTGGGTCTGAACAACATGCAAAGAAGGTCAAGAAATCTGGGATTTCTTTTGGCATTTTTCCAAGATCCAACCAGCTTTTTTGGCAGGCTTTTTATTTTTCTGTTTCAGGCCTCATCCTTTCAAGGCAGACTCACAAAAGGCAGCCACTATTTAGCTGTCTAGTTCATGAATCCTGAATCAAATACACACATCTACTCAAGGACCATGAAGGGCATTCTGCTGCATCTTAATTAACTCTGCCCATTGCATGGTCTTTAGTACCATACTTCACCCACTATCAACAGTCCAGAACCCACTTCTGGGAGCAGGCCTCTGCTTTCTTTCCTTACAGAATGCACCTCTTCTCTATTTCTAAAACACTGTAGGGTGAGAAAGCAGGAAAGAAAACAAGCTGTATTTTGTGGAACCACTCAGTTGCATTCACTAAGTTGCTAAGATGCTAAGTTGCATTCACTCTGCAGGTTTATGTGTTAAATTCAGAGCATCACTCTCCAAACCATAGGGGTTGAGGCATCCTCCACCCTTGCCATAGAAGCTATCCTACACTACAAAAGAAGAATTAATTAGCAATAGGCCGAAGGAAAGAGGGAGTGTGGATAACAACATGGAATAGTCTCCAGGATGCACCTGGACCACTCCAAGGATAGTAGTTTTAAGTCTTACTCACTGGTCCCTTTCAAACGTTATTTATCTAACCAAGGCACCCTAGGATTTTGCAGTCTCTCTTGAGATTAGCACACACTACCTACTTGCCTCTCAAGGCAACCGGACAGGATGCCTGTCGAAAGGGATACAGCTCATTTCTGTCAGCCCAGGTCCTTGATGCAATGGTGAAGAACCGTGTTATGTAGCACTTGCCATGAAGTAACACAGTGGTTCCACAGTGTCTTGCAACCCCAACCCCAAAGTTTGTATTCTTCCTGAACCTTTCAAGATAGAGACTCTCACACCACTGCATCTGCATTGCAGACAGACAGGCATGTCCCTGGGCAATCTGTATCTTTTGCAATCCTTTGTGAAAACAGCTCATTGCTTTCAAAGGTATCCTGGAATATATTTTACAGTATTGTTGCCTCTTTAGATAAAAGGGTACAATTAGACCTTTCACTTGGCAGATGTCCCTTATGCGGGAATTACTGCCCAGCTCTCAAGATAGCCATCAGAGGTAGATCATGCCCAAATCTGTTGCAAAAATGTGAGATGGAGGAGATCAACTTCTTTGTTATCCTTGTAGGCTGTCTGATCGAAGTACTATTTTCTCTGCATAGAGAGCACAACATGTCCTATCAACACCATTACAGTTAGTGATGCTAACTTTAGTTTTATGCAAGTTATTTATAGCTTTCCACATTACCGTTTAGGAACTGTAGAAGTCCTACTTTCCTTGTTTTAAGGCAAATTTAGGCTTGTTCTATGCTCCAGACTAAGCAAAGAAAAAAACTGGAAGCTGTATGGTCCTGTTAGCAGGAGATTGCACTCAGACTAAGAAGCTCTAAAAAAAAACTCCAAAAGAAAATCCAGTGTGCCGGTTTGGACATCCAGATATTCCCCAATTTAGGTGACAATGAGATTTTTATTAAACTCCTTGACCTGGAAGTAGCACAGTCTTTGCTGTTCAGGGCTGAATGTCACTCTCAGTCCTGAAAAGTGTTAGTCCCAGCCTTCCCCACAATATGTTTGACAGCACGTGGATGCTGCATGAGGCAGTAGTAAAAGACTCACAAAGGGAATTTCCTCTCTTTTTATACCTGCTGCTGTTCACCACCAGCCCTGACCAGCTGAAAAGGCATCATTTCATAGGAGGTTACCAGATTTTGCTGATTTTGCTGAAGCAAATTGCCCTATGTAATTTCAATACTTTCTGAAAGCTAAAAATACCAAAATAGGGAGTGGAAGGGAAGTGATGAGGTAATCATGTTGAGAACTTCAAATATATAGAATAGAACTAAGAGAGCAGTGCTTGTATTTAGTAGCTGGAAGAACCTTTCGGAGCATGAGAAAGAAAGAGACAAAGACTTAAATTCAATTCTTTTCTTTTCCTATTATGCAGGACTGCAGCATCAACAACCAGCAATTGAGAGAAGAGATACATCATTAAACTTATTTATAGCATTAACTACTTTGCATTCATCCACACAAGTGAAACTGTAAAAAGAAGAAAAAATTATAAAGGGAGTGTATGGTTCTTTCATTAGCTTGTCTGTAATGTTGGATTGGTCCATAAATTAATGTTTAAAAGAGGATGGGGAAAAAAAAAGAATTCAAAGCTTTGCCATTGTAATTATAGCTCTTTAAATATCAAAAGACACAAAGAAAGATTCCTTTTGAAAAGAGTACCGATTCTCTTGGCAAGCCACTATTAAATACTTGCATAAATCTACAGTCTGTATCCTGTAAGTTGAGGTGACATTGCTATCATGGCTTACAGGTCTCTTCACATGACTATTGGTGCACTTCAGTATTATTTATATATATATATATAATCAGGACACCTTGATGAGATAAGATGCCTTCTTTCTGTCATGAGTGAAGGGCTAGGAAGTAGCGACTGATAAATCTAGCAAGTATAAGGGCCTTGATGAAAGGTTACCTAATTTATTTGGGCTGTTCCAGATACAAACTCTGAAAGTCTCTGGTACAACTCAGACATTCAGGTGCAGTTTCATCATAGATTTACCAGTAGCTCCTCCATAGCGTGCCCCATGTGCAAGTACCATGTCAAGCAAGACGTGTGTCTGCATCCCTCTGTTTTCCAGTTCACACTGTAGTTGAGCCCAGAAAGACACCAAAACTAGCAGATGAAATATAGTAGTAAAACGTCTTCTAATATGCAGAACAGTGGATTGCTAGGCACTGCAATTTCTAAATTAAATGCCACAAAGCTCCATTCTCACCCACAATTTATTTCTTCACAGGCAACCTTTCCTTACAGTCTCCCAGTGAGTCTTTTGAAGGGTGCCACGGAGAACAGATCTCATTCTTGATACCTGCCAGGATAAATCAATGTCCTTTGGTCCTTTACATTTCACAGACTGCAAGTATCCTCAGGTCCAGTCCCATATCAGAGCAGTAGCTCCAGATATTTTCTAAAAGGGACAAATCCCACACTGCATGGGGTCTCGTAGACTAAAATAATCAAGCACTGCTCCCGAAATAAATCAGAAGCAGGCTGTTTATGAAGCTGAACCACTGCTCCCACAAGGTTGAGGTCAATACCTTTTTGAGCAGCTGCAATCCCTATGGGTTTTTCAAAGGGCTGGTTGTTTCCTCAGGCTCCCCAGAAGTTGCTCTGTTGATGCTCAATAGTCATAGATAGATTCCACACAGAGTGCAGCATCATTAAGCCTTGGTCATGACAGTCTTTCTTCTAAATTGACACTTTCAAACAAAATCCAAAACACAGCTGAACAAATACACAAAGGAATGAGAGAGTTCTTTGGTGAAATACAGCAACTTTCCCCCAGATGCTAGAAACATAAGCCAATACCCAGAAATGGACACTTGCAGGAAATTTTTTATGAAGCCAGGGAACCTGGGTGCTCTCTCTTGGTCCTCAAGCACACAGTCAGAGGCACTATCCTTTCTCACTTCCAGGTATTAACTTTACTTTAAAGGATAATCCTGCTGAAGAGAAGCAGGGTGACTTTGTTGATCCCCTAATGAGAATGAACTGGGCTACCAGAGGGGAATACAGGAATGGACCATCTCAGACTTCATAACTGGAACATGGCAGAAGTGTAGAGCCCAGAGGTAGTGTGAGGCACACCACAGAGCTTCTTTCCATAGCTCCTACTGAGATACTGTGGGTGAAACAGCTAATTTCTAGGTGTAATACATTTACAAAGCCAGATACACATTTTGGGCAGTGTCTCTGCCAGTGGTTCATATTTGAATGAAACTGGATTTAAGATTCAGCAGGAAGAAAAGCAGTTGCTATCACAGATGCCCTAACCATCAAAAATACACAGGGCTTTTTCCACTGACTTGCCTGATAGCGATGAAGAAAAAGTTCAAGTGCAGACCCTTGAGGTATGGTGTACTGCCTTCTAGGAGTTACTTGACACCATTTAGCACAACCTATACGCATTCTTCTTCATGAGCTAACAAGCCAATTAATTATGAAATGCAACAGGTTTTGGCCTAAAGCCAAATTACAGTGGTGTCATTAGTCTTTGCTTTGTAGCAAAATCAAGAGTCCTGCCTGGATTACATTCTTTGAACTCTTCAGTTCAAGGATACTGTGCTGTAGAACTCTTAAGTAGGTGCTGACACTTATGCACACATCATAATAATGGGCACAATAATAGCAATAATCATCCATATTTGTAAAGGATTTTTCACTTTAAAATGTTCAGAATCTCTTGGTAAAACATTTGACCTCAAACAAACACCTTTCCCGTGCATCTACCCACCTGAAGATAAAGAAACACTACCTGTATTAATATATAAAGTTTAGCCTAGAGGAGCTGATCCACCAGCAACAGTCTTACCCTATCTGCAGCTTGTCCCTGCTCTCAGTACTGCCCCTGTTTCTGACTGTCTACACCTTGGATTTTTTGCAGATTATCCCTACAGACTGATTGCTCACAAATTTAATTTCGAGGAACATTACTTTTTAAAAACAGATGAAGGATGTATACCTGAAAAATATTTTGTTTCAATGAAGGTACTTTAAATTAAATTAGAATAATACACTAAAAAGCAGAAATGCTGGGTCTATAATATACATTTTAAAACTATACACGCACAGAAAAAAAAAAAATCAATAAGCTCTGAAGCAGAGACATAATTTCAAGCAAGATGGTGATCCCCTAAAGATTTTGCCCAATTAGGCTGCACCTCTACCACAACACTTTAAGGGCTTCCTCCTGAGATATCTTCACTTTCCACCTCATTTCATCACCCAACACTGCTGTGCTACCCCCTGGAGTCACTCTCTGAATTGCTGAGCAGGCTGGAGAAGCTGCCGTGAGCCTCCCAACCCATCAATGCAGCATGCATGGCTCAGTGATGCGAGCGAAGGAGCTGCAGCCAGTCAAGCAAACGCTCTATTCAGAAACTGTGAAGGCTCGGTCTGAATCCCATTCAGCATTATTTATTATAAAGCACCATATTTAAGCTAGCAGGATCAATGGCTCATCTCATCAGATTTCTGTATAATGTGAAACAATGAGAACTCACCCTGTGACTTCTGTGTTGCTGTTGCTGCTTCTGATAAAATATTATATAAACATATTAAGGAAACCAATAGAAAACACCTGAGATGTCTATCTATGTTAAAGTTTTATTACTTCTGGGATCTCAAAAGGCTTAGGAACCATCACCGAACATGGTTTCATACATACTCATGAAAGGGTAACGTAATAAAACCAGGTCAAACAACGCTGAATATTGAATTTAATGTAAAGTATGCAAAAGAATGAAATACAGGAGGTGTTGGAAGAATTATTAAAAAAGGAGGAACTGTACTTGTGATTGGGGAGGGGTTGGTGAGGATTTTCTGTGGTGGTTTGATGGGTTTTTAACTGGCACACAAAATAATTTTACATACATAGAAAGACGCAATTAATTTTTTACTTTTTTTTTCTGACTAAATTTGGAGCAGCTGAGAGGTTGGTTATTTCTATCTTTAAAAATGGACTTATAATGTTGCCATCTGTTGGCATATGACAGATATAGCATCCCACAATTCCAGATAGAGTCACAAAAATGCAGAAGATTAAAGGGACAGATGTGAGAAATACATGCTCTCATTTGATTCCAGTGTTCACATCTGTTCTCCTCAAAGATTTTTCAATCATATAAATCTATCTGCAGAACCTAGTACCTTGAAATGTTATGGCATTTCTGGTAATCATAAAAATCATATTCTAGTAGAATTTACTGCATTCCAAAACATCACTGGATTCATAAAAATCTGGTTTCCATCAAGAGGACACAAAGTACATAGCAATATTACCTGTCTGCTTAAGTTCCCTCTCTTTCACAAACCATGAGCATGTCTGCTGCATGTCAGCTGTAATATCAGTGCTAGAACGCAATTTCAACAGGTATCAGCAGATACTGTGTGTTTGCACAACCCCTAGAAAGGAAATTGGCATCTTTTTCTGGTGGTGCCTGTACGTTGCCCTGTCCCCATGGGATCCCAGAGAGTGTGACCCCTGTGTTGCTTCTTGTCGCTGAAATGGTTGCCTACAATTGCAAGCACATCTGCCTTTGTATGCAGTGTCACCCATTTCTTTTTACCGTGCTTTTGACAGGCTGCTTGCTAATGCTTCCAACAACAACCAAGATTTTTCCCTCTCCCTGCTTGCCTGTTCCAGCTCCTCTAGCCACATAGCACCAGCCTGCTCCGGCCCCTTCACTGACTTGGATAGCGTAAGACCTCACTGCTCCTCACAGGCAGAGATGAAATAAACACAAAAGCAGTCACACAGGTTATTACTCTTCCCTCTACTACCTCAATTTTCTACACCTGTTAACTGTTTTCCTTCAGATTTGATCTTTGCATATCCTTTTCATCCAACAAGATTGAAAAAGTACAATCTCTACCCCCCTCTCCACCCCTATTTTCTTAATGGGAATGGGGACTAAGCATGCTTGCATATTCGTGAGACACACATATTCTTCCATGGGCAAACTTGTACCACCTCTTTTATTCATGGATTGGTTTTAATAGAGAATAGAGAAATGATGCTCAAATTCTTATTCCATCTTGGATAGAGTGAGCCCATTTTCACCTTCAGTACAACATACCTCCTCTGTAATACACTACATAAATTCCCTCCCAAAATGGCAGCATCATGAAAAATTGAAAGGTATAGTACAAAGCAAACAATATTGGAACTACATAAGCATGTTGATTATTCACATGAACAGTTTCTGGTATTTACAGAAAGCATTGAGAGATGCAGCTCGCTGGCCCCGTGAGCATTATGTTAAATCGTTAAAGTGTGAGCAGCCTTTATTTGTATTGCAGTAATATTCTGTATCCCCATCCCAAAACCCCAGAGTGCTCAGTGCTTACAAACAACCACCAAATCACAGTGTGTATTTGAGAATTAATTTTTTTCCTTTAAGAACTAATTTAATCTTTGACAACCTCTCATTTTTATACCTATTTTCAATTATTTTGAAGCATAAAATGACCTGCAGGCCACCAAGTGGAAGACAGAACTCCTCCATGTGCCTCCTACATAAAACATCAAAATAAGTAGAAAATCCTAATTATTGCATATTCCAGAAAGGTCAGTGACCTATATAAAATTCACAATCCATAAGCAATTACATGCTTGGCTTTAGCTGATAAGTGATAGTTGACAATAGACTTTCTGGTCCCTCTTGCTCCTCAGGTAAATGAATAAAAATGTAATGAAAAAATCTTTTCCTAAAAAAGATTCTGAATCTAAGACCAAAGGAATTTTTGTATCCGTTGGTACTTAGCACTGCCTATCTATACGTGATGGAAGTTTAAAAACAAAAGAAGTAACCACAGCTTCTTAAGTTTCAGATGCCAGTAAGCAGTAGGACCAGTTATTCAATATCCTCATTGTGGGTTGCCATTTGCTTAGATCTTGTGGCCACATAGCATGATTTGTATTGCCATGAGAAGCCAACCCAGGTAATTAGGAAAATACAGCAAAATTAAATAAAATTAAGGCTGTGATTGCTAATATGGAGTCTCTCAGAAGCATTTTGTCTCATATTTAATTACACTTTAAAGTAAATTATATTTATATAGTAACTACAACTCAGTCAGAAGACAGGTTTAGGCTAGGATTTATTACAGAGAAATGTGCACTTGCACAGTGTTGATCTACAGTTAGCAGTTTGTCCACTTTTTTTCTTGTTTTCCTCCAGACCAATAATTGTGTGCAAGACATCCCACTTCAGCCAATTACTTATACAACTGCTTTACCCTCAAATTCCTTCTCAAACAATTTGTTGGTTTTTTTTTTTTAATTAATTCTAGAACTATGAGGAATAGCTACACAAGTTAATTTTCTTCACTCAAAATCCTAGCTGTGGTAGAGACCTATATCACCTAAATTTAGTCATCTGAACAAAAAGCCTACAGCGAAAGTCTTGAGACTAGTAGTTTTAAACTTCTTTACACAACAAAACCGAAAGAGCCTCTGGGAGTTGTTTCATTGTTCTTAGGACCCTGGTCATGACTGGAGACAACCTGCCTCTTTCCTCCCTCCACTGGGAAGCCAGCTCCTGACCAGGTGTAGTGAAGCTGAGCTGCTGATTTCAGGAGCTCTTGAGAAACACTTGGTGCACTTACAAAATAAGGTGTTACATAAAAGAGAGTCACCATGATATCAGACTCCAGGCTGCACTAAAATGTAGAGCAGAAGCAACAGCCAAATTTGTGAGGCACCCTATTCTGTCAGTCTTGCATCTCGCCCACTGTCAGGGACATAAGCAGAGAAACACTCAATATTCTGAATTCTGAAAAGGCTCAAGCACAATAAAGGTAGTGGGATGCCTGGCACTTGCAAAACGAAAGCAGTGCTGGCCTTGCACTGAATGCATTTTAATCGTTTTTAATTAACATACAAAAATCAGTAAACTTGTAGAGTGCAGATATGCTCAGGTTTAGAGAGCAGCTGAGCGGGGGGGGTTCAGTGTGAGACCAAAACACACACTTACCTCTGCATCTGTGCATTGGAGGGCATGACTCATCAGCAGAGCACACCGTGCAAATGGGCACCTCTCCAGCCCTGACCTGAGCGGGAGCAGGCTCTGGAGTCAGGACTGCAGATGGAAGCAAGACCCATATCCACTCATGCAAACAAGGGGTTAACAGCTTGTTATATCCCCGTCCAGTAAAGCCACTCCTGATAAATGCAGAGCAACACTTCCTTAGAAATTAAAAGTTACCAAAACAAGTCGATTTCAAATCCTGCATTGTGATGCAAACAGATTTTTTAAAAGGCTAATATACAAATCAGAAAATGTTCACCTGGCCATTTGTAAGAGGAAAAAAAGCTTGAAGATGCTCAATGCTCCTGTGTCACTAGGGAAGGGCCACGTAAAAAGTGCTTCTGTTTTTTTCATTAGCATCCATTTTCATCAATACCCAAGATGGTATCATTTCACACACTAGAAAGCAATTGCCAAAAACACGCTTTCAAAAATGTATCAATTGATCAGAAAGTGCTGATGAGATGAATCAACTTATGCAGACCAAGGAGAAATATGCTCATAATCCCCTCGCAGCTGGAAGAGACTGAGTACACAGCAGCTTGAAAACAGCCGTAGCAAAGCCCTTGGGTTTTTTGCTGGTCATGCTGAACACTCCTACACCACTGCCATCTGCCGGCAAACAGAAAGGTACACATTTCATTCCAAAAAAGATAAATAAAACATTAGCAGCATTTTTAACCGCAAAGTGTTAAGGCTGGAAGTAAGGCTTTTGCAAGATCCAGGGCTGCAGCACGGCACCTGTGTTCACCTGGAGACACCATAAGCTTAGAGAGCACATCGCCTTCCACCAGCAGCATCAGCAGCACTGATTGATATTACTGCTCCCTTTTCGAAGGGATTCTCCATTCCATAAGAAAAAACAAGTCTTAAATGTTCCTTCGTTAAAGACAATGAAAAAACTTCCATTGACTCTGGTGGGAATCTACAGGTGACATTTAAAAAGCACTGACCTGGTGGGTAATTTTTTTTCTTTGACAGTTAATCTATGCAATCAAAAGAAGAAACAAAAAGAAAAGTACGATGCAAAGCCAATACACCACAATATTTTCTTCCTCTCGCTAGTCAGTTTAGGCTTTCCATGAAATCCAGAGGAGTCTTTGGTGACAGGCACAGCAATACATGCACAGACCTCAACAAACCTTCCTGGCACCTCTTTGAGTGCCAAAGTGCTACATTGTTTACACAAAAAAATTACTGTGTGAGTGCTTTTTCATTTTCCCTGGCCAAAGGGTGGGCCAGCTGATCAATACAGATTGGAACATCAGCAGTGAGTTTTCCTGTGCATTTATTTGGGATTAACTGATGAGAAGGAAAAATGTTCAGTTCTGAAAACTCAGGTATCACCCTCAAAAGCAGAGCATCATTCACAGGTCTAGAACAGGTTAAAATTTTTCGATTAAAAATTAAACTTTGTAGATAGAACAGAATAATAATAATAATAGCAATAATAGCAAACAATTTACTGCCAATGCAGTGATGTTCTTTTGGGAAGGAATGTAGATTTTGTGATTTAATGAGTCTTCAGGATTTTTCAATAGAACAAGATTGTGCCTTAGGAAACACACACCAAAAAAAAACAAAAAACAAAACAAAACAAACAAAAAAACCCAAAACAAAACATAAACACAAAACAAAAAAAACCCAAACAAACAGGTCTTTGTTCTGTAATCATTAATCTGTAAACTATAACTGTATAAGCTTTAATGTATAAATTGACACATCTATATTATTCTTGCTATGACAAGGTCTAGGTTATGGAGTGGGTTCCTTTTGGCAGTAGGACTATAGGAATGTTCAAAGCTTCTAATATAACAGCAGAGGAAATACAATGAAGTCACAAATGGAGGATTTCATCCATCAGTTGACTAGGGAATCATCCTGGCAGCGATAGCAAGAAGTTTCTCTGAGCTGCCTACGTGATTCACATCACAGAATGCAGGGAGCTGCCCTCATTCCTTGCCATGGGCAGCAGGCACTACTTAGGGATGAGTCCTTCAAGCCAGGCAGCAGCATAAAAGCCAGCTGAACCTCGCCTCGTGTTGAGGGGAGGACAACGACTTGAGCTGCCTGCCTCTGGTCAGCATCAGCCTTTCTGCTCACATCACCTAGCCACACTGTAAAAAGGCAGAGAGAAGACAAAGATTTTGAAGGAGGATATGGAGATAAGATGGTAGTGAGAAAAGAGAGTGATAGCGTTTTTAAGAAAATGAAAAGATAGAAAGAAGTTGGCACCTTAGGTTACTTCAGAGGAAGGAGTGGAAGAAGTGATGGGTAGGCTGGGAAGGAGCTGTGAAATGGAGTTTGTATGTAATGTGCTAAAGAAGTGATAAAGTCTTAGCAATGGCCTGAGGGAAGAAAAAAATCTTGACAAAGTTGAAAACGGTGTCCTGCACATTTGAATAAAGTAAGGCAGCAATTCCCATGCCAAAATAGATGTTTTAATACACAACACAGAAAATTAGAAAATAATTACTTGTGCGATTGGATTGGAAATATCAGAAATCTGCAACAATCGGCTGTAATGTGCAGGAGAGGCAAAGACAATATCCAAAAATATAGCGCCCTTTATAGGTTCGAAGGAAGTAAGAAAGCAGAGTAGCCTTGAAGATAAAAATGGGATGTGGATCTGTGAATATATAACAGAAAGGATAGTTTGTATTCTTTTAACTTATTACACATATCCTTTTATATATATTTATATATATGTGAATGCATAAAATAAAACTTTTGTATTTATATAAATGCAAAGGTTAAAAATATAGACTCTTTGGGGAATTCAGTTAATGGTTGGCCATTTATAAAGAGATATCACACGGGTGGGATGGGAGTGACTGGGGAGGAGAAAGTCTTTTGACAACAGAGAGTAAGTTAGCAAGTGTAAAAATAATGCCAGCCTCTGAAAAATGCCAAATATAAAGAGGAAAGAAGAGATAGAGGAATAAAAGCTGAAACTAGTCTGGATTTCCAAAGGACATGTAGTCAAAGTCAGTATTATCACTGCTAGGAACTAGAAAGAAATTGTCAGGAGATCATGAGAGTTGCTTGCAGGGAGTATGAGGGAAAGAAGCAGGAAATGGCATAGCACAGAACTGGAAAATAAAATGACAGCAGGTAGGATTTCCAGTGATTTTGGAGAAGTGAAAGTGAAGAGGGAAGGGGAACACCCAAGAGATGAAATCAACACTGAGAGACCTACAGCCAGAGAGTCGGCAAGGGAAACAGAGCATGCAGCATGTAGAGTGGGTAGCTGATGCTAAAATGAAGTCTGAAGTATTAATTCACATTCAAGTCAGAGGAAAACATGGCTTTAGTTTTTTGGCCTATGATCTAGGCAATCTCAAGAGATGAAGCCTTCTCTTTGCCCATGAGCCCAGCTTCCACGATAAAATATTAAAGCATGTGTGTTATAGAACATAACTACATAAATGGAGCATCACAGAGAAGTAAACAAGCAATATGGCATTGAGCAGAGATCTTGCAAATGAGGGGGGAAAAATATCATTTTCTTTCAATTTGGGTCTGGAATCTATCCTGAATTTGAATTAAGTGTGAAGATCAAAAGTGAGTGCAGTTAATATTTAAAGATATGCTTTGGGGGAAAGCCTTGTTTTTCTGATTATTTGTGACTAACTTTTAATCTTTAGGTTTTTTTATTACACTTTCTGTTCAATAATATTTTAGGCAGTGTATCTTCTGAAGTTCCCCTGAGCTCCAATTTGAGTGTGATAAATAACATGCTTTGGAACTCAGAAATTATCTTCCATATTCAAAATATTATAAACTTGAAAATGTTAGAATATGTTTTTTCCTCCTCTTTTGTGCAGTTTCCTTTTCTTCTTAGAAGTTTGGGGGACTTTTTGGGGTGTAATGGAGAGTACTGTCTCCTCGCTGCCCAAGCAGGTTCCTAAGCTCTATACCTAATAGAAAAATAAGACTACATGCTGTGTTTCAAAAGTGTAATAAACACTAAAAAGGCTTATCTACATTAAGTATATTATTCTTTAACCCTCTTATCAGCATCAGAACAAGTGTGGATTATTGATTGATTATTTATTTCTAACACTTTTCATTCAGAAGGATCAGCTCACTCCTCAAACTGTGAGGTGTTGCCGTTCCCATTCAGAAAGGTCTAAAACAGTGAAGTAATAATGTCATGTCAAATCTAATGTAAAAACAGCATCTCATGACACTTCAACTCCTACTCTGTCCATTGGACCACATAACCCGATATCTAACATGATACAATTTACTAGAGATCTTCTATCCCACGTTTTGGAAAGTACTGGTTTACTATACTAGTAAAAGGTCCCTGCATCAATTATTTAGGAAGCAGCCATCCTAACTGCATATTATCCATATCCTTTTTCAAGTAAGTAATATGAGACATCTCACGAAAAAAAGTATAACAGCAAAAACTAACATGAAATGCATTATAAAGTCCTCAATAGTTACTGGTTTAGATCTATTGTTTTTCATTAATCAGAGAAAGAAAACAAATTTCTGAAGGTAAATAGTATCATGTTGTTCTTGGCCAATGGAAAACCATTTAACTGAGAACTTCATTCCTACACATTTTTTTATATCTACAAATGGTCATAAAATTATCCAGATGCAAAAAGAAAGAAAAAAAAAACATAATTCTTTGAAGCCAGAATGAATCAAACTAGTACAAACTTGGTTAAAAGCAAATATTTCAATAATGAACTAATAGCAGACTCTGGCAGAATGAACAGATACAAACTTCATTCAACTGCCACTGAAATAACAATCAGCCTCTTTTAATAGCAATAAAGTTGCAGGATATAAATAATTACATGGCCTGAGTAATAACCTCTGAGAAATTTAGTTGCAGGCATCAGTAACCTTTGGTATCACTTGCACAGGAGAGATCTCAGCCTTTCTGAGGAGGAACACAGGTCTCCAGTAATCAGAGGAACATTCTATTTCAGGCTTGAAGATCTATCCCAAACACCTAACAGCCAGCCACAGCTCAATATCCACAATAAGTGACCACAGTTTACAGACCAGAGACTACTTCCATGAGGGACCATACTGTGGAGTGGACTGGTACTTCCATGCATGACACCAAACAGTATTATTCCAAACACAGCCACAGGCTGGTTTGCTCAGTTGTTTGTTTGGTTTGTTGTTTCTTTTTAATGCTTTCCTAATAAGCAGTTAAGTTGTCAAAGTTCATAGAGTGACTTCAACCCGATGATCTCATGAGCGTACATCTGCCCACAGGAATAAAAGTGCCAACAAGATGAGTTGTTTATCTCTCATCCCCAGTGGCAGAGCACAGCTATGAAGGTCAGGCATTACATTTGCAAGAAGTGACAGAGTTTCTGCATCTACTTCATCATTTCAGCGTCCGTAACTGAGAACTATGCAGACACGTGAATGGCAATAAGGAAGGACAAGTACATATGGGAAGCTGAAGGTTGCTATAGCATATAACACCATGTTGTCATGTATATTACTACGTGACAGCTGGAACTTCAGAAGGTCAACCCGTCACTAAAACAAAAAAACTCTAAAGAAAGTAATTGCAATGGGCAGACATGCCAGGGTGCCCCAGCTCTCCTTTGGTGCTGTGCCTAGGAATTAAGAATGTCACTATTAGATTGCAGAAAAGAAAGAATGATAGAAACAAAACTGAAGTGAAAGAGAGGTTAATATACTGCATACCAGAAATGTGCATATTAACCCGAATGTTGCTATAAACAGTAATCCAAAGTCCTCAGCCTTCTTTTCTCCTCATTTTTTAATTTCTTTTTTAACTTACATGTTTAAATTAATTGTAAGTGCCTATAACACCAGATTAATAGATATCTGCATTTTAAACTCAGGAGCTGTTTCAAATCAACTGTAAGGATCCATAAACAAAGAATGATGGCCATAATTTTTCTAGGAAGACACTAACATGGTCAACCTCCCAGCAACAAATGGATAATTTGAATGAATGAGTGGGAGCAAGAGTGAAAAACAAACCATAAGGATTGCATGAAGGTTGTTTTAGTTCAAAGCACTCTCTCATGCCATAAACATACAATATAAGATTAAAGAAAAAAAAAGAGTTCTTTTGCAAATCTCGTTTTATTAACATTAGAAGATTTTCAAAACAAAAACATCAAGGAGATTAGGAATATCTGTAAAAACTCATAAAAGGTCTCAGTGACCTCCTGAAAAAATAAAATACATTTCTTAAATGATACTTTAAGTTCAGGCATTATACATTTAAGTAAAACATTGATAACCTCAATTGAAGAACTAGCTGGTATAACAGGATTTGAAATGTAATTACTATACATAATGCAAATTTTTAGTTTTGATTTAAACAGGGTCTTAAGGTGGAGTTAATTTATTTTTTTTTAACCTAAAAACTAATGTTCATAGATTTCTGCACATTCATTTGAATGAACAACAGTAGAAAATCTGCTAAGGCAGATAAAATGTTGCTATTAGATTTCAGAAGGTCTTTAAAAGGGCTGGAGCTTACTGTTCCTTCCTTGCTGTCCAATGCAAAATCCCATCAAGTTACAGCAGTGGCAGTTATTGAATTTAAAAAATTAAGAGAATACTCATTTTGCATTACTCTAACTTTTGATAAGCCTAAGCCTCAAGATACTTGTTATTAATAAAATTTTTCAAAAAATCCAAAATTCAAAAGAAAGAACAAGTCTGATGTTTCAATTTCAGGGGAAATACCCAAATCCAGGTAAAATATAAGACTGTGCTTTTATTTTTAAGTCAGTACCATACTTATAGTAACCTAAGATTCTATAAATACCGAGAATCTTGTTTTTAACTGCCTATGTTTTCTTTACAGAGCTCTATCTATGTGTACAGATTTCTTCCTGGAAGCATCATTTTGTTGTGTAGACTAAGGACTAATAGATCCATAAAAATACGAATAATTTCTATTATTTCTGTCTAAAGAAAGGAATAATTTTTTGTGAGTAGAGAAATACTGCAGGATCATACCAAACAACATGCATCTCATTAATTGATTGGAATCCTGTTGGCAAATACGAATTTCTTCCCTTCTTGTGGATATTTTACCTCAGTTAGGAGCCATCAAACATGTTAACCTTATCCCTGCTAGGGAGGAGGTTTGATGCACCTCAGAAAGTGGCATAAGCAGGAGCCTGGCTGCCCGGATGCAGATGCAACACATCGCAGCACCACAGAGGCATGGGTTACTCTAAGAGCAACCCAGGCACAGGGACTCTCTAAGACCAGAGGCCAGAAAGCAGGAGACTTCAGAACTCTTCTCTTTTCACACCACCTCTGTGCAGCAGCTCATACCTCACCTCGTCTACTGCACAAGGGCTTTCCATGGACCTGGAAGCTGCAAACAGCAGACTTAGATACACCATGCACTTCAAAGAGCTCACATTATGTATGAAACCTCTGGCAGCTTAGTTTACTATCTATCTCATTTTCCATGTTTTGGAACTAGTGTCAGCACTGACATACAGTGAGGTGGTCACTACACAGAAGTGATGTGGTCAGCAAATCTGTCTCTCCTCATGACACTTTTAGTTCTACAAGTGGTATAGAAGCAGCAATGCTAGCCTGAAAACAATCTAAATCTGTCTGGCTGAAGTTAGGGCTTCTAGCATGTCCATGAAGTCTCATTTCCATTTGCATTTAGTCTCTGGGCTCTCATATTTTTTTGTGTATATAAAAGTCTAGGTTTGCTAAACTGAGAGCACAGCCTTTGGTTTCAAGCACGTTTTTGTCTTCAGCTAAATCTCTTTCCACAGATGCTTCACAACCTCCAGTTAAATCTATTATTATTAAAGAAATAAACTGCACTGAACTCTGACAGATCAATGCAGAATTTTGTGCATCGAAAAAATGGCTATGAACCATCATTTAAAGGACATAGCAGTTTCCACTCTTCATATCCAAAACTGAAAACCTTCAGCATCCTTTGACGACAAGACAAATCTGCATGCTCTCTGCCCAAATAGGCAAACGTTAAGAAAAGAAGTGTGTTGAGGTCCAAGGTCCATTCCAATATCCGTGTTTGTCAATAAGCATTCAGTGGCTTTAGAAGGTACACCAGAACAATTATGAAGGTGAGATACTAAGATAAGAATGAAACTAAAATCTCCCCTCAAGTACTTGAGGAGTGTTCAAACATTGAATCAGCATTGCATCTTAGATGTTTCCACAAAAAAAAAAAAAAAACAACAAAACACTAAAACCAACAAACAAAAAAGACCCCAAAAAACTCCAAAAATAAATAAAAAAATACCCCATAATATAAAAACCCCACCATGCCTGTGACTGAAGAAGAATAGCTGCTTTTAAAGACTGATGTGTATTCAGGATGTAACTACGTAGGAATCATAATGAAGGGTAATGTGAAACTCTTACTGCTGCTATTCAAAATTAGGTAACAGGTATTGCATGACAGCAGAGTCCTGATGCAAACTAAACACAGTAGGCATGGCAAACACAGGTGCTAATGCAAACGTTATCACCTAGCTCTGGTTTACAGAAACTATAATGCCTGGAGTAAAATCTAAACTGGCATCGATCTGCTGTAGGCAGCTCACTTCATCTTCCCCCCTCCACTTTCTCCTCCCACACCACAGTTTGTGCTGCACCGTTTGATTCAGGGACCACGTGCTGCAGTGTTTGTGGAGACACCGTGTAGCACTGTGAGCTATCATTTTTTGGTTGTGGTTTCTAGTAGGTAATAGGGAGAGTCAATAGTAAGAATTTAAACTCCATTTTCTTCTTAGCCAATTGTCACAGTCTATCTGTTAACAAGATTTCTGAAATTACAGAAGAACATTTTGTGCATGCAGAGCTTGCTTTGGGGAACTTCTGTTAAGGTTCTTGCAAAGCCCACACAGCTTCAGGCACTGTGCAAACATATGGGAGTATACAGACTGAAGTAAACACAAAACAGTAGAAAGAAATATCAGTAGACGTAAAAAAATGAGGCCAGTAACAAATACAGATTAAAAATAACACGGATTTATAGTACAGATTTTAGTAAACAACACTGCACATTCCGGTGGAGGCTTCATGCATTTCATACACTAATGCTACTGCTTGCTGCACTGTTGTGTTCCCAGAATTTCTTCAGGAAGGTGCCCAGAACATTAATATAATCAAGTATCTGGAAGCTTCTCAATACCACAAGTGCCACTAGTGTAAAATGTATTGAACCAGCATGGATTTCCCCCATCGCCCCCCACATTCTAATTCAATTAAATTTGAAGGGGAAAAGTGCTCTATAACTCGAAGAACCTTTTTTTTTCCTTCTTTAAAATAGAACCAAATAAACCAAATCTCAATGGCTCCCTCTGCTGTCGTGTCTTAGAAATTTCGTTATATTTGTAAATTTTTTTGAAAAGTTTTTTCCTTCTCCAGTCAGTGAATATATGGTATTTTCACACATCATGCAGCGTGCCAGCTCTGAAGAGTCAAAGACACCTTTATCCAAAAGCAAATATCTCAAAGTGCAATTCAATGCCTGCTTATCAAGGCTGGAATAGTAGCATCCCCTCATGTTTACAGGGCAGCTACATGTAGCATCATGAAAAAATGTTTATGATGAATGGTTTATCATCTTTGTAATCAGCTTTGGGTTGATCTGGATTCAAGTGCATAGATAGGGATTTTGACTCTAACAATGCCAGACCACTTTGCATGAAACAACTGTATCTGCAGCAAAACAACTGTAACAAATATTTCAGAGCTATGGGAACAGTCCTAGAGACAGAACACGTTTCTCCTAAAACAAAAAATACTCCACAACACATTAACCAAGCTGGAGAGCCGTACTGCCTCTGGCAGACATTCTGGATTGCTCTTTGCCAGGCCCAAGGGACAGATAATGGTCATTACCTGGCACAGGTGAGTAGCAAAGCAGCAATATCAGGGTGTCTTGCCACACAGCTGACAACAACTTGTCTGCCTCTCAGCATCCTGGTAGGAAGCTTAGCAACAAATACTCCATCGAGGACCCAATTCCAAGCCACAGAAGTCAACAGGTCACTCAAAAGAAGCCGAACCCCAGGATCTGCCCTCCCACACTTGAAGAATAAAGAGCTCTGGAGGACATAATTTATTCTCAGCAATGTACAAAAAGGGAGAACAATAAAAATCTGCAGTGGTCGGTCAAAACACAAAGGTGTAAATTTAAGAGAAAAGCAAAATGCTTCAGTGCTTCTCTTTCCAGTCTTTGGAAGCACCTCCCAGGCACAGCGCATGTGGGGGGAGGCAGCTGAGGACGGCCGTCCGCGCCCAGCAGTGCTCCCCTCTCCATGGCTGCCTGGCAGAAACACACACCGCCGAGTGACAGTCCCTCAGTGCCCCCTGAAAGTAGATTTGGTGCCTGAGGTTAATGGAACGACAGCAGAGGATATTTCCATACCAGTCACAGAATTTGTCTCAATTGCCTCCATCTTCCTTCTGCTCTGAACCCGATGCCTCCCAAAGCGGGAGCTATATTTATCCCTCGCACAGAGGGATGTTCTCATGGTTCTAAATTAAGCAGCTTCTGTCACGCCCAGGACCAGCCATAACCCTTCTCTATTGGTTCTCTACATCAGAGTTCTTGGTGCATTTGTGGCACCCTGTCTAGACCAACCATAGATGTACACACCAAAATAGTCATCTCACTCATGGTGTGGTGAAAGCTGAGACTGCCGGATGTCCGGCACCGTACGCATCCACCTTTCACACAGGATGCATTTAAACTGGTGAGAGACAGCCTCTCCTCGAGCTGCCAGAGTATCACTGACACCTACAGCCTAATTCTGCCCAAAGATTACACCCACGGCATCTACCTCAATCACCTTCCTCCAGGAAACATGCTGAAACCCATCACATTTCCAGTCTTCCCATATTCTTGCCGGCACAAAACCGTCCTCTAGGTTTCAACTGTTCTTTTCTTTTTACTTTTTCCCAGCACATTTTTACTGTGATGGTAGGCTAATTCACCTACAGGAGGGAAGTCTAGTTTATTTTTTGTAAAGACATGCACACACTCTAATTTATTACTAACAACCTCTTACCATGAAATAGCTTTGCTCTCGTTTTGCTAGGCTAGGCTCACACATTAAACTCTACCCATCCAAAACAGATAATACTTCTAACATCCCAGATTTAGCTTGGAGATAACACCATCCTAATCCGACAAAAGGAAATCTGAAAGGGCTTTTGAAATATTCCAAGTGAAATCTGCCCAAATAATATTAAGACAGCTCCACATTTCAAATCTCTCAAATGCCTTCAGCTTACAATCACGGTTCTTTGCTATAAAAGTCCATACCCACTGAAGGTCAGACTGGTCTTATTCACCTAGATTGCAAGCACAAATTACTTAATCAGCTTTTTAGAGGCAGATACTATATACAAGTATCAGAGAAAAAAGTTAAGCAGGATGTCCAAAAAACATTAAAGAATGACTCCTTGTAAGGAATTTTGTGTTATCAAATGCACAGTTATTAAGAGTGATCTGTGTATTACATGCCCTCCAGGTTAAATCTTTTTACACTCATGTTTGTAAGAAGTGGCATCTTCCTTTCCTCGAGTTGGGCCCAACTGCTGCAAGCTTTCTGGTTTACTGGCATTACTTGTATCACTTTCCTGACTGGCAGGCTTGGAAGGAGCAATTTTCATACAAGAATTGCTGATATTACAGAGCAAAAAACAAAAAGAAAAAAAAATAAAAACAAACCAACATTTGGCACATTTAAACCTGTCACTTCAATATATTTGATGCTGGAAAGCAAGAGGGTAGAAGACAAATACAATTAGCTAATGGGAGCAGTGATCAAGCCCATTCTCTGTGTTCTTTTAGACGGAGGAGAAAACATAGCCTCCCAAAGCTCCTCTTGCATCTATTCCAGACTCTGCCTACAGAGCTGGAATAATTACCCTGACTTGGGATCAACTAAGTGTCAGAAAGCCTGAAATAAAAGAAGTTTGTTAAACTTAACAGTATTTGCATGCTCAATTAACTTATTCCCTAACCCCTTCTAGATCGAGAAGAGCCCACATTACTGACATGAAACCAAGGCATGAAGGTTAAAGGATGTTTGCTGTTCTACAGAAACTCTGAGGCACCAAAAACCCTGTCCTCTCCTTTTCTGTAATGCTGTTAAGACATGAATTTAAGGCAAATCTTCTCATTTCACCCCACTGCAGATACACTCACTATATCAGATGTATCTTTTTGTTTGCTCACCCAGTGGATTAGAACTGATCCTTCTTGGAACTCCCCAGATGTAAGCCAGCTGTGAGACAGAAACCTGCAGCAGTCCAGGGGTACTGCGGAGCTGGTTAGGTCTGGTCGAGAGCAATGCAAGCAGCAAAGCTCTGGGCCAGAACCGTGCTGCAGAGGTGGGCACACAGGGAGCAGAGGTGCCCAACACAGCTGACAACTAGATGAGCGCTTGCATAAGTAACAGCCAATGACCACAATGTATAAAAAGGACTTTTTCCATCCTAGCTGTCACTTCTTCACAAATAAAAAATTCTCTATACAGGCATTAAAATAATCTGAGCTCTGTGCAAATTATGGTACACTTGAAATTCAATCTCTTACAAAAGAGCTCTACACTGAGCTGAAGAAAAGAAAAAAGAAACCTGAATACTCAGTTTAAAATCTGTAGAATATAAGAGGTAATATCCAGCAGCATCTCACCCCTGCTCTGGGAACAGAAGTTCCTGGAAGGAAAACCTGGATTCCTAAGCACTTTTACTTTATTTCAGAAGGTATTTTCTCAAGTAATTACATTTCAGCTAAAAGCAAAGGAGTCAACTTTCACTTGGGAGTAGGTTTTCCTATGCCAATATGCATAGGCCCCAACACAAGCAAGAGGGAAGAAATCTATAGGGAAGAACAATCCCAAACCAGTAACTAACCTTACATCAAGTACATTTTGTACAGGGACAGAAGCACTTGATTCAGTGGGAGTGCAGCACCTGCCCCCATCTAACGCCTATATTTAGTTCTCCTGTAGGTTGCTTTAGAATGCTTCCTCTGTAATACCAAATGCATACAAAGATGGAAACTTTGACCAAATGCTCCAAAGGTAACACTGCTGGAGCTGTGAGGTATTTTTCCATGGGCAGAGTGTGAACAGTCTGTGGATAGCCCTCGTAGTAACAGAAACTTTCCAACAACATTTCTATCAAGTGCAGCCTAGACTTAATTTTGCAAAGTAAATGCCATTTTGCCTGTAGAATAAGATTCTATTTATGATATTGATAACTTTTCATATTTGGTTAAAGTTTCTTTTTAATAGAGAAAATCCATGCTTAACTTTGTCCTTTTGAGAGAGTCCTCAATGGACGTTTTTGTTCTTGGCTCTCAAGTGAATCATATTGCTACTGCAGATGATATAACAATTTTTTTTAAAGTTACGTTTTGCTACAGAATTTTCCTTCATTTAAAGGTTTTCTGAGTCTGTTCAAGTTGCATTGAGCAACTATTTATGTAATCCACAAACCATAAAGCAACTGAAATAATTCAAAGAACTAAAAATCCAGGAAGGGTCTTGATTTAGAAAGTCTCAGCAAACTGGAGGTTAGGTGAACAAGCTGGAGGCAGCTTCTGCTTTCTTTGCTCCCACACTGCTCTTCTTGTGCTCATGATTGGTTGTGTTCAGAGGTAGGGTATCAGATTAGCCAGATTTTTGGTCCAACTCTCATATCCATTCTTATTGATTGTAAAATATCCTGCAAAAAGGGCTGAGTTAAAGCTTTTAAAATATTTTTGCAACAAACTCCTTGAACTTCTTGAAACCTAGGACTGAAGTGTCTTTTCATACTTTCTGGATTCCAGTTCGGCAAAAAAAAAAGGAAAGAAAGTTTTATTTACATATTTCATGTATCTATTTGTATAATCTTTTTTGAACAGAATGTTATGAACACAAAGTAACAAAAAAGTGTTTAAAGTAATTTGATTTAGAAAGAATCACGGAAAAAAAATACACTGTGTGGTTTAATACATCTTTTTTGCATCCAAAGTTTTGGTACATTTCTTTAGCTGTTGAGGTAGAAGACTCCTACACAGGCGTGCTTTTTTAGGTTAACATTACAGGAAGATTTTAATTTGAGCTGTATTGGATATTAGTCTTTGTGACATTACTGGCCAAGGACTTTGGGCTTATCGTAAGTCTGTGAAGTTTTGTGATTAAAAAGAACACGGCCCCAAAACTCTCTGCAATATCAGAGCATTCCATACAGATTGTAAGGAGACCTACAAAACTGGATGGAAATCAGCCAACGATGAGCCTTTTATTATTCGTGATGTGAGCTAGATGACAGGGGAAGGCTAAAGCTTAATCTTAAACCTCTCCTGAAAATTTTCATACTAAGAGGTGTCGTCTCCCTTAAGACTCAGCAGCTGTTCTTTTTGAAAAGCTGCACAGAGCTCATCCTTCTTTAAATTTTGCTAGCAGATTAGAGGGTAACTTACTTACCAACCTGGATGTTTCCCTCTTGAGTTCCTTCCTCAGGCAAAAGTGATTCAAGGTCAAGCTCTTACCTTTGTGAGGAAAGTTGCAACCAGCAGAGAACTGCAGCTGTCCTGGGAGCACGCTCTGGTATTTCCACCTCTTCCCTCCTACTAGTGTGGTGGAATACTTATACTACAATTGTTTCCTCCCAGATCCAACTCTAGACTCAAAAATGTTAACAGTTTTATTTCAAGACCCTTTTGCAGCCATTTCTGCAAATTCTCCATCACTGCTTTATCCGGTACATCCTCGTTAAACCCTTTTCAGTCCCTAATACTCCTCTGTCTTCGTGGTCCTTTCCCTAGGATTTCCATGTATCCCACCACTACTGACTTCTATTTAACCCTTATCCCACTACATACATACACACACAAATAAAAAATATTTGCTGTCAGCACATTCTTCTTTCAACTGTCCCCATTTCCTCAGTCTGTTTTATTTAGAAGCGTTTGAGTCCAGCGACATCCATTTGTGAACTCTAAAGTGCCTTGCCTTTTGCATGTCCTTCAACTCTCCTGTAGAAAATGTGATTCGTTATAATAGGATTATTACATTATCAGTTAAATATAGATGAGTTTATGCCTGCTGATGGTTGACTAAGTATAAATGCAAGAATTACTGTATTACATTTGTGCACTCTAGTTGAGGATCTGTTCCTCAAAAAATACAAAAAGGAGAAATTCGTGCCCAATGAATGTTAGCAGAAATAAAGATTTTAAATATCACATTCAAGATTATCGTTTGACTGCCAAGTGAATAGCAATTCCTCTTTCTCTAGCAGTATTTTGATGCCAAAATTTAAGAAAAAATATCTCATTTATTGAAATAAATCTTATCACACTGAATGACTTAAAACCACAGCACAGTATGCACAGCTATTCTTTTCTGGGCATGTCATCACACCATTATCTCAGTACTTCATCAAATCATTAATTGCCAGTCTGTACTCAGAGGGTGTTTTTTTTCTCCCATTGCTCAGGAAAATACTCTGCAGCAGGGATGGTCTCACTTGGGGTCTCTAGTGTCCGTGCCTCAGTGGTACCTTAACTCCTGAGCAAACAACTGTACAAAACAGCAAGTTATTTGATCCGGGATCTGACAAGGGCTTAACCTGTTTCAAGTCTCCTTTCACAGGCTTATCTTGCAAAGTGAGCTGTGTTATCTTCCAGGGTCACGCAGGCAGCAGTGCCTCAGCCAGCTGCTTCTCTTTGCACACTCCTTTGTGGGCTGGTAGATTGCCCCTGAGCTCATGAATTCACAGCTAATTGCTCACTTGTCTGCATTACACAAACTTTTTCCTGCACTGCTGGCAGGTCTTTCTGAGAGAAAGGTCTTTCTGAAGATGGTGAGAGAGGGAAGGAAAAGTACCTTCCAACTTTAAAAGTAAAATAAAATTTTAATTTCTCCCCACTGAAAAAGAAAAAATAAAATCACCTCAGTTTTTTATTCTTAGTAATCATTAGAACTGTAGGTTTAAGGTTAGAAACTCCTTCCATTATGAAAAGACCCCAACAAGCACCAAATATACCCAAAAAGCCTATGAGAAACTCAGCTCCATACTGAACCAACATAAAAATGTGCAGTAAAACTGCACATCTGGGCAGCATTTCCTCCATTTCCTTTTACCTTAGGCTTTGTTGGTGTATTTGCTCCCCGTTGCTGAAAATCCCACACAATTCATCTGCTTCCCATTTTTTGGAAAGATTTCCCATTATCCCTCCCACTTGTTTCAACCAAATAAACGAACAGCTCATTGTTCTTTTACGTACCATAGATATGATTAATTGAATTGCAAGGAATGAGAGAAAGACATCACAAGAAGGCAGAAAGTCGTGGTGTCCTTCCACGTGAAATTTCTGTTGCAGACAAAGCAGGCAGGTTCACTGAATGAGATTTAAGTTCCTCAGTTGCAACCTTACTCTCAGATACAAAGATAGACACTAAGTGAGAAACTCCATCATGGTGTAATGCTGCAGAAAAGCCGTGTTTAACAAACTTTTCAGTCCGCCTAAAAAGTCTTGAACATCATTAAGGCAGATTTGGCACAGAGAAAACTAAATAGAATGTGCAAGAAAGTTATGCTGCAAAGTGTTCAAAATACAGCTTGAGTAGGAAAGCTTCAGTATTTTTTTAACGTAAAGCTCATATTTCGTTGTCTTGTTGTTTAATCAGTATGAGAATAAAAATGATGCAACTCATCACTACAGCGTGCTCCAACTATTATTCTCAGAAATAAATTAGTAACTGAGTAACTTCTTCAGATAACCAAAATGAAGTAGGAATAGAAGTATCACTGACTGTGGACTCAGCTGGCTAAGTCTAGCGCAGCAGCAATGAGCTGGGGCAGGGGAACAGCCAATGCTCTGAACACAACTAACTTTCCAAGCCTTGCAAAATGTACTGCTTACTAAAAGAAAGGATGAAACAGGGAACCTTTTACTGGAAAGCAAGTTAAGACTGTAAATTGATGTAAGACCAAGAGCAAAATTATAATGTGAAGTAAAAAGCAGAAGAGAGATGAGATAAAATGGGGGGGGGGAAAACAACAAAACAAAAAACCCGTCATGTGCGGACCAATTTAGGAGTTCAACTGGACAATTCCTTTTTCAAAAGAGTCTTCCAGCATCTGAAAAGCTACACTGAAATGACACTCTTGGCTTTTTAATATCCTTTGTCTCATACAGCTGTGAGTTCTCTTCAGCATTCCAGCATTTCATCTACTTCCCAAGACAAGCATTCCTGTCTCCATCTTTGACTTTCAGTTTTCAAAAGAAATCATCAATACTCACTAGCAATCCAAAGGGCAGATAATGATAGTTATTTATTAACATTTAAAATAAGCATAAATTTCAGTAACTAAAAAAAAAATCTCTGAATTGTTCTGCATGTAGTATTCTTGAAATTAAAGAAGATCAATACAACTGAAAGACCAAGCATTATCATCAAATATGAAGTTGAATGGAATACAGATCAAGTTAATAGCAATTACATTACATTAACTTGAAGAAATTAAACACAGTTTTACACATTTTCTGATGAAGCACCACACTCACAAGACCCATTGAAGCATCTCATGAGAATTGAGCTGCAAATCAGTTAAGCAGCTGAAAACAAAATGGCAGCCAATTTAAGTCAAAAAATTATGGTAAGAATTTAGTAGCCATGTTTTCCCGGTAACTAGCAGAAGAGGGATAGTTTAACATCCAATGTATTCCAGTCACGCATCACAAACATCTGAATTTTAACCAATTTAACAATTCTTTATTTCTGGAAGAGGTCATCTCATCCCCTATTTCACAAAGCTGCTAATCCGAACTGATGCAAATACTGGTAGGATTCTTGGGTAATACTGAACAGCAGCTGCATCTATTAACGCTTGCAAAATAAAATTTCAGCTTTTTTTTTTTAACAGTAGATATACAATTACAGTAGATAATGAATGATCCACAACCTTTAATCTCACCCCTTGGCTGAAATGTAATAGCTTAGCTCAAACTAAAGCTAAACCTCCATTTAGCTTGCTCAAATGCTTAGTTTGGAAATTTTTATTCCTGGACTAAAGGGAGGATTTCTTTTTTTAACATCTGAGGTTCTTTCAGATGTTTGCAGAACAGGAAAGAAAGGATGCGTAAATTCAGAGCTCAAGATGAAAGTGTAATGCTTCACGTAAGAGGGCACAAATCAAGAGAGCTTGTGCATCTGGAAGTCCATAAGCTCAACTTAAAATACAGTCATCAATCTAGAGTCTCTTGTTTCATTTTACATGAACATCCACTTCATTCTCAAGATGCACGTAAACTTGTGCAGGCAGATGAAAAGTCATGGTATCCCAGAGTGGATGAAATTCAAAGCAACAATAAAAAAAAAATTAAGTTTCTCAAGAGTTACAAACTAATTTTACAGGCAAAGGATGTTACTTCAGTATTAAGATGACAAGTGCAAATGCACACAGGATATGCAAACAGCTTATAAACTCTCACTGTTAACACTTTGGTTATCACCAGCACTAAAACTCAGAAGAACACTTAAAAGTGGACCCTTGTATTTGAATTACTGTGTCCTTGAATTCCAATGAAATACTGTCTGTTTCTGTTTCCACCTTGTGAATGAAAATGCTGCAGAGTTAACTTTAAAAAATGGCATACACCACATAGGAGACTGAATTCATCCAGTTATAAAAGCAGTATTTCTCTATTTACATTGTGGCAAACAAGACAGACTGAGACAAGCTAAAGTCAGTCAGAAGATTTCCTCTCTCCAGAGAAGGAAGAGAAGTCAGGAACTTTTCTGTAGATTGTGAAAACAGCATCCAAAGCCAGGCTTCTCTTACAGGCATCCAAAGGAAACAGCTGACAGACATACCCAGAGGAGTTTTCAGAGAAAGGGCAGGAAAGTGGAAAGGAATGCTTATTTAGATGGGAGTAAGAAATTCACTGTCTCTTGAGCGTTTAACTAAGAACAGACTTCTGGAGGAAGACACATGAAGACCCACCCATCTGCACTCTGCCTGCAGTGTGGCAGAACAAGTTTATTGTGAAATACATAGGTAAATTGATTGGAGAAGACATCCAACTGGTCATTGACTCCTGTTTGTTGCGTTTTCACTTGCAGGAAGGACAAAGTCAGAAAAGAACAGATAAAACAAACATTATGCATCTCCTAATATTAATAATAGGCAAATTTTATTATCAATATTTTGCTTAGAGAACCCTGGACACTGACAGTATCATTAATAAGAATGCTTCATTATTATTATTATTATTATGATGAGAAGAGAAATACTGTTGAAAGCCTGGACTGGATACAAATTTAAATTTGTGAACTAAAAGGTTCATATTCATCATATTAAAATGCACTTTATTAAAATATGTAAAGTAGAACAGACGCTTTGAGGAAAGCCTGCCAGCTATACACTAGTATTTGTACATGAGGCCAAACTAATTTACTTACAATTCCTATGACCCATAGAGAAATTCCTTCCTCTCCCACGCTGAACTACAGCGAATGTGTCAGGTGGAAAATAGAACAAATACGGATGTGAACAGGTTGCTTCTGAGGAAACTTTCAAACATATTTAATAAGGTCCACAAAATTGAAACCAAGTTTGCTACACCTAGATGGAAAAGAACTGCTCTCCTAATCTCTCTTAATTTATCAGTAAATTATATAGATCTTCACATAACAGAACGATAAACAAGATGCTGAAAATCTTTGTGTGTTTCCTTAACTAAATAGTAGGAAAAATTAGTACAAATGGTTTTGGAAATCCATTCCTAAAGAGTGATTTGCATTTGAATGCCTAGAATTGTTCATTTAAAAAACAGTGCTGGAGAAAATTCAAAGACTGTCTCCACTGGATTTTCACTGCACTAGAATCAGATGAAGTATGTAAACATCTTTCTGGTGAAAGGGTCACCGGTAATATTGAAAAATTAAGTTAACTGCTACTTACAGAATTCAAAACACTGTTGCTTCAACTCAGTTTCACCTAGGAAAAACACACTGATTTTGTTAGGAATTTTCTAGGATGACCCTGCTTGCACAGGGAGGTTGGACCAGATGTCCTTACTGTGGTCCCTTCCAAAGTGACCCATTCTGTGATTATATTTCAAGTGTGCAAATTCTCCTATGAAATAGAAAGCAACTTCAAAATAGAACTTGGACTAAACAATGAAAAATATTTAAGATGCTTCCTGCTAAATATTATATTATTTGCACTTGACCTCAACATTATCTTTTGTTTGGTACCATAGATTTGTCTGGAAGAGTAATTTTGGCAAGGAGCTTTTGCATCTAAATCTTGCAGACAGTGAACATTGAAACTGCCAGAGCAGCCAAAAAGAAAAAAAAAAAAAAAACAGAGAAAGAGAACGTAGAGAAGTACTTCATAAATTAAGCACAGAATAACAAAATACACCAAGAAGTGAAATTTGTCTAGTTGTGAATATCAACTTTTTCCCAATCCAAGTCTCTCAAAATAAAGCAGTGCTCAGGTTTTCCTTAAGCCAGCAATGTGCATGTTCAACTGACAGAAATTACTCCTGTGAAATATCAAAAAAAACTATATGAAATATGCTGATGTTACAAATTCAAAGATGCTCAAAGGTGAGCAAAACTCTTACAGTCTTAGTTTGTCCCACTTGTGTTAGTAGGACAAGCCTTTCTGCAGTAGCTTTCTATGACAATTCTCAGGCCTTCTCAGACTGGAAGAAGTAATCAAAATGGAGAATACTCAGCATTTCCTCCCTCCTCCTCGTGTCACTAAATGTGTAACACCGTATCTCACTTGTACACTACCAAAATCTTACACTGAAAACAGAGCTGGTTTTGGTTTTTTCCACGTGGGGAGCCTTTCCCACTTTTAAATACGCTGCTTCGTCTCTGGCTCACCAACCTCAGGTGTGTAGTTGTAGTGTAGCTAAGCCTATTCAACAGGGGGTACTTGCTTCTGAAAGAACAAATCTCTTTCTTACCCTCCCACCATCTCCCTTTCAAACATCTAACATCACAGAGAACTGGCCAACCGTTAAAGCAGCAGAAAATGGCTTGAACTGGCTCAGTTTGGATCACAGGAAAACAAAGGCTGGCACAAAGGGGGAGGCATCAGGAACAGAAAAGAGGTTCCACTGATTCCTCCATTAGCAAGTTAGAAAGCAACCGTTACAACATCTTCACCGTATTGAAAAATCAGACCAAAAAAAGGCATTTCTACATTTATTTGAGATAATAAGCACCATTCCTTTTCTTTCTGGAGGAAAAGAACTTGTGCATAAGGAAGCTGAAGGCTAGAAGCTTCACATGTCCATTAACTAATACAGCACTCCACAGCTGATTTTACAATGTTATATACTTTTTTTACAGTACTTTATATGCACATAAAATTCCTTTTAATTTCAGCTGCACATACTAAACTCTCAGCAGTCAGCAAATCGGTCGCAACATGACTAACACCATCAGCAATCAAACTCTTCTATTTGTAGATTTGCTAACAATCCTGGAACAGTGTAAGAACTGTCACAGCTCTTAAATGTGATCACCTCCTTCTCTCACAATCCTGTCTCATCTTCCCAGCTTTCAAAGCCTGCAACAGAGTGATGAACCCACTTGATACTAAACCTGATTCAATATAAGAGCAATGCTCATGCTATTAGAATAAAAAAGGCATGGGGTAAGGCAGGAAATATTAACAAAGCCTGCAAAAATATGAATACTGCAGTGAAAGCAAACTAGGGGTGCACATGCAATCAGTTCCTGAATGCTTGACTCCAACATTAGCTTTCTGGTAACTGAAAACTCCTGGGCATTTTCTTAAGATACTCTTGTAATAAAGAAGCAGAAACATGCTGATACCTTGATGGATCACAGAAGAACTACATTCTTTGGACTCAAAACACTGACCTTTGCCACTTCAGCTGATCAATGACAGTTGGAATAAATCAGCCCACAGAGGGAAACAAATAGCAATAAAACCTGTTAGCAAGAAACAGGTATGCATGGAAGCAGTAATTTTTGGGCTGAAGCCAAATTTCATAGGGATTGGGCTTGGAACAGTTGTCTCCTAGTCTCCTCTTACAATATGCACTTTGCTTATCCCTCCCTTATCCCACCTGCTATTTGTTACACATCTAACATTTAAGTGGCATTGCTTCTTTACTCCAAAATACAGGAGTAGCTTCCCTTTTGAGCTTCCAGGGAACTGGCAGTAAAAATTAAGATTCATATCTGCTACTCTGCAGTCTCAATATTTAAAATAATGAGCAAGAAGTGCGCACTGAACTTCTTGTATTTGCATGGTTGTAAGAGTGCAAAGGGCTTAAAAACAGAGAAAGCAAAAGTCAGCAGAATAGTCTGTATTCAAAACAAACCTTTGCTACTTAAGCTCCAGAACTCTGACTGCCAAAATCTTAAATGAAGGACCTGAAACACAATATAAACATCTGTGTTGGACAGTAAGACAAGAAACATGTTCAAATAATATGTGCTACTGCTATTTTAAGCTATAAGATATCTGACTTCTACATCGCTGTTCTAAAAAGAGAAAGCTATCCCTGGAGTTTGGTACAGGTTGTTCAGAGATTTGTACAGTCAATACACCCGCTTAACAGTTTTTCAATATTCTCTTCCAGAAGACAGAATGTGTTGCTATATGAACTGAAACAGAAGATACACTCTCTAGAAGTTAAAAACTAGTATAGAACAGGCCCGTTTAATATGTACTCTAAAATTCTTGTTGCATGGTTCTAACAAAAATCATCTTAACATGGTTCCGAATATGTCAACTCCATGGACCAAAGTATTTTTCTCAAAATATTTTCAAATAGGGGGAAAAACACCTCGACGTTGGCACAATGAAACAAAAAAATTTGAGAAACAGAGTATATGCTTGCTAAACAAGAATTATGTTTATTTAGCTAGTGAATCACCTAGAGGAGTAAATTTTCACTTTCATGATAGCAATCTGTCAGGCTTGCAAACACCCAGAAATAGGAATTAAAGATTATTTTAAATGTAGTTATAAAGGTCATAAAAAGTCTGATTTAGACTGAGGTACATTTACTCAAAACTGAGATTCATTGAGTGGTAGCAAACAAACAGTTCCTCAGACAAATGCACTTTTTTCAGTATACATGTTACAGAAAAAAAATAAAGAAATGTGCATTAACTGGTGGTGTCCACCAAGCTGCATATTAATATTCTCTTACACCAAACAGTTTGAAACAAGGGAAATGTCATTCTATTATAATTTCATGTTACGATTCATTTGGCTAAACTGCAGCTTAAAGTTGCTTTGCCATATTAAAAGATTACTACAATAATTTTCACATGAACATTTAGACTTGAGTTTTACTCCAGGACTAAATATGGCATGATTTGCTTTTAATCTGTTGAATAGCTAAAAACTGACAATTAAAAAAACTACAACAAAGAAAAAATTAAGTTGAAGCAATGTGAATCTCACATCATTGAACCACTTCTAATGGTTAAATGTTAGTATTTAACAAATTCAAAGAGTTAATGAATCCTTGCATTCGTTCGGTCTCCTGTGCCTTAGCTAGGATGCATAAATACAAAAGACAGCAGATACTGGTAAAAGCTTCAGGACAGAAAGTGCTTGACGAAGGTACAGTTCTCAAGTGTGTTTGGTGAGAGAGTATAAGGGCAGATGCACTGATGAGAACCATTACAAGAAGAGTCAATTTCGTGTTAAAGTGTTCAAAGATGTCACCTTAAGCAGAAAAAAGCTTTAATAACGTCTTCTTAGACATATTAGGCATTTCCAGAGTCTACATCATTAGTGTTGTATTCTAGCAGGACATCTCCATATAGTTATTGTTTGTTTCTATTTCTCTCCTGAAAAAAACAGAAACAAAAAAGGACAATCATGTTAATACACACAGATCAACATTATCTGCTTTGCTTTCATTACAGTATTTTCATTGTTTGCAATTTAGCTAAATCAGGCAACATGCTTTCAAGGAAAAAGCTTCAACTATTTCCAGGAATATGAAATTAACCAATTTAAGTCAACTTCTTAAAGAGAAACACAGAAGTATATGTCAAACTAAAAGTCAAACATGTTGCAAAACACTGCTATCATAAAAAGGACTAATAATGTCAGTTTTAACTCACTTACAGTAAAATATAATGCACAAAGTGAACTGAGCAAGGCGACCAAGGGACCTACAAACAAGGCAAGACGTACCCTAAATCTTCTGCTTAACTTGTCAAAAAATGCTCTACTCTCTATCCATTATATCCTTGAAAAAGTATGGTATTCCCAGGTATCTCCCTCAAAGCTCCATATAATAAGAGTTCCTGATCCATATAATAAGAGTTGATGAGTGCTTAAGATCAAAAGGTAAAGTAATTAGCTGGCTCAACACCTTATCTTCCATACAAATGCTTGTGGCAAGAAATTTTTTTTTTTTAAAGAAGGCCATCCATACCTTTTTTAGAAATTATTTTCAATAACAAAATGAAAAATCAGTGAAATAGGAATGGCTACAAAGAAATCTCACCTCAATGTGAGCCTGAGCTGCAGTGAGGACCATATTAACTACGCAGCCCTCACAGCATTGTGAGATGCCGCATTTGGCATTTAGGGCTAAAATACTATCACGGACAAACAAATCAGTACTCTGTAATACAAGTCTAACAGAATAAATTACACTTTCAGTGCTTTATCATCATCCTCCATTTTCTCTACTTTGTTCAAGATAAACATACACCTAGGCACTATGAATGCCTCTAGGACAAAAAAAAACTGATCAACAAACTATATATTGTTGCCTCCATAATGCATCTTCTAGCCTGTAAAAAGACACTGGTCAGTGTAAAAAACTAAGACCTTATCTTTCAGTAGCATTTTCCATAATACCTTTCTTTATATCTACAACTGAGCACATTACAGAAATATACAAATACTTGCATGGAAGAGAGAGAGGTTCCAATCCTCATTAAAAGAGAATTTAAAAAGTATAAAAATACCTCTCCATATATTTATTATTATTTCATTTTATAAATGGAACAAAAACACAGCAGGGAAAACAAAATAACCCAGGAGGCATTTGAACAATTATTTCAAAACCACTTTCTCCAACACCACACTGAAACTTCATTATGCTAGAAACTATTTAAGAAAATTGCAAATGAGCATATGACTCCACATAGATTCTCCCAAAAAGACAGTCTATTGAACAACGAAGGTATGTAACATTTATCCTGGTTATTACTGGTGTCTTTCCAAGACAGATCTCCAAGTTGCTGCAAGATGAACACCAAAACAGTAAAGCTCAGTCTTGATCACAATGAGCAGCTCATAGTCCCAGCAGCTGTGTGCCTAAGACTGGATATTTGCTAGAGCAGAACTTTAGTATATTTAAAGTGAGAGCAATACTTGCACTATTCTGCTAGAAAATTTTTGTCCTAGTTCAAAAATATATAACTAATATTTTCATAGTAAGATACTGCTTACATTCTTAAAATGTAAGATTGAAAGTATCAGTCATTAGTACAAGCTGATATCTTAACAATGCACTCTTGGCTGAAAACAGATGATGACTGGACTCATGCCTCACTATGCATGTAAGGCGTGTAAAAATAGCCTGCTCGGGCACATCTCAGATTATTCCTCCAATATTAGCAGACTTCAGCTGCAAGAACTACACAAAGGGTTGAAAAACACTCCTGGGGGATTAGGTAGGAGCCTATGAAACTGCAATGTTAAAATACAGATATTTCATATTTAACAATTTTAAATACAACCTGTACACAACTAAAATCATGGATTCCCATTCATTTTCAAGTATTACATACATAAGCACTGACTCAGACTGTCTAGACTCTCTGCATTTCAAATTGCTGTACTACAAACTGACCGTTATGCTGTGTGAAGCCCTCAACTCAAAATGTATTTAAGTTCATAAAAATTCAAAGCAGAAAAGGAATGGTACCCTGACTACCTGCTTCCACTTAATGAAATAAAGGAGGTGCTACAAATTTCACATCCGCTTTGAATTCTACAGAGAAAAGAGGCTTCAAAACATCAGCACACCTTTCCTGTAGTCTCAAACTTACATATGACTACATTTATATTTAAATACTTCAAGCAGACATAAAAGCATGACATTTTTCAATGCAAGTGAACAGTACATTCTTCAAATACTGGTATCAGTGACATTTGGCACTCTGTACAGCAAAACAGAGAAAAAGACGACCTGATTTACTCAAAACACAGGCAGTGCTATTCCACTCAAAACCAAACCCCTCCCCAACTTCAAGTTAGATCACACTCCTGGACCACTTTCTTTTCCTATCTTAAAAAGTAATTTTCCTGGGGTTTTTTGGTGTTTTGGTTTTTGTTTGGGTTTTTTGGGGGGTTTTTTTGTGGTTATAGGCAAACTAACAGAAGACTTTACCTCCAGAAGGTTTCCACCACTGGAGTAGAAGTTTCCAGCATAACCACTTCTCTTTTACCTAATTAATTTCATTTCTTATATTCAGATGAGCAAAACTTCTGTGACATGTCTTGCAATGCTCTTGGATGAAAACTTTCTCCTTTATATTTAAGTTCCCTGCCAAAGGTCAACTTCACTTCAGAACTCACCATGGTCAGGTTACCCAGCTTTATAGGGAGTTTATGAACAGGACATGGGAAAGTACCATTCAAATCAGGACAATGTAAGAACATATCGGTTGGTTAAAGGTGCCTGTCAGCAGCAGACCATATGCCGAGCAGATTTCACACATGCAAATAACTTTCTGCACAAGCCAAATAAAGGTGAATCTAAAAACTGCTTAGGCCTTAGAAGTGTGTACCAATCTAGTACAAACAAAACTATGAAATTAACTTGGTCTGAACTGCGAACCTGACTTACTTGCAAATTTTAGTTGTCTGAATTCAGAGTATTAATTGAATGATCCCATGCTGAGAAGTAGCTGCACTGTAATTGATCCCCAAATATAATGAAATCGCTGTGCTAACAAAATTTCAAAATTCCAAGCAACAAAAACATTTCCTGATCTGATTGAAACTACTGAGATGCATGCAACCCTGACTGTGGGATTTCTTTGCCACAAAGAAGGTAAACAAAAAAGTTTTAAATAGTCTACATGTAAATGCAAATGTAGCCTAACAAGAACAAGAAGCTACTATAGTCTTTGGCTGTATTTTTTTTCCAAGGTCCCACAAACTGAAGCTCAAGGTCAGGAAAAGCAGACCTGAAAGGAGGACTTTGGCTGATTTTTACAGCAGTTGCAAGTGCAAGCATTTCAAGGTGTCCATTTTGAAAGCTATCCAAGGTTGCAAACTTCCACAGGCCAATTGCAGAGTTCCCACACCCCCTCACCTGCAGCACGATCAGCTATACTTGCCAAAAAAAACTCCTAGAATTTTGCCAAACCTCTGCCTCTTACTGCAATGTTTAAAGCGTTCATGCCTGGAGCAGTCTACTCTGCCCCTCTCCCAAGAGGCAGCATTCTCACAACCGCTTCAGAAGCTGCTTTACTGCAAACTGCGATTTAATCTTCAACTTAGAAGCCCTGCTCATCTGCAATGTAAGCTAACATGTCAGACTGCATTCTGTGAAGCGACGCGCGGGCACTCATCTGCTCTGCCAACTGTGCTGCGTGGGCAGAAACACCTGGCAGAGGCAGAGCAGGCAGCTGTAGAGGTGGCGAAAAGAAGCCACAGCAAAGTTCATGAAATCTCATTTACTAATGGCATCAGCCATAATCTGCAATTTATTTTGCTCCAGTGTGCCATTACAGCTAGGACAGCATAAGCACTGACCTTAGTGCTTGAGAACCACAATGAAAAACAGATTACTAGAAAACTGAAAAATGCTAGAAATTGTTTACTCCATTTATATCACTGTTAACATAAACTAGATTACTGAAACTTTAAAGTTGTGTAAAATATTGGTCCTTTTTAACTTCTCACTCTTAAACTCCCAACTAAAGAGGGCACATCTCCTCAACACAGAAACTACCTCAGAAACAGATAAATATATTTAAATACATTTCTCAGAGTAGCACTTCTGGGAATTCTGGGAAGAAGGGAGGGAAGGAACAGATGAGAAGGGTCTCTACAAGTCTTACACGAACCTAGAAATTTTTCCTGTGCAGATGCCATCCCCTCCCTAAACACTAATTTTCTTCTATTCCTTGACCCAACATGAAAATCACAAGGCACAAATTAAAAATCAAAGTTAACATACAAAGTCAAATAAGGTTTTACAACTTCAGAGTAGATCCTTCTCCCAGTAAGCTTTATGAATTAATATTCATCTGAGACCCTGCTGCTGCAGATCAGTTGAACTACAGACAGTATATAAGGTTCTCAAGCACATAAATATTAAGAAACTCCGCGAAAGCCAGAAGACCTAGACTTCTGATTTATTTATTCTTCCTACTACTTTTGATGGCATTTTACTTAGTCACTGAAACACCCTTTTAAGTATATTTTCCTGTTATAGGAAAAAATGTGAACAAATTACAACAAAAAAGTAAATAAATTTAAATTTGATCAAACTCAGGCACTGTTAGTAGAACATGAACAGACTATATTATTTTATTATGGTAATAATAAAGGCAGTAAGATGTTAACGCCCAGTTAATTGCACAGGGTACAACCATTCAGAAGGCAGAGGTGGAGAAAGAAACCCAGCTACTTAAAGACACCATATGGTAACACACAACAAGGAAAGGCTCTGCAGAAACCAAGCTTGAACTCCACGAGCCAGAAAAGCCCTTCCAGTCTTGTCTTCCCAGGCAGATACTTTCAGTGACGGACCAGCCAATTCTAACTACAAGTAACAAGTGCTTTGCTTCAGCGCTGTACATCATTACACACTGAAATATCAGTCTTTAATCATCTACAAGGCAGCCATTTTAGCAAGATGATTAAAAAGAAAAAAAAAAACCCAAGCCTCCAGATGCTCACTATTATTTGTTAACAATGCTCAGAGTATAACATTGGCTTTTGAAGACTGACAAGAGATAGCTTCTTACCAGATCTATAGAAATTCCATTTAGTGATGACCTCTGTCCCAGCAAAAGAAGCAGAAAGATGACTCTGACACCTGGGTTAGTTTTTCTCAGATGCCCATGGGCAACAAGAACACATTACTTAATTGCTCTGCTAAGGAATATACGATAGCCTTGGAAGGAAAATAACATTCACTGCAGGGCTTACAAAACACACTAAGGAAGAATTTCTCAGACAGTTTTTCTTTAAACCACACCACTCACTCTTTGAACAGGTATAATTCAAATTCCAATTTATCATGAGGAAAAATGAACTACTTTATCTTGGTTTCTTATTTATATGAAAATGCAGTGAACACGGAAGTTTACATTTACTTTTTACAACTGACTGTAATTCGTACGGTACAGAACAAAACAATACTTACTCATCAGTATTAACTATGCTACCAAACCTCTGAAAAATTCACAAAGAACTGGGCTCAAAAAACCTATCATCTGCTAAGTTTTGTAATGTTTCATTTCAGCTAGAAGAATACAAAAGTTTAAGCAAATCAGTTTTGATATAAAACAAACAATCCTAGTTCAACTGAATCTACAGGAACAGCTTTAATGGACAAGCAATATCTGTATGTTTTAAAGTCCCATTTTTTCCACCAAACCACTTCCAGAAATCACCACTGAGTTTCTGCTAGCTAGCCTATCTGCAGTATGAATCAATGAAGCAAGGCTGTGAAGAGTCACATAGGTTGAGACTTCCTTGCAATACTCAGGCATATTTCTTCCCTGCAAACTGCAGGAAAAGCACCACTGTTCTAGACAATTTGTTCTTAATAGAGCACTGAAATCTGAGGAGATTTAGCAGGAAGCAGAAGGCTGCCTCATGAATTTTTACAGCTATTTGTATATACTTAAGATTATGCTTCTGCTCTGGAACAAGAGATTTAGAATTAGTCCTTTGCTTCAAAAATCACAACTTAAAAGACATAGCATTTAGAAAAGGTACAACTGTCACAGATACAGCTCAATTCAAGTTTGAAGTCTTGCCTTAGGTAGGTGCCTTGATATTTAAGAACATTAAAGTATTAGATTCCAGAAAGTGACTGGTCTCTTAGGCTTTGAAGTAAACCATTTGGTTGATATTCCTAGCTTTTCCAATAGGGGTCCCTATTTTACAGGAGAAATTGGTCTTTCCACTCCTAGAGTAAGAGAGGTTGAATCCACTCTGTAAAAAGGACTTTGCGAGATTGATTTTAAGGAAGAGATTTCAAACAAAAACAAAAACATGACAAGACCCATACAAGTGTTGCTATGAACTAAGACTGCCCGTGAGTTTAACTCCTTTCCACCTCTTTTATTCAACAGTCCAATATTGCACTTTCCCTCTTGCATCATCACTAGAAAAATGCAGGCAACATCTCTGCTCAAACTCTAACATGGTCACTCTATAAGAGATCACAATGTAACATCTATCCCCATCCTCTAATGAATTCTAAACTATACCTCGGAATAGAAACAATTGACTCTACCAAATGCACAGAAAACAGGCACACTTGAAATCCCTGTGTCTGTAACACAAGAACTTGAAGGTCATTTTGAAGTTTTTCCAAAAGACTAAAGGTGCAAAAGTAAAGGAAGACACGGTAAATAAGCACACCATGGAAAGGAAATTCTGGATCAGTACGTTCAAAATTATTCTACCTCCAAATAATCTTCTCCCATGACCAGGGGTACATATTCATCTCATGACTATCAAGGGAGGGGAAAAAAGTGTCTCCTGTTACTACTTTCTCACTTTCAGTTATGAAGATGACACTCTTGATAAATATGAAGTTCAAGGAAATTGCAATGTAATGTCCCTTGAAACTTCATCAAAAGCATACAGGAAATGAACATGTTTCTCAGAAGTTATTAATTACATAACCCTCTTTTAGATAGTCTCATGTTTATTACATAAACCTCTTTTAGATGTAAAAACACCAACTTTTAAAAGTTGTTTAGTACAAATATCATTTAACCGCATTAAAAATTTTTCTCACCTTTTTCCTTAACTAAAAATCTGTCAATGTATCTATATTTGATTTTGACATTATAATATAGTAATTGATGGTTAGAGATTAAGAAGAGGAAGAAGCAGCTACAGTTCACTCTTAACAGATGTTTTCTCCCTTCAAGATATTTTTAAGAAATATCAAATCAAGCACAATTTCAGCAATGTCCTAGAAAGGAAAGGAGTCACACTGCTTAACACTGCAGCCTGATAATGACACAATTATCAGAGAAACAAAAAGTTACATTTGGTATCAGAATGAGGGGAAAAAAAGTTACTCCTTTGAGAGTCAAGAAGTTCTAGCTAAGTCAGCATTCCTATTACAAGACACGTAACACAACAGGAGAAATCTAAAATTTTAAATGCTTATTCATCTGCCATTTAAAGGCTTCCTGAAAAGCAAAAAAAATCCAAATGCAAATTAGATAAACACAAATATATACTAAATTCTTCTCTCTTACCTCATGAATAAAAATCAATTACTTTTCTGGACTATCACACTAAGAACACCATCTAAAGCACTCTACAATTACATGAAATCATGACCTTTTTTCCCATTGTATGCTACAAAAGTAGAATTCTCCATCAAAAAGCACCAAAGGAAGTCCTAGGACTTAAGCCATCATTTGAGGGCAAGGAAGTTGTAATCTGCCAACAAGTGCATTTTTAATCAGAGCCACATTTTATTCTCACCCATATACTTACTGAAGATCAGATACAAAGCTACTACTACAGATGTTTTTCTTTATTTTCAATACCTTTTATTCTCTAATATGCAATTATGTCATGTTAAAAGGCATATTTTAAGATTTCTGTTTCACTCATTTAGATATTACAGCTTTCCGCTGAAAGACAATAAAACATCTTTTAAAATAATAAGCGTACAAATCAGCACATTTACACCACAAAGCAGCAGTTAACTAAGGACAAATGGAATTCCAGATTATTTCAATGTATGTCTGACAGAACTCATGAAAAGCATCACTCCTTTCTCTGATCCTTTGGTAAAAGATCACAGCACTTGTATGTTTAAAACAGGAGTCTGGAACCTGAGCTATAAGAGAAAGGGAATGATTACTGCATAAGCCCAGCTGTAGACACCTTACCCACACCAGGGTTACATCAAACAGTGGTAGACACTAGAGTTCTAGTATTTATGCTTAAAGAGACTATTCATTGTCATTTTCAAGTAACCTTTATCAAATGGTAAAGTTACTGAAGTTTCACATTTATCAGAGACTATTCCTTGCACTTTCAGAAGTATACTGCCATATTTTAATAAAACATACTGCTAGGCCATATTGGAAATGAATTATTGATCCCCCAGAGTTGTTAAGATTAAACTTTTACAACCAATTACTTTAAGATAAATTAGTTGTAATGATGAACAGTTATAAAGTAAATTAAATCCCTAAATCATTTGCTGTTTACGGTATTTAGATTGCTGGCTGTATGTAAGTTTGTAACCACCTATGCAACAACAAAACATGAACTAAATTTCAAGGAACATGGAAGTGACTACTGCTGCCTGATGCTTTTAATATTTTATTAACAGCTATAAGCATATTTTTCATGACCAAAACAGTGGAAATAAAGTGATTGCCACAGGTGCCAAAGAAAATGAACATGAACTTAATTTGCACTGGCAGTACCGGCAGTAGACAGTGCACACATATAAATACAGCTCCATGAAAGCTTAGCTGGCACTACGTAATAAAGAGTTATTCAATTAACTATAAACCAGAGCTTACAATACTAACTGATGCATTTACAGATTTGAATCATAAGAGTTCACAATTTTATGTTTACAATTTAAAGACAGATTGCTTGTACACTGTGTGATAAAAGAAAAAGCACAGAGATTTAAAATCAACATTCAGTCATAAGAGAACACTAAAGATAAACTCTCAGTAGAGAGAGTTTAAACTCTCTAGAAGTCATTAGTTTAATTTGGACTTCCTATATTTTTAGTCCATATTAATTTACTTAAGGCACACCTCAAATCCATCTACAAAGAGAAAGCCTCATGACTAACCTACACAGTTCTAAAGCAATTTTTCATAATTGGTCACAAAACCAATTTGTACAATGCTGTGAAAGAGCCAATGGCCACTATGCAAGTATCCTGGCAAGTATGTTTTCTCTCAATAGTGTTGGGAAAGGTAACTATTTACAAAGAAACAAAGAGGTCAGTACTTGAGTCATACAAATACTGTATGTTACTCTGAAGATATTATTCAAATAGCAATGTTACTTTATTACTCAAATACCCATCATCACAGTTACCTAGTTCAAGACCTACTAAATGCTGAACTCAGTACTTTGAATTTTAAGTTTAGCATACATACAAAAACTTCCACTAATCCACATTCCTCCTCTTCATTACATTTTGTGGCTTTCACCTACTACTGAGGGAACAAAACTGTAAAGAAAATGATTTTCCTGAGTTGCTAGGGCATGTCTGAATTATGGCTTACTTGTGAAGTTTTTTTCAAAAAAGGAGATACTTTTGAAGCAAACCAGTTATTTGTGAAGTATCTCAAAATTTTAAAAATTTAGAAAATACTCAAGCGTGAAGGCTACAGAGATACATTATAACCTTAGTCCTCCTGAAACATTACAAAATCACAACGAATCACAGAATCAGAATATCTGGAAAGGGCCCATGAGGACCACCTAAGTCCAACTCCTGGTTCTGTGCAGGACAGCCCAAGAGCCACACCATGTACCTGAGAGTATTGACCAAACGTTTCTTGAACTCTGTCAGGCTTGGAGCTGTGACCACTTCCCTGGGGAGTCTGTTCCAGCGCCCAATCACACTCTTTTCTTCTATCTGATCTACATCTTCCCTGATACAGCTTCAGGCCATTCCCTTGAAATCTGTCACTGGTCACAAGAGTGAAGTAATCAGTGCCTGCCTCTCCACTTCCCCTTATGAGGATGCTGAAGACCACAATGAGGTCTCCCCCTCAGTCTCCTCCAGGCTAAACAAACCAAGTGTCCACAGCTTCTTCTTAGATAGCTTCCCCTCCAGACCTTTCACCATCTTTGTGGCCCATCTGGATGCTCTCTAATAGCTTTATGTCTTTCTTATTTTGTGGCACTGAAATCTGGACACAGGACTTGAGGTGAGCATTCACTAGCACAGGGTAGAGCAGGACAATCACTTCCCTTGACTGGCTGGTGATTCTGTACTTGATGAAGTTGTACCAAAACCTGAAAAAGTCAAAGTTTGCCCCTTACACTGAATATTAGTTATGAAAGCAGTCCATCACTCCATCATCAAGATACCATGAAAGTAACAATACTCATTTAAGGCATAATCCATTTTCTTTTTAGAAAAAAAAAACAAAACAGCAATACATACCCAACTGGGATATTCATCTAGCCTCCCAACAACAGAAAACTTTCAACATAACAATTTATTGCAGAGTCGTGCAATAGAACCACAAAATTGATTTGGGGTATGCCTGACACTGTTCTACAGGAGATGCAACACACATGTTGAAGGATTGTGAATGTACAACAGGGGTAGAAACCCTAAGACAAGTAAACGTTTCACCTGCTTCACCACGTCTTTATGTGTCGGCTTCAAGTGAACAAATTCTCAACTTCACATGTCTCAAGGCCCCTAGTTAGCATTAACCCTAAACTTTTGGGGGTTTTTATTCAGTGAGTGGTGTGACATGATGAACAGAGATCATTAGCAACAAATCATACTGATGGCAACTCCCATTTTTGAATACTTGCATATAACCTAAATGGTAAAAATAGCTCCTGAAATGTTTCTAACCACGAGATAAATCATACATATACAGTTACTGGCAAGTCTGGAAAGAAAGTAAATATAGGAAAAATAAATATTGCGGCCAATAGTGTGTACAAGTGCTATGATCAAGGACATACACAGTACTGTAAAACCGCCTGAATTAAATGCTTTTCCCTTGTCTGGTTTCCTGAAATGCCTCCAAAACTCTGTAGAGAAACTTTTAGTTATCACATTTACTCTTCCTTGCAGAAATGAACTACTTTTTTTAGGAAATGCACTATCAGAAAGGTCCAAAAAATTATTTCAACACCACGCAAGTCATCACTGTATCACTTCTGTGTTTCACAGCTCTACAAAACAAACTGAATCAAGGAGAAAACCTGCTTTTCACAGTAATGCAGTTAACATTTCATTAAAGTAGAATTTGAATTGAAATGTTATGTTAAATAAAGTACGCTTCTCCTCTAATTTCTGATCCTTTTTGTGACATCCAGAAACTGTAAAAATCGAAGCAAGAAGACTTTAGTTATGGATAATACACTCAATTCAATTTTCATTTGCATTGAAGAACTAGAACATGTCAGATGTCTGCTAATTCAGGCCTGCCTTAGTATTGTGATTAAACAGATGACTTAACAAACAAGTTACAGGAACTTAAATTTTTTCATCAAGAGCCAGTTATATCAAGTAGACGCTTTGGGTAAAAAGTACCATTTTCTGATTTAACCCTTGCAGACAGAAATTACAGATGAATGAAAAATAAGGTTTCCAAAAACAGGAAAATAAAAAAGAGCTACTGTAATGACACTGATTTCTTACCCTACGCATGGCTTCCTCCTCCTCTTGACGCTTCTCATAATGTGCAAAGTCATCAAAGATTGAGGTGGTATGCTTGAAAGTAGCAATTATTTTAAGCACTTGCTTGGCTTTTTCTAGGGGTACCTCTTGAGTGTCCCTCGAATTGGTAACTGGTTTGTTGTCATTGTTTTCCAAGCGAATATGTCGCAGTTGGTTATTGGGAACGTCTTTGACAAAGATCCATTTGACATCAAACTTCCCCTTCCACTTATCCTGAGACCAGACACCAGCATATGCATTGTAGTCCACAACAGACTTCATCTCAGCCACTCCACAAAAGTGTCCACTGCCATTCACACTGAAGAGTAAATAGAGTGGGCCTTTTCCATTCAGGGACCGGTAAGCAGCATCCAAGCGCTTATTACCATGCTCAGTACTACACCAGATAGAGTACTTAATGGAGCGATGAATATCGTCCTCTGAATAACTTTTGATTATAAACACACGTCCATTCTTCAGATTCCAATCGAAGTCTTTGGGATTGTAGTTGTTTATGGCCTTTAGTTTCTCCAGCACTGGGTGCACTTCCACACCAGAAGGTGAGGAGCTGACGGATACAACACCTAAACCAAAGTTCTCACTGCCAGCTCCATTGTTCTGGCTGAAGCCCACACCCCTATTACGAGGAGCTACCCAGCGGTTTTGCAGCTGTTGCTGCTGCAACTGGTGAGGCTGGGCCTGCTGCTGAGGTCCTTGTTGCTGTTGTGGTTGCTGTGGCTGAGGCTGCTGTTGAGGCAGTTGGCTTTGCACCAGTGGTGGTGGTTGAATTAATGGCTGAGGCTGCTGGATTATAGTCTGAGGAGGCAGTACTGGTTGAGCTGGGGGTGCTTTTACCACTGACCCTTTGTCATCCCAAGTTCCAATATTCATGTTGTGTTTTATAGGTGGCGGCGGTACAGCAGGGCCCCCAATGCCCACATTACCTTTAGGCTTGAGTTTCGGCTGAGGTTTAGCAGGCTTCCTTGCAATTGCAGCCCATGAGGTTGGTTTAGGTGCTGAACTGCTAACTGGGGGCACACTGTTAGCTGCAATGCTTGTCATACCTGTACTGCTCAGAGCTGAACCTACAGTTTTTGTTACAGCAGCCGTCATATCTCCACCAATTTTCAGTCCAGTCATGCCTTGCTCAATGCTGCTAATCCCAGGCACCTTGCTCAGAGTATCACTGCCAAATCCAGCCTGTCCATCTGCTATGGCTCTCCCAAGAGAACTAGGTGGATAGCCATAGCTGCTGCTGTAAGCAGAGCTTTGCGTTGATTGTCCCTGAGATCCACTTGTCCCCCATGTAGAGAAGTCTGCATTCCCAGGAAAAAAATTAAATCCATGCTGCCCGAGAAACGGAGGGGTATTTCCTAATGCCCCAGGTTGACTAAATACACCATCAGGTATGTAATGGTGTTCACCATTGCTCATCTGTCCATAAGTTGTCAAATATGGCATTGGAGGGTCACCTGCAGTTGACCATGCGGCTTCACCTAAAGAGTATGGAAATCCAATGGATGGAGCATAATAGCTAGGCATATATGGGTCTGACATTGGTGGATAGCTGTTACTCTGCAAGAAAATAAAATTTTTAAAATCAGCAATATTGACAACTATGCTCAGGGAAAAAAACCCTGTAATACGATCCAAAACACTTTTAAGTGTTATATGAATGTATTTGTAACTTCCGCCATTCCTCACAATGTAAAAGATGAGTGAGGTATCTGTCAGATATGGCCATTTCTTCAAGAGACTTTCTCAAAACATTAAAAGGCTCCCTTTTTTTTGGAACATTAGCCTCATTTTTAGCTACTAAGCTAGGTTTAAAATGCCTCCATGCCAACAGTATGAAGAAAATAACAAGCTACTCTAAAACAAGTCTTAACTGCACCTTCATAACTAAAGAAAAATAGCTTCAACTATGATTTGAAGTTGTGGTATTCTTAGATTTTGTCATATTTCTCACTTCTAATTGGAGACTCCAACAGAATATTACAGTGAAATGGATGCAAGGATGCCTATTTGTTTCAGAAGTAGCAACAAAAAAAAAAAAAAGGTAACATATCCATGCTATGGAGAATGGGCATTACATCAGTACTACACCAGATTGACTCCTGGGAAATCACAGAATTTACTTCTTGAGACATCTGCAGGACTACCCCTATATGACTTCTGGTGCTGTTTCAGAGATAAAATTGCACCTATCATCCTCTAGCTGATGCTTCCTTAATGTTGTATTATTGGGAAAAAAAGTGTCAGCAAGCAAAATTCTTAAGCCTTTTAATAACTTGCACTCTCTCTCTCAAGACCACTCCAATTTACAAACTTAACATAACTCATATTAACTTTCAACTACAGAAGCAATTCACAGCTCTGAAAGTCAAGTCATTAAATTCTTGGCAGAAGAGTTGTACCAAGCAGTAGTGATATTAAGCTTCCATCTATTATGCCATCAGCTGTAAGCTACTTCTACCACCTTCAAAGGAAATCATGTCCAAGCAGTTAGTATATTCTCAGAGCAAATAAAACGGTTGTTTTGGACTGCATCCAAAATGATGAATTTGTTTTAAATGTAAGGGTTTGAGGTTTGTAGTTTGTTTTTTAGCTCAAGTTTCTTGTAACTGCATCTTTCTGAAGCTAGAGCAGAAGCACAAGAGCAAGAGACACCAAAGCATGCATTTTAACTGAAGCTTTTCCAGAATTCTTAAGAATACTTCATCTGCTTTAGATACCGTATGATGAGACGAAATATTATATAAAATTATATTTCAATACATATTCAGGCAAGTCAGTAACGCCAAGAAATATCCAAAAATTAAGTCTGGAAGTCAGCTGAACGTCAAAGTTAACTCCAAGGTAGTAACCAATGTTCACTTACCTGATTTGTCTGACTACTTAGATATGGCTCAAAATCATCATCATTTACTGCATCCTTTTGATGAATCGAACCGTTTTGTACTGAAACTAAAAATAAATCTGTATTAGAAAACTCCCTGGAAAATCTATCCTGCATTTTGAATCTAGGTAACACTTCTTAATCACCTGTACATTGAAATACATATTATTGTTAAGCACCACTCCAATTTAAAGAAAATAGCTCATTCTACTGATCATGAGGATCAGATCTCAGGAGAGGTCTGTAAAGATGGCAGCTAGAACAGACTACTCCTGACTATTCTTTCCTGAGATCCACAGAGAGATGAAGAACTACAGGCACACCTTATTTGCACAGGCAGTAAATCCAGCATTTCCGGAAGTACCAGGCCAAGTGCGAATGTGCAGACTAACCCGATCTATAGACATATTCAATAGGTTCAGGGAAAGTTGCAACATACAGCTTTCTCCTGCCAGGAGGAAAGGCAGTTACCCACCGAGACAACCATGAAGGACATCGCTATTCAGCTATTTAATCCTGTATTTCCCACATAACTGTACTGCATTAGCGACATCTCTGAAGCTCTGAGGTGACAAAGCAAGACAGAAATAAAAGCTTAAGTTCCAAAGGGTGATTACAAGCCCTTCCCAACACATATGCCACTACATACCGGAATCTCTTCCTACCTGCTCTTCTTGGTCTCCTATTACCTTTCAATTCATCTAATTCATTACACCTACCTGGGATTTTCCAGCTGCCCAAATTACTTGAAGTATCTCTCTACCATCCCCCAGGCTACTATTCAAACAAAGCCACAGTGCACAAATTTCTGCTAAGTTCCACTGTTTCCCATGGTGCAAAGCAGAACAGGGACTTAAACCAGCACTTGCAATTACACAACCTGAAGATGAACGTCTGATCTCAAAAATAAATTACTGGTTATCCAAATGTAGCTTTTTTTTTCTTTTTCTTTTTGTTGTTGTTGTTTGTCAGGTTCAGTGGGGGGAAAAAGAAAGTCTCAGGATGATCAGTAAGGTGCACTGAAAAACCACGACTGCAGAAGTTACAACAAAACAGCAGATTTTCTGAAACTTAAAAAACTGAGTTAGGAGCCAACTTTACGGTTTCCCTCTTTTAGCAAAAGCTTCTGAAAAGCATATACAACCATATAACTAAATAGTCAACTTTGCTGAAAATAGTGTTTAAGAGTCAGGGGTCTTTTCCTGTTTCATTGAGGGTAGGGGGGTTGCCACCCAAAATTCATATTGTAAGCCAAGTGGTGCTTGAATTTTTTTCACATTTGATTTCAACATCCTTAAACCAAAACTGCCTTCAGTGAATGAAACTAGCTGAAAGAAATGACAAAGGAATAGATATAATCACAAGGAATAATCAAAATCCTGGAAAATTTTATTAACTTCAGACAGCAGTAAAAAGAGGCAAAAATTCATAATTTAACACAGAAGTTTTTTTTCAAAGCAATTATCTGGGAAGAAAGCAACCTGTGTTTTGAATACCTTCTTTAAGTTTTAAAAGAGCACCAGATACTTCAGTTATTACAAACTGGCACACTGCATTTCTATAGTAACAATAGTCAAATATGACCAGCCACGCTGAGCACAATGCAGTTTAGAACTGTATAGAACAATATTCCTAATTAAACACCACATTTAAATTAAACATCAGGTGTTGGGGGTTCTTTTCCCCCATAAACAGAGTTTCAGTTAAGGTCACAAATCACCCTGAATTTACACACAAGGATAACACATTAATGAGCTGGAATTCCTCTTTATCTTTGGCCCAGTTACACACAAGGATGAGCCTCAAAACATTTTGTCTGTGCCATGTCCACTGCTTAGACTTAACCAAATAGTACAGACAGCACAATTCTCGAACACAATTCTATTATAATGAAAAACATGGGCAGCAGCATACAAGTTTCTTAAAAGCATGCAACCACAAGTAAAGGAATAAACATGTATGTCAAGACCAGTATCCCATCAAAATTAATCTCCTCATACTAACAGCTAATCTTCATAAAACGTGCATCTGCTGTGTTTATTGTTCCACAGGTATCTAAAGGTCACTGAAGACAGAATTATTTTTGGTCTGACATCACAACTAACATAAAATATTCTTGTAGATATATTTTCTTTCTTATTAATTCTGTACTGAGATATTAAGTCAGTGACACAAAATATTTCTAACACTGACGTTTTTCCTAGTGAAATATATATATTTCCCAGTGAAATAGCATCACTGGAAGCATGTTACTTTAGCTTTTCATTCTAACTTTACATAATGTGTTAATAGTGAACAATGTAGCCCACACAGACATTTAACAAGAACAAATGAATGCCTCATTCCCAAAATCTCATGTTAAGTGTTCCAACCTAACAGGGCAGTGATGAAGAATACTAACTGAATCTAGTCTACAGAGACTAAAAATATCTGTATCAATACAATGCTAAAAATACCATATGTTTCTGTAAACACTGTGAAAACATATAGTGTAATTAGATATTGGGAAGAAGCAACTCATCAAATAGAGGAATTTAAAGCTAATACTCTTTTAACTGCTACTATCCTTGGAATAACCACTCACAAAAAATGATGGCCAAAGGCACAAGAATAACTTTTTCATTGGAAGTCATCGCACCTTGATGTGAAGAATAAACACTAAAAGAAATATGAAACATTTTGTTCTTGTTTTAAACCTAATAATTACATTTAAGCCTCCTACAAAACAAGAAATTGTTATACACTCAAGTGTAAAAACAAGTCAGCACCTTCCTATGACAGATTTGATACACTAGCACATTAAACAAAAGGGGGGGGAGGGAGTTCCAGGAATCTCTTTTTTCTTCACGCCCCTGTAAGTCATAATTTGATGGATGTCAGTTCTGATGTTTTATGTCAACTGTACAGTAGCTGACAACTAGAATAAGAAAACTTTCATGACAGGATGATTTACTCATTCAAGTCTCTGAAATACCAACATGAATATCTGACACAACAGGTAGATAGTACTGTTCTAGATACTAGAACTTCAGTCCCACAAATTGTGGTTGAAGGAAACAGCACAGTACACCAGTTTATAATCAATTAGAATAAAGTATCCAAGGCATTTTACTAGACAATAAAAATCAGCTACCTACCAATATAATTTGCAAGTCTAGTATTTTTCATTTCAATAGGAAATATGTATACACTCCTTTTACTGCTCACTCATTCTCTCATGTGCTCTACCAGATGTGGACAGCTTCTGCCATCCTACTTAACATTACTACTCTTACGCACAGAACCAACTTCAGATTACTCTGTTAACTCGGTATCACATCTTCCCAAAAAGCTCCTCTAAGCTGCGAGACCTATCACAACAACTGAAAGACTGTCTGCTAACATGTGGTCAGTAAGGACTGCTGACACTGACTTAATTCAACCACTTGAAAAAGCCTCTAGCCCAAAGCCAACAACTTGTGCTACATTGAAGATGGCAGCACAATCTCCTAGACCTTTAATCTAATGCTAAGTCATAACTTAGTTTCACTAAACAGACATTACAACAAATAATTTAACAGAACAGAGATTAATTGTTCTATTTCACTATAGTTTTCATTTAGGTCATATTCTCACCAAGAAAAGACATTGTGAGTATTTATTATTTAAAAAGATGAACTCCATAAAAAAATCCAAGTTCAGAAATGCAAAAATCTCTTCCTTACATAGCAAACAGAGATGTGTTTTGATTCAAACATTCCACAGCAGTGACAAATTATAGAACACAAAAATATGCTAACATAAATAAGCCAAAGTAAAGCTGACTAGTACATTTTCACACACTGCAACATAGCACCCAAACAGAAATGCTTAATACTTCCAGTACAATTCACATACAGAGTATAGTTCAAAAACTACCTGTGTGATTCTCTAACAGATGCATCTAATTAACCTCGCTAAAACTGAGAAATGATAATTCAAAGACTGTGAAGCCACAAACTACTTGCTACAATGAGTCTGACTTTTCTTCTCATTTAAGGGCAACATAGAAGGTATAATCACAAACTATTTCAAAAACATGAAGTAGTAAAAAGTGCACTTTGGGGGGGAAAAAAAGGTAGAAGTATTAGAATATGAGAGAACAAGTATTCAAGAATGACCAAACTAAGAATGCCTGAGGAGGTAAACACGTTCATTTTTCTCTGAATGCAGAGAAATTAAAAAGGACAGGCCAAATTCAATGAGATCTGGGAACCATGTGCCACCTCACAAGCAATATATGTAACAAGAAGCAGATAATCTGCACGTAGACAGAATAATAGAATAAGTACACTGTGGATAACATTAAATGACAGCTCACAGAGAACAATTAGATTAGTTCAGATAATGAACTAAGGGGGGCAAAGAGTACCTGAGCTCAAAAAAGTTTCTTATCTACATCAGTATAATTAATGAGCATATTAACACAGAGGTAGCTGTGTGCATGCTATTCTATAGCTCAGTTTGCTGAGCAGCTAAGAATTAAATGGGCACAAGCCTACTGTTTAGGCGGAAAGAAATTCCAAACAGAATATCAGTAAGAAAACAAATTCCAGACAAAATACTGCAAGATATAATCTGAAATGCTGTTTACAACTGACTTGCCAAGAATTTTAGAGAGAAGAATATTAAGTAGTTAGTAGTTCCTTCCTTCTGTGGGAAAGAAATCCCACTGAGTATGGTATTTAAAAAATAAGACGTTGACAGAAACATGAAAAAAGCAGAAAAGCAGAAGGCCTACAAACACTGACAAAAGATCAGTTACTGGTGCTAAAATGAAGCAAGACTACAAAAATTCTGAGAATAAGGAAGGTGATGTTTTCTGTTCACAGATATGAGTAACTAGTCACACGGTTGCTGTCTAGCAAACTAAGGAAGCTGTTCAAAAGATTCTTCCTGATGATTCTAACTACACAGAAAGGCCCAAGGTGTACTGTTATAAAGAGATTGTACAAGCATATCACAAAGACAACTAAAAAGAAGTAACTATTTAACTCTCTGACTTCTGACATTAATCTTTTGCAAAATAAAACATTGTAAACTGATGGACTGCTGTGCCACAGTAAAAATGCTGGGAAGTAACATTTGGCACACAACTTCCTGTCATCCTGTAGACATCCTACAGCTACAACCTCTTGCTATGACTGTCAGACATTATCCTCCACAAAAGCAGTATTACAGATTTATACAGAAAAACAAGGTATTAACTTACCTTTATTTCCCTGTCCTTTAGGTCTCTGTATATAGGAAAGTGGGGGGAAGGGGGGAAGCAAAACAAGTTCAGTTAGAATCCTCTAATATCAACTTCACTGTAATACTATTTATTTGCCAATTCTGCCCTTTTCAACTTAAATATCACTTTAGAAATATTACTAAAGCCATGCTATTACAAAAATGTTGTGACATTACTTAAAATAACATTATAAAATACTACAAACCCAAAACCTGATAGAATTTCACTAAAAACATTGAAATTATCTAGGATTTAACAGCATGTGAAGCTTAAATGGTGCTGAAAAGCTGAACAAGTGAATTTTGATTGCCCCTGGGCCTGAAAAAACATAAGCAATAAACAAAAATAACACATAGAGTTAAAAAAAAAAGTTAGTATCTTGAGATTACTGCCAATACTGAAATTTCATTATGATATGTCATTTTTTAAATTGACTGACAGGTACTTATCAGAGAATAACATGCAATGCATTGCTTATTACATATACAAAGGAATATACAGTGGTATATATGCTGAACTTCAAGTTGTGCATTCCTCACCTAGGCAATTACACTGAGAAAATGATACAGTCTGTACAAAGCTTTCACATAAGGAAATAATTCCTTAAGGAGGATTTCTTTTTTTTTTTAGGATTAGTCATTACAACACACTGTTAATCTGTCATGCACTAAGAATCAATGTAACATTACAAGTTACAGTATACTTAATTCCTCTACTGCAAGATAAAATAACTTAGAAAAACAAATGCTAGTCCATGAAAATCTAATCCACCTTCTCATATTACTTTCAACTAAACAGGAGGAGCCAGGTCTCCAGAATTTCATCACTCTCTTAACAATTTTTAGTCCTGAAGAGCTCAGTACTCAGAGGTTTGAAAGTTTAAGAAGTAACCACCTCCATGTTACTTTCACGTGCATTTGTCTCAGAGTTACCATAACACTGTTAAACGCTGCTTCATGTAGAGGTGCACTGGTTAGACACTGCCCTCTCCCAAAACGGGAAAAATCTCTGTAAATTTAAAAATCCCAATAACCTCATCTTTTGGGATGAATCTAATCCAGACACAAAGGCATGCAAAGACCAACAAGAGACATAGAACTAGAAAAAGTTGGGAAGAAGCAGCCTTCGTGAAAGACAGAACAATGAAAAGCTAAGAGATCACTGAGCTAGAAACAAATGCTTAAAGGAAACTGGAGAGCATGCACAGAGACAAAAGAAACAAAACATTAAAGGCACACAGGGAAAAGAGAAGGAGGCAGGAGACTGCGGGGCTAAAACTTTTGGGGAGTGGCAGAAACCCATGGACGAAGCAGAGATCAAGACAGAATTGCTTCCAGTCAGAAAGAAAGCCTAGCAGAGGCCTGGCAAAGGTAAAAAATTAACAAATTCTAAGCTTCGTGAAGAACCAAGTCTAAAAAAGTGCTGCACAGCGCAAGGAGAAAAACTGAGAACTGCTGGAAGAAGTGGAGGCCGGGGCAAAAGGAGAAGCCAGAGGCCCGAAGGGAGAAAAGGTGCGCGAGGAGAGCGAAAGGCAAAAAGAGAAAGGATGCGGTAACGAGGAACCTGAGGGAGTTTGGGGTGCGCAAGAAGAGGAGACGGCGCTGGGCGCCGCGGGGTGCCCGGCACTACGGCGCTCCCGGAGCGAAGAGCCCGGGGCCCTGGCCGGGAAGGGCCGGCTCCCCAGCAGGTCACACACAAAGGGGGCCGCGGGCGGGGGCCGGGCCGGCAGCGCTCGGGGCTGAGCGGCGGCGGACGCTGCGGGCGGGCGGGGAGGCGGAGCGGCTCCGGCGCGGATCAGCGGTTATAAATAGGGGCGGCCGGGCCGAGAAGAGGCCCGCCATCCCGGCTCCGATGGACAGCCGCTCCCCATGGCGGCGGGGAGGGAAGGAAGAAGGGAAGGAGGCCGCGAACCGCGCCGCCCCGGCGGCGAGGGAAGGTGCAGGTGGCCGCCCTGCCGCCGCCCTCCCCCGCCGGGGGTAACGACGGGGCTGGGAAGAGGGAAGGGGAGAGAGCGGGCGGCCGCCCCCCCCGCCCCGCGGGCGGTACCTGGTCGACGCTGGTGGCTGACATTCTTCACGGGGAGCCGCGATCCCCTCGCTCCGCTCCGCCTGGGCCTCGAGTGATTCCGCACGCCGGGGCCGCTCGCTCGCCTCCGCCGCCTCCTCCCCACCGCCGCCGCCGCCTGATTGTCGCCGCCGCCGCCTGGGCTCGCTGCCGCCGCCGATCGGGTTCCCGCTGGAAGGAGCCGGCCGGCCGGACGCAGCGCCGCTTCCCCCCCCTTGCTCTGTGCTCCGCTTCCCCACAATGGCGGACGAGACTCCGGCTCCCACTTCCGCTCCGCGCCGCCCTGACCTTCCGCTCCCCCCTCCGCCGGCGTCGCCACTGACCTTTCCCTTCCCGTCCCCGCCTTCTCCATGTCACGTGGGGCGGCAAGCGGCGCCGCGCGCGCGCGCGCCAGCCCGCCGCCGAGCG
>VWPU01002512.1:0-166613 GCA_013398955.1 Callaeas wilsoni | reverse complement strand
ACTCATTCTGTTCTGCAACATGAGCACATAGTAAATCTTATATGTATTTGGAGAGTAGTCTAGTACATTAGAAGCACAGAAACTAGTAAAACAGTTACATTTTTTAGTTTCCATATCTCGGGAAAAAAAAAGCCAGACAATCAGGGTGACAATTTCATTTGTGTTCATCAAGATAGTTTTTAGAAGGGGACAGACGTTGAAGGGGAACAGTGGATCCAGGATTTGTATTTGTAAAAATTTCCAGTACTTCTCAGTGTGACTAATTTCTCTCACTTAGTCATTGTCACTTACCACTTTCCAGGGAGAAACTTACTGAAAGAATTGCAGTGTAGAGAGCCATAAAACTTTGTCAAATGGTCTCATGAAAAGGAAAAATAATTTCTTCCAGCTAAACAAGCTTCCAGCTATCTATCTGAATGCATAGATAGCATATGCATCTTGGATTGACTGGCTTGCCTTTGGAATAAGTGCAAGAAATCTGTTCCTCTTTTTTTACCATTCTTGAATAAAATGGACTTCAGCTAGAATGCCACAATCAGCATGATGTGTGACAAAATAAAGTTAAGTGTCTAGATACCCCAAAAGAACTTATTCCTAAACTTAGAGAGAGATTCTCAAACTGTTTTGAAATTTCTTTCCGGGTACATTGTGCATTCTGAAATCATAGAATCCTAGAATTATTTAGGCTGGATTTGGATCCAACATCCATCAACGTTAAAGAATTAATCTATAAGTTTAAATGACTCTGCGCTGGTGTGACCTCATGTGCTGTATGCAGTTTTGGTCTCCACAACATAAGATATAAAGCTATGAGAGCGTCCAGAGGAGGGCAACAAAGATGGTGAGGGGGCCTTGAGGGGAAGCCGTATGAAGAGGGGCTGAGGGCACTTGGTCTGTTCAGCCTGGAGAAGAGGAGACAGAGGGGAGACCTCATTGCAGTCTGCAGCTTCCTCAGGAGGAGGAGAGGCAGACACTGATCTTTATAGTGACCAGTGACAGGACCTGTGAAAATGGCCTGAAGTTGGGTTGGGGAAGGTTTAGGCAGGATATAAGGAAAATGTTCTTCACTAGGAGGGTGGTTGGGCACTGGAACAGGCTCCTCGGGGAAGTGGTCACAGCATGAGCCTGGCAAAGTTCAAGAAGTGTTTGGACGATACTCTTGGGCACATGGTGTGGCTCGTGGGGATGGTGCTGTGCAAGGCCAGGAGATGGACTCAATAATTCTTGTGGGTCCCTTCCAACTCAGCTCTTTCTGTGGTTCTGTGACTCTGTGAATTCTTGAAAAAGTAATTGTTGTTTACTTCTTTATTCAAAGCACATTCTTCATAAAAGAATAAAAAATTAACAAACAATGCTTAATTTTCAAATGCAATTTTTTTAAAGGAGTAGTATTTTTTTTGTTTGATTTTTTTAATCCATTTTTTTAAAAATATTTGAAAACATAAATAGTGTAACTAGACCTTTATCCCTGCAGGTGAACAGGATTCAAGCTGTGCATTCAAAGACAGGTGAACAACTGCTCCTAGTAACAGAGTTTTAACAATAGTTATTATACTCTACTCCACAACAACCATGACTGTTTCAGTGTATATCATCATTGGTTCAGTCATATAAGTTTCTTCTGAATGACAGAAAAGACATATGAGTGGCAGTAAAGAGATGTGATCACATTTTGATGTCATCCTTTCAGGTCATTCAGTTTGATCTCCTGGTTGAATTGCCTCAAATAAAACTAGCTCTGGTTATCTGTAATCACACTTCTCCTTGCACTCCTTGCACAGCTGCCCTCGTGCAGCTCCCTGAGAATGAGGAGTCAGGTCTGACTAGTTAAGAGCAGCTGGCCTTTGCTCTCAAATACCTTGTGTAAAGTGCTCTCCCTTCCTTATTATCAAGCTGGAGGAAAGAAAGGTCAAGCCCTAGAAAGTCTGACTGCTCTAGCAGAAGGATATTTTGTAGTCTTTTTATACAAAAAAGATTTTTTTCTCAGAAGAAGCAAAATTACTTTATTAATAACTGATTTGCCAAAAGATGCTTTCTATACAAAACAAACACATGCAAAAGTATAAAATAAAATTTGAAAGATTAAATCTATGCTTATATGGGTTATATAGAAAAAAATCTACAAAATGTTTAACCAGCAAGTAATGTTTCTTACTGCTGCAGAAGCCAGTCTGGTAAACTGAAGTCATGTTCAGATCTGGAAGACCACATAAGAGTCTAAAACACAACTGAAGAAGAATTTTGGCATCCAAGCTTAAAACCAACAAAACCAAAAGGAGAAATAGTCATCTTTATTCAGTTTATGCTGTTTATCTGCACAACCCCATTTGTGGTCCAAAACTGTGAACATATGTAGATTTTTTTTCTTCTTTAAGAGTTTTAGCTGCTTAATTCTTGCTCACATTTCTTAGAGTATGAAGATGAAACTGACTGGTATGGGAACGCTCTCTTGCTCTGAGACTGAGGATGTAGGTCTGGCCAGTTCTGTAGGACACTGCCAGGACCAACCATCCCAAAAAGGGTTTATTTCTATTACAGAAGATGAGCAAAAGGATACTGTCACCCAGACCTGGATATGCTGCTCTCCCTAGAATGAGGACAATTCTGGACTCCCTTTTTACTAATCTAGAAAGAGGACTTCAATCAACATATAACCATTTATGTAGGATTCATCAAAAATGCGGAAAATTTCACTACTTTTCTAAAAGTATGGCTTTGTCTTATTTTTTTCTCCTGTGCTGTTATTCAGAATTCAATTCTGCATAAATAGGGATGGAAGGGGAGTGAACAGGTGGTGTGCACTACTTTGCTAAGTTATTAGGACTCTCATTGTAGTCCCTGCTTCGAAGTTTATTTCTATTTTCTGTGTTTAATTTCATTCCTACTGAGAAGAACACTAAAAATGAAAACTTAATCACTAAAAACTGTGTTGCTAATCTGCTAGACATTTTCCTGAACCTTAATTTAAAACTGAATTGTGTGGCACATAGATACCAAGCTCCATAAAAGAAGGCAGAGCAGTGGGTTTATACATATTTGAAGTCCTGATGACCTGAAGCTGCTGTGCTTACTTAAAAAAGAGTGTCATGCTTCCCTTGCAAAGCTGTTATGCATCACTGAAAGTCATGGTCCTGTAGGCCTTAAGTCTTTATTTTTCCTTCATCATATTCCAGCTTTCTGCAGGTGGTTTTACCAGGCATTCTCTATAACATGAGGTGCCTACATTTTAAAAATCTCAGCCCCATTTGGTGGACCAGTTGAAGCATATTTTTTTCCAGTATTTTCATAATAGCTAGCAGCATTTTAAAATGCTCAGTGTTGGAATGTTCAAAAAATGGTTGTTCTGCACAGACCAATAAATCATGTGAATGTAATATCTCCCATGCCAAAGACTACTGATCATCTACAAAGTCTTTGACCTGTACTAAGCAACTCTGATATGTCTGAGTAAGAGTAATTTATCTGTCTGAGACTGTCCTGAATTTCAACATTTAAAATTGTCAGTCATAACAAATGTAAAGTAAAGAGATGTGTCCAATGATTAGGACACTCTTATGCCAAGTGAAAGATGACAGTTTGGATGCCTTCAGATTAAGAAGTATGTCGAACCCTGTTCAATATTTTCCTGCAAAAGTTTTTTAAGCAGTATTTAAAAAACTAAGAATAAGAAGGAAGCGGTGTAATGTCTTTTTTAGTAGCTGCTGAGTCAGCCTTTTAAAGGTACATTCTGAATACTTAGTGAAAAAAATTCACTTCAACTCCATGAGTGCTGCTGGGATTTGGAGAGGAACAGCATTTCCAGTATAACTCTATGGCAAACACCTGTAAAGGTTAAAAAGTGCTCAGCTACTATGGATGATATTGCATATGTCCTGTTGAAACACCTATGGATGTAACTGTGTCCAGCCTTTATATAAGGTCTACAGACACCCAAAAGAGCTTTTGATCGCACTGAAGGAGACTTAAGTTCCACTATGACTGTTGCATAAGAAAATATACATTTTGTTTTATTTTACTTCCTGGACCTGAATCCTCTAAATTCTAGAGAAGTTAAATCTAGTTTGTATTTGTAAGAAAACATGTTATTCTGAAAATACAATTAATGGTATGAATTTATTTGCTTTATAATTCCAAGTGATTCTTTGGCTTCAGTTTTTCTAGTGTTTAATAAATTAAAGGGAAACACCTATACCTGTTAAAAATAGGAATCCCTTGAAGAAAATCCACTTCAGAATTTCAGCTCCAGACCTGAAGATCAAATTGCTGATCCTGCACTGATTCTATGTTTCTTTTTGTGTCGAATACCTTCTCATAGTGCTGTGTTTTCCTGGCAGTCCATCACTAGTGTCATAAGAAAAGAACTGTAGGAATTGAATGGAAAACTCTGAACAAAGACCACAGCGCTCCAGGGACCTCCTGTTTCCAGTCTGCAGTTGCTCCCTTCATGCAGTGAATTGCAATAACCTATTATATTGAAAAATCTCTCAGTCCTTTCCAGTTTTGACAGAAAAACTTTTTTCTTAAATTCACCTAATGTAAATTTTGAAACTGTGTATTGAATGTGATATGCTTGTGTAATTAACATTAATCCCTGTCTGCAAAGAAAATAATGTTCTTTATAACCCATTTCCAGATTATGAAATTTTTAAAAAACCAAAACATTTGTTTGAAGAAAAATATTCATCTGTTAAATTCTTCATCAGAATGAATATTGCCTTGAAACACATCAACATTCTTCTGAAAATCTGTGAGAGTTTTCTATGTCTGATGGACAGATATGTTCTTGGTACTTTAGAGTACTTTTTTTGTGTTGCTTTACATATGTATATGCATTATAAATAAAATTCTACAGTAATGTTATGGATTTAATAATTTCACAAGCAACCTGAAGTGACCTTCATCATTCTGTCCAAAGTCCACTGGTTAGGTCATATTTCCTGATCCATTTGACCTTACTAAGCGTTTTATCGAAAGTGACTGCTTAGCCATTTGTTGAAAAGAAATCAATAAAAATAAAGTGAGTGTTTGTGTCAGAAGAGCTTTTGCAGCAATATTTTTTTCACCAGGGGAATAAAAAAAAGATGTTGAAATAAAAGAACTTCATTACAGGGAGAGTGATATTTCTAAAAGAGCTTAAGCTTTCAGAAAACACAAAACATTTTCAGTAGCTATTAAAGCTCATTGTTCGCATACAGAAATTCAACATGATGCCAGTATGATACTGCCAGGCTAAGTAGTAATAAATAGACCTTCTAATAGACTTGAACTCCAAGATTACAGTTCAGTGGAGAATGGAAGGGTCCTAGGGGTTAGAAATTCATTATGTGTCTAGGAAACATCAAAGAAAAATAAAGTTAAGACTGCATTAGTGGCAAGAGTATCAATCCAGCCAAATCCCTAAGTGCTGCTATAATATTATGGTTGTGTATTGAGCCATTTAATGTTAAAAACTGAGTATACACTTTCTTGATCATGAATAAAAATTACAAACAAAGTCTATGTTTTCATGGATAAAACATAAGAACGAATACAGCTTGGACTACTGTTGATTAGGGGAAACTATTATTTTTTATTTCTTTGATACAGGTGTTAAGTGAGACCTTTTTATATATGGCAGCATTAAGACCCACATAATCTTTTTGAAATTTTCACAGGTGGAATGTGTCCAGTCTTTTCTTTTCACATTAATTCTATCTGCATCTATTTCATATCATTCAACTCTCACTGGTGAGGTCAGACAAATACAGACTCTTAAATTAAGTGAAACACCAACATTACAGTAGATTAAAAAACAGGTATTACAACTGTTCCCCTTCTTCCTATGGGTCAGGAAATGCACTTCACATTCCTGAGTTTGCATGCCATAAGGCATGTTAAAAATTTGAATTTAAACTGTGACAGGTACAAAACCAAACAAAATTATGTTTAATTAATTAGTCCTCACAGAAGATTTTGAGAGGGAAGAGTTTTTGTGTTTCCAGTACAGGTACTGGTTTTGACTGAGGAAGGGGTAGCAAAAAGAGAAAATGCTCACAACTACAGGAATATTCTAGGCAAAAACAAATCTTACACTCTTCCTTGGTTATTCATTAATGATCATTGTCAGATAAATGAGTTTTAGATAAATCTTTGGTCAAAATTACTGCAGTCATTCCCACATTATATTCTTTACCTAAGTTAGTCACTGTGTGCAGCCAAATTTATCAGAGCGCATAGAACTGATAAAAAAATTTAAAGTAAATTTAAGTGTAGCATTACCTAATTTTGAATAATTGACTGTACAATCTTAATAATCTGTATTTATAGCATTATTTTTCTTTTAGTGAAGTGTTTTTTAATATTTCTGAGTATAAAATGAAAAAAGAAAAAAAAGAGATTGTACTTGTCTCGTCACATTTTCCAAGCTAATGATTTGCATAAGAGTATTCCTGCAAAATGCAAAGCCAAGTCAAGTAAACTTTTCAAATTATGTACAGATGTGGAAATAACAAGTACTGTCACCATTGCCAGGAGTGTTCAGTGTTAGTGTGTTGAGTTATGCAATGACATCAATTAGAAAAGTGTACTTAGATATGTTCTAATTTATTGTTCTTATTTTATCAGTCTAGATTATGTAGAAAAAATATATTTAGAGCATTAAAACTGCATCTTTGCAAGATCAACTGTCATGGTTTCTTTTATTTCTTGACAGAAACATAATCAAATTTAAAATGTACTTTATCCTTGTTAAAGTATGCCTTGCGTGACAGTTATACTTGTCAATCACCACAATGACAAATCTAAAAACTTTAAATCCATAGTGTAGTTTAAAACGTATCTCATTTTACGCGTTTAACTCTTAGTAACGAGGGAGCTACCTGAGACTCTTCAGTAGCCTAAGAATTGAGAAGTAAATTGGTTTTGTAACGCAGTAATATTATAATCAATAGGGATTTCTCAGTCCTTAATTTCAGCTGATACTTGCTGGCACTGATGCAACAGAGTTGCTTCTAATAAAGTAGCTATCAATATTCAGATTTTAAAAAGTGTTGAGACAGCAAAATTACAAGCCAGTAAAGGTTCATTCATTCTGTTCCTGCATTTTATTGCTAGTAACATCAATGCCATCATGCCGTCCCCTAAGACATGACATTCGATTTGTAACCAAAGCATGTAAACTAGAAGCTATATACGCAGTATATCTTATTAATGTGTATGCTATGTCTGTTCTTGCAAGAGAACATTTGCAAATTGTATAACTGGGCATATCTGACTAATCCTCCACACTCATAATTGTCTGATAATAAAAAAGGATGAACTTTTAAAAATTTTTTTATTATCTCCATTTATAGTCACACATCATTTTACAGTGCTTCTTACTTCTTCATACATTTTCAAGAGGGCTATTTGGTACAAATCCTGCTTATAAGTCCATGAAGAGCTGTTCTTATAAGGCTGTGTATTTCTTATTGTCTAGAGAAACTAACACATTCTACGATGGTATGTGAATTTAAAAGGTCTTCAAAAGTATATGATAGCTATTATCAACTATCTAATATTATCAAGCAGAACATGTGAGAAATTCCTATTGTGAACTGTTTCAGGACTGTGGTGATTGCACTGTCATGCAACAAGTCCTGGAGTATGAGGGACACACATGCCCCACTGGTTCTGCAGGGATATAGGTTTTACTTTTATAGATGTTTGGAAAAAATTGTGAAGCTTTGCAAGAATTTAAGTCTAATTAAGTTGCTTATTTTATGCATTTAACTGAATATAGGAAAGATTAAAGTAACTGTCCCATATTCAAAAGGAAGTACACAATGAACTGGTTTGCATTGTACCGTATGGACCAAAAAGAAAATTTTTGCCACTGACTTAATTTCCTTCCCAAAATCCTTGACATCTTCTTTCCATTTTAGTAATTTTCCACACTTCAGAATCCTTGAAGTTCACAAAATATAAATCAAACATAACCAATGGAAGCATATAACTAGGACATCTTAGATAAATCTTGCTTTTTTCCTTTTATTCTAAAACCAGAAACTTATTTACATTTGAAAGCGTTCCATGTACTAACATAATTCTAATTCTGTATAAGCTGAAAATTTTGAGGAGCAGAGTAGAGGCAGAAAGAGTGTAACACATTTTTGTTGAGTAAGGGATAAGAATACACTAAACAAACAGCAAAACAAACTTAATGAACTAACAAACCCCAAATCTACGTTTAAAGGAAATCAGTAAATCTAAACATTGCAAAGCGATAATAGTTCTGTTGGAATTTAGTGTTCTTTGTGTGATCTTCAGTACTTGTGCTCTGTTAGTTAAGAATAGCATTTGATTTCAACAGCAACACTGAGCTTGTATTGTAAGATCACAATACCTGACCCTGCAATATGATCCTCATGGGAAAAGAAGAAAGAGGCGGAAAAGAAAAGGTGATTTTGCTTATTCAGTGGACCAGACTGAAGGCAATAGCTCAACATGGGTGCAAAGGCACTTCTAGACAAGAAATGTATTACTGTATGTCACTAGGAGATGAAAAACCAGCTAAAACAAAGAAATTGAATATGAGGAAGTGTATTATCATACAGTAACCATCAACTGTTTCAGTAAAAAATAAAAAAAAATTAAGTTCTTTGTTATCTTCCTATGTGCAAAGAGCAGGAGTGAATGAGTTGGCCTTTTTTCCCCTATAATTCCAGTATTTTTGTACTACTAGTTAGGCAGAATATGTTTCATGTAAAATGTATTAGTATATTACATCAAAGATTTGTTTGTTGTGTTTCATATTTAAACATATTTAAATGCCCAACAAGTAATCTGTTAAAAAGTTCTTTTTTCTCTTTCCATATGGACACCTATATAGATATCTATCATCTTATATATTTGTTTCTGGTTATGCAAAAAATATAACTGCATTTCTTAGTGATTATTATAGATTGCTTATTGTCTCTGATGAAAATAAAAAGATTTTTAGGTCCATTTTGGAAACAGGGAAATCAGCTTCAATAAACTTGTGTAGAATATACAGTATAAAAAAACCCTTTAGACTTGTGAAATCAGAGGAAGTGGGAGATACTTCTGTCTATGTGGATTCATGAGTGCCATGCTGTTTTATTCTTTGTCATTCCCTCTGTTTGCCTCACATCTCAATTTAGCATCATCTGTGAGTTTCATTAATACGATATCTGAACTCCTTTTAAATTATTAATGAAGATGTCAGATAAAGAAGGAGGCTGAAATATTCTACACTAGTATGCCCCTAGACATCCCTCCCTATCTGATAAGTTGTCGTTCATCATTAACTACTCTTTGTGGCTATTGAGCTACTTTTCATGCTATATCATACGGTTCGTATCCAAGGAAATTCAATTTTTCAGAGTAATATTTCACAAGACTCTCAACCAAATGCTTTGCTAAGATGCAGATGCATTATGTTTGCAGAACTGCATTTCCTTCAGTCACCCATTGTGTTATTTCACCCTCCAAAATGTTCAAGTTTTACCTGTAAAAAGATTAAGTGTTTATTAGAAAAAACTGACTATTTTTCATGCTTTCCTAAAAGGCCTCATGCATATAATTCACTTTTAAATTTATTAATCATTATTTATAACATTATTTTCTCTTATTTAAACCAAAGAGATTCAGCTACTTAAAAATAAAATAGTGGCTTTAGGCTAATTTACAGAACATTAGATATCCTCTCTAATACAGAATGCCCAATGATATTTGCATTTATAAGACTGTTTATTTGTATATAAGCTGTGTATGGAACTTTATAACATTGTCAAAATTATTTATGTAATGACACTGGAATTAAATAGATGATCACGTGGACTGTCATCTAAAATCCTTCTTTTTCTTTTATGATCCTCTTGAACGACCTTTTGAAAAAATAATTCTTTTGTATTGTTCTAAAATCAGTACGAACTCATTTTGTAGAAACTAAAAGTAGTTTCAAGGTCATAGGACTGTTTAAACAGAATTCACAGTAAAGACTGAGTACAGTGGAAACTTCAAGTTTTCTCTCCTTGTGTTGTTTTTTTAAGCAACAGTGGATGTTTTTGTTTCACATTAATCCAATACAATGGATATCTTTGTGAAATCCACAAAAGGAAATAGTATTTATTATAAAAATAAATTATAAAAAAAGAAGGAAAAGTGAGAAGAATATAATTTTATTATCTTATTGCAACAGTGATCCTTCTACTTGCCCGTTCAAACAGGCTATAATACAAACATGGAGATCAAATTATTCCTACTCAGCTATAGACTTAACGCCTAAATTAGGAGCCTAGTCAGCTTGAGTTCCATCTCTAGTAAACAGAAATAGGTAGAGAGAAGCTACTTTTATCTTACATGTGATCTGAACTGCTTCTTCAACGTCCTTATCTGTCTCCACCGACCACTGGCTGCACAGTTACCTTTTGTGGTCAGACAGGAATATTTTGTGATCTTTTATGTCTTTTACTCTGATGCACCATCAGGCTTTTAAGAGAAGTGCCTGAGGCCCATGCACAGCGCCCAGTGAAGGTAGTGCAGTGTTTCCAGGTACTGGCCTTCCCCATTACTTCTGACCTTGGGCTGCTTGGGGCTGCAATTCAGAGCACACCTCATAGCTGGAGGCAGGGCCCTTCTAGTTCTGGTCATAGTATTTGCTACTCGTTCCTCATAACCGAAAATAAGAAGTCTTTTGATCAAGATAAAAACCAGCTCTTTTATTCTATCTGGGAAATGCCCACTGGAGAAGCAGTTTTCCTGGAAGAACTCATTTTTGTGATTGTTTTTCCTTGCAAGTCATGTACCTGTTCCTCCAGGGTCAAGGAAGATTTGCCATCCCACTACCTCATGTCCTCTCTGTAGTCCCACAGGTAAAACCACAGGATGGCCTGTGGTGTGTACCCACTATATTCCCCCTCTTGCTCAGAGGATCACTTACTGAGTTACTGGTCCATACAGGTGGAGACTAGAATATTTTCTGCTTCAACTTGCTGGACCATTTTCTCCACATTCAAGATGAAGGAGGAAGACGGATTTTATCTGCATTGCCAGATTTGGATAGCAAATTCATCTACTGTTTGTCCGTGTCTGTCTTTCCAGGTCATTACTGCCAATGAGCTGGCATATGACAGTGGTGAACTCCGTACAAACTTCTGACACCTAGCACAATAAGATACTCTGATATGTTAACCACAACATATGTAATGTTCAATTAACCAGAGTCCCTCACACTTTTGCAGCAATACTTCCTCATTTCTTTTGTCCTTTTTAAAATCTTATTTTTGGTTTCTACATTTCTCTGCAGCACCATCTTTCCTTTGGCATGTTATGTGTAGCAGAGAAATTAATATCTGAGAGGGAAAGCAGAGCATGGGCACTGTTGCGTTCAAAAGTGCTTTTGAAATGAGTGCACAGTAGCTGAACTTCACAGCTTGTTGGTTTTGGATAACTTGTTTAGGGGGATACTGCGGAAAAGAAAAGCAACATAGAGAGCAAGGAAGGGACAATAACAGCAGTTTCTCTTCTAATTTCCAGTTGCGGGTAGGCACTTTTGATAATTACCAGCAAAGTGGAAAACCCAGCTGGAATTCTAAGCATTTTCTTTTTTCTGTACTTTATTAAATTATTATGTTTCCTCCAGGTTTTTTCTGGCATTAGGCATAACAGGAGGGAGCAAAAGGACAGAAGTGAAAATTGTCACAGCAGGACGCCTGAAGTTGCGTTCCTTAATCTTTATCTGGACACCCAACTAAAAGCGGAATGATGTTGAAAGGTGTTGAGAATCTTTAAGCTCTCTTGTCTGCTATAACTTTTATAAATCAGAAGCAGCCCTGAAAGTAAGACTGTTGAGTTTCCTTGTTTTAAAAATGTGGTACAATATTGTACCACAGTATTGTGATCAGCTTCTTTTGATTCCTTGTATTTAGCCTAAATCTTAATTTTCTTCTTTTCTTAATGTTAAGCTTCTATTACAACAATAAAAATCTTGAGCAAAATATAAATAATAGTTACTTAGTGAACGTAATTAGTTTATCTTAATTACCACTGAGGCAAAGGTAAGAATATATTAACTAATGTAAAAGCTTAGACAGTTGTCAGAACAAAGGTCGATAACATAGTGTACATAATGAATGTCTTAAAAGAGTTTCATCTAGATTGCCAAAAAATGTACTTTTTATTGTAAGAACTAGTCTTTCCAAGCATGATCAGTATTCACTTAATGAGAGTCTCCTCATTTTTTGTGTTTATGCTATTCACTTGCCTAAACACATTTGCAATGAGCCTGCATTTGTCATAATCACTTACCAGTGAAAAGCTATGCTTTGTCCCATAACATTTCTTTAAGGTTAATTGCATGGTTACAAATAGTTTTACAAAAGTCTTGATATGCCCTTGACACCAAAACTGAGAGAATAATGCTTCATAAAATATCCTGGGAAATCTTACACTTAATGAGAGATCTGTCCAGTTATGCTATGGAGTCAGATATTTAGAATATGTAGATACTTAGAAGATATTACAGCAGAGATTCATCTGTAACTCTGAAACTATATCATACTCGCACTATCGGAATGAAAATATTTTCAGTGACTTATGGTCCAGTATGTTTGCATTTTTATTCAATCAAAAAGGTACAAAAAAGCAGGAGAGTGGAATGCTACATGGAGATCAATCAATAGGTCTCTTAGTCCCACTTCTATTTGCAGCAACTGCTGACAAAGAGAGTCTAGAAACCATCCACGAGGCTGGCTGGTAGCTTGAAGCTTCAAAAGAAAATGACGTTCAATGACTTTTTCCTCCACTAAGTTAGTTATTCTGCCATGTTAAAAGCCCTATGGGTGTCTTTGTTATGACACTAAGGCTTAGAATGAGCTCTAAAACCTCCAGACTGTATTGCAGTTGAGCTGAGTAGGAGGGAAGAGTCTCTACTTGTTGATGATATTTATTTGGTTTATCAGAATTGGCTAGGAGCACTGGGGCATTGCTTAACTTTTGGGACATTGGTTGCTTCCTCTTTCATGATGAAAATTCTTTTACTAGTAAGGGTATTCAGAGATAATGAGTAATTAAAAAATTTGTGTAATCATTTTTTTTATTCAAAAGAGGATCAGATGTCGGACGACATGAAGATACACTTGACACCATGAATCTGAGCCCAGCACCAACTGGACAGATTCAGGAATTTACTATTTATTACCAGGGAAAAGTGTGTAATATACTTGTAAAGAAGATTAGACTTTCACTGCATTTTTTTATTTCTGACAATTGCCTCCTAGTGCACTTTCAACTAAGTAGGGTTATGCTTTTTTTCTTCTTTTTTAACCTTGGAACAAAAATTTTTAAAAAAACCTGCAAAACAAAAAAAAATCCCCCAACATTTAAAAGCAAAAAGCAACCCAAAATCTCAGCAATGTTAAAATAAATTCCCTGATTATTAACTGCAATAAAATCAAACAACATTGAGAGTCTTGTGGGTACTAAACATACTGCAGAGCATGACAGCTTGAGCTCATCTTATATTCAGTGAAGTCTGCACAAATGTCACTAATATTCCAGAAGCATTCAGCTGTTACTTTTGCCCAAGATTCACATTATCACATTTATTGTATTTCCAAACAATGAAGGAAAGACGGAATCAGTATCTGAAGGAATTAAAAATATAGCCACGCATGGAGTGAGGATAGGTGAAATTTTTAGGTTAAACTTAGAATCCATTTGAAAACTGTTTCAATTTTATAGCAGCTCTCACCCTGTGAGAAACATGTTTTTCACTGCTAAAATTGGTTGTCTGCAGTTGCATAATTTTTCCTCTCCTCCCAAAAGCAAGGAAAAATATTTTTATTCTTTCTATACTTGACATTAAATAGATGTTTCTTTTTTTTTCTTACTTTTACATAATCTAAATTCATAATTGAACTAATATTGAAAACAAAATACCACTGTATTCTCCTACTCTGTGTTAAGTAATTTTTCTGGTGGGACTCAGGTTGCTGCAGAAGATATTTAGTGCTTAACAGCCAGGTTTGACAAAGAGCCTGATGAGTAAGGTGACTTTATTTTATGTATCTTTTTAGGGAAAGAAGATGAAACCATTTGCCTTTGAATGGACTAACATAAAAGGGTAAATTACTGGTTTTCCCTTGTTTTGTGCAATTCTAAATAATGATTGGAATAGTAATCCCTCTTAAGATGGGAAAATACATACACAACTGCGAAAAGTGCCTTTAATTTTCAGTATTTCTCCTTTTACAATACAGGATCTATTCTGAAACAGTTCTTTAGATAGTAGATGAGAAATATTTTTGTATTATATTTAATTTCTTAATACATTAAGACTGATTATTTCTTGCTCAAAGTTCTACAAAGAACTATGAATTAAAAATGTGAAAAATAAAAATATCTGTAGATGCCTTTCTAAACGTCTTGTTGTTTCATCTTTCATGTAGACAAATTTAATCGCTGTTTTCCCATGGGCATTTCATTTTATTGTACAATTCTCACAGAAAGCTCACTTTATGGCATGTTATGTCATGACATAACAGTTACGAATCAAAATAATGATATATATAATATGGCCCAAGACTTCTTGAGTACTGTGAAGTTCTTTATTGGGCAGAAAAAAAAAAGGGAAAAAAAGATTCAGTTTATTGTTTATTTTTTCTCAGCCTATTTCTACAGAAAAATATAAAGGAGGTACAACAAGACATAAGGATTTTCAAGCCTTTTTCAGGCTATTTCAATAGGAGGATAACTTACAGAACTGTTGCTCAGACTTTTAATGATATCTCAAGCACATCATTACTATATTACTGAGTCATGCCAGAAGGACAGAATTAACCAGCAGCTATTTTTTATGGCTCAGATAGAAACTTCGAAGGTGAAATTTTCTCATTGGGACACATCTACATATGCATTTTAGGAATTTTATTCTTTCTATGCAAATTCGACTTGAGCATTCAGTGGAAAAATCTGTATCACATAATCACAAATTTAAAAAATTATTGGCATGATATGTTACACTCTTCAGAATATGCCTTCATGTTCTACAATAAAACACAAAACTTTGGTCCCGATGAATTCCTTAGAATTTTGAGGCATGTCTTCAGTATGCTCAAAATGTAATTCCACAAATAGGAGTAAGTATGTAGAAAAAATCACTGGACAAAGAGAGATCTTTATGTTTTATGAAGTATATTTTAAACAGTCTAATGCTGGGAAGGACCCAGAATTCATATCCTAAACAATTTATGCAATAAACTCACATGCCAATATTAGAAGACTTGTCAGCCTTGCATCACCTGAAGGGAAAGATCAGCCTTTTAAGACTACCTTTAGTGGACATATCAACCCTGAAAGTTGTCAGCTTCTCCTCACTGAATGCACATGTAGCCTGGAATGATGACACTCCTACAAGCACTTTACTTAACATGACTGAATTTATGAGAAGATAAATCTAATCCTCATTTTTGTAAAAGTTCACCAATAATTTTGAATCATCTCACTCCCTTCCTTTTTTTCTGGTGCCCTGATTGTGCACTTTTCTTATATATCCCTACCTTTCTGGAGTAAAACACAAATTTCTTTCTAGGACCCCGACCACAGTCCATGATAGGCCCAAGACCTTAAAGTTTCTAAGTAAACTAGTTCAAATACTTGAGTATCACATTTCCTGCTTATGATATCAGAAAGACCTAGGCACCTCCAATGAGATAAAAATTTCACCCATTGATTAAAAATGTACACCAGCTGGCCAAAACAGCTCTCCAGTGAGACAAGCATAATCTTTCAAAAAGGCAAAAGGAAATACTCCACGTTTGAAAGTGAGCCCTGAAACAAGATTTTATCTGGAGATGATACATGAAATAAAGCCATTTAAATGTTTTAGAAGCATGAGTGGGTAATTTAGGTGCTTAGTTTTGGGATGAGGTCTAAGAAGAAAGAAAAAAATCTGAAAGAATAACAACAGTGCTTGGTTCATGTGATTCGGAGTGACTTAGTTCATCCTGCCAGAAATCTTGTGACTCCTCAGCTGGGTCTCTGTGACTGCCAATGGGAGCTACCTGTTACATGTAAACACCCAGATCTGGATGTCTTCCACCTCAGCTACTCAAGTAAGTAAGAAGTAACCAAGAAGATCCTTGGAAAACTCTTTGATTCCAGCTTATGTGGACTAGGTCTCCTTCTTTATTTGTAAGCATCTTAATCCTGTGTGTTGCTGTTGCTTTTCTACATTTAGGATTTTGAGTGTTTTGTTTGCTTATTCAAATAATCAAAGTGAACAGAAGTTTATACAGGTTCAAAAGTATTATTTGCTTCAGAATGCAGAGGTAATCTGCTGCAAACACTTTATGTATAGTTGAATGAATACATGCATTGTCTACATTGATCTTATTTTGCTTGCAGACCCCGCCTTTCCTTTTTAAAGCCTCAAGACTCTGAGTCCGTAATTCAGAAGTGTCAAGCTACACATGAAGGATGATGGTTTATTAAATTTTCAAAATGCATTCCATATGTAACAGACCTACTAGAAACAGTGAGAGCAGTTATTTGAAGTAAGGATCTTGTTTGTCCTGTTGAATCATGACTGCAATAGCTGCAGGCAATTGCTTTGTCTATTGGCTAGTCTGAATTATTGACTGGATTAGTAGGTTGGGTGCAAGTTAAGGAACACTCTTTTTTCAATATTTTTGTAAAATAGCAAGTGCAATTCTCCGTTCTGCTTGTGGTCAATCCACTAAAATAGAAGGTTAAATAAAATTAAGACTGTTCATTTGCTGAACAGAAAAGACCAATGAAATTCATGACTGGGCTAGATGCTTCATTTAGCCCATGTTACAAATGGAGAAAAATGAACTAATGATAGAGTTAAAACAGCATGTCAGATTTAAGTCTCACACACTTTGTAAATTTGGAATTAGAAGACTTTCATATTGCTTTAATGAATATTTTTCATTTGGCAGTAAACAGAATGGTGTTGTTTCAGACTTTCTTTTTTTTTTTCCTGTGGAGGATTAAAATCCATATTTCTTTGTCCTGGAACACATAACATGTGTATTGTTTAGCTGTTTCCTCAGTTTGTTATCTGCCATTATTCTTGACAATGGAATCAACTCAGCCCACTAGAGTTTTTGGTTTGCTTTGGTTTCCAGTAGATATTTAAAACAGATCTAAAGTCACTACCATTTATTATTTTAGTATTAAAATACATAATAAAAAACAAAACTAAACTAAACAGCTCAGAGATGGCCTGACAGGTTCTGTTTGCCAAGTAAATACTCATCCACAAATCTCACTGCATTTGCCACATAAAAGAAAAAGCAGAAACAAAAGAAGTGTTTGAGACGCTACAGCAGCTACCCTTATTCTCACCAAAAAAATGATCATACTCAACACAGTTTTTGTCATGGTAGCTGAGGTACTGCAGTTATTTAACCATTAATTATGAGAATGTAGGCATGTGCAATCTCGTACTGCATTGTAGCTGCTGATTCACATTAATTACTTAATGGTGACTGCCATGTCAAAATTAGTTTCTCAAGAATTTTTGCAGCTAAAATGAAGATTGGGAGCATTCTGCAAATCAGCTATAAATGTCATCAAAACAGCTTCTAAAGCTCAGTTTGTGACTGCTTTGTGTCACCAAAGCCGCGCTAAGTAACCAAAGTGCAGCAGTAAATCTGACCTTTGATTACATAATCTGTATTAAATGTTTATACTGTTTCCTGTCCTGAATATCTGAACAATTTCTATGTAGTGTGAATTGTAACATCCACTTTCAGATATTTAAATGGAAAGTACTTATGACTCGTTTTTATATCCGTGCTTTTCTCATTTGCCTTTGCACTTTGCTTCTGAGGATTCTGTTGTCATACATTATTAGAAAGCTTGATTAGAAAATACTAAGAAAGCACACTTCAGGTGTCTGTCATGTATGGTCTGAAGAATATTTTAATGCATTAAAAGGACTAATGATGCAAGACATAATTTGATATGTAATTCATTATTAATAGGCGCAATAAACTACTGAAATATAAAGGGAAGTTAGATAAAACTCAAGAAGACCATGGGAAAAATAAATATATTCTTTATAATGTATATTATACTTAAAAAACATCATGAGTAGGTGGAATCATTCTCACTAGCACCATAAACAGTAGCTACGAAGCAGACCAGGGAGAATTTTTTCCCGAAGAGATCTGGACAAGCTCTGCAACAGCTCTGAAAAGAATTTTCCAAAAAGCTAAGCCTCCCATTACAAGTAACAGCTCTGAATATAATTCTGACAAATCTTACAAATTATGACTCTTACAAGATTAAAAACAGATTTCATAAAGGACTGTTTATTGAGCAAACCCTAAGTAGTACCCACACATTGCTGGAAAAATCCCACCTCTAAAATAATTTGGCTTCCAGCAACTTCCATGAGTGCAAGCTTCAAAAAACAGTTTCAGCTGCAGTTGATAAATCTACTTAATGTCTCACTTTTATCATCTTTCTTGTTTTCTCAGAAAATAGTTAACTGTTCCAGAGAGTGAAATTATTTAGAATCCTAGACTATCTCAAGTTGGAAAGTACCCATAAGGATCATGAAGTCCAATTCCCTGCTTCTCACAAAACTACCTAAAAATAGACTATATGATCAAGAACATCATTCAGATACTCTCTGAACTTTGACAGGCTTAATGTTGTATCTACTTGTCTGAAGAAACTCTGAGTGAAGAAGCTTTTCCTAATGTCCAGTCTGAACTTTCCCCAGTGCAGCTTCGTTCCATTTGCTCAAAGCTGTCACTGGTCACCAGAGAGAGTTGATCAGCACCTTCCTCTCCACATCTGCTTGTGAGAAAGCTGCAGACTGCTGTGAGGTTTCCCCTCAGCCATCTCCTTTTTAATATGAACTAGCAAAGGGACCTCAGCTACGCCTTGTAAGTCTTGTCCTCAAGGCCTTTCGCCATCTCCATCACCCTGCTCTAGGACACACTCTAATAGCTTTATATCCTTCTTGTATTGTGATGCCCAAAACTGCACACAGTACTCAAAGTGAGGCCACACCAGCACAGAGTAGAGTGGGACAGTCACCTCCCTTGACCAACTGGTGATAATTTTCTTAATGTTTCCCAGGGCAGCCCATGGCTGACATATTCAACTTGCCATCGACCTATATCTTCAGATTTCTTTCTGTAGGAGCCATTTGGATTGTCCCATTTCAGCCAGAATATCCTATAATCTAGCTAATGAATGTTATGAAAATTGTATTAATTTAGAACAACAAACAGAGCTCAACACATCCTTGCTAAGTTTGAATATTTACTTGTATCATTATGTGCCAGTTAAGATGCTTAGGGTGAGTGCTTCAGAGAGCAATTTTTGCTCCCTGACTATCATCAGGCTGGAGTCCAGTACAAAGCCCTGAGCTGAGATTGCTGCAGAAGCAGGTGTCAACAGGAGAAATAGGGAAAGGAATAGTTAACTGGAGGTCTTGGAATGGGTTTGCCCTTGAGCTAGCACATACTTGTAAGCCTGTAAAAATGTCATCACTTCAGACCCTTATTCATATAAAGGGTTGTACTGACAAACAGACATGCTTTTTTGATAAGTTTAGAGTCTTAAAATACAGTCATATGACTAAATGTGCTGATCTAATTCTTATTCTATGAATCCTTCCACAGAAGAAACGTAAAGGGGTTTTTTTTTATTATTTATTCTGCTTCTTCCTTTATAATGCTATATATGTTCCTGTGGCTAAGCATATTCATAACATTCCTTGTAAGAGACAGAAATAAGCGTACTTGATTTAGAACCACTTGTGGAGAGATTCTGAAGTCCTTCAGTTTCCAATTTTACCACTAAATACTGGTTACAGTTTGCCAGGCAAAATTATAGCAAACTTACAGTGATCACACTTTATTATGTATTGCAATGTTGGATAATATTCTTTGCCTTGTGGAAAAGTGGGTAACATAATACTTTAAGCACTACAATCAATCAAAGACATCAAAGAATTAAAATTGTCTCAAAATAATATAAAATATTATATTCACTCTAAATTTTGATTTCCAGGATCAATGTTCAATGCAGTGTTCTTCAAAGGGATTCTGCAGTTTCCTTTCTTTACATCAGTCCCTTTTTAAAATTTTAATCTTGATATTAAAACAGTTCCTCAGCTGGATCCTCAGATCTTTCTGTTTAGTGGCCTACCATGCATTCCTTTTAGATGATTTAGTTGCATGCAATAGAGCACATTGTTATAAACGACTCTTGAGTTTCAGATAATTTGCACGTTACAAGAATGGGTATAGCAGAACAATTCTCTATATTCAGGTTCTCTGGGTCCAGATCTGCTGCAGGTGGAGCTAACTTGAATGTTTTCCATCATGATATATATACTCTTATCGTATTTGAATAAGAATGTAAGATGAAAGTAATTGGCTGTGGTCGGTGGGCAGAGTAGCTTGAGCTGACTGATGGTGAGTCAGCACCCATTTCAGGGCTCAAAGTCAGTGCATGCTCACTGTTTCTAATTTCATTTTCTGTCAAGAAACAATTAAAGACAGAGCCTTACAGCTCATTTCCCCACAGACAACACACTGTTATGCCTCCCTATCACATATCTGGCGGTTACTAGGTCAGCCCGTATTTTCCATTTTTAATCCTTGCTGTTATTTCTCCTTTTGTGATTTAACATACATGAAAAACAACTGCAGCAAAAACAAAAAAACCTCCCAGAAAACATCTCTGAAAACAAAGAAACCAAAATATGATTCAAGTACTTGTAGACGTGAAGAAATCATTGGTTTCCTTAGCAACAGAATGCAGTTCTATAATAAGAACAAGTAAGTAATTAACCCTCTAATGTGAGATAATGCTGGAAACACACACTTAAGTCTGCATGATTTTTTGGCTATTGCTCTAGCATATTAACATTTTAAATGATAAAGGCTAATCTCTGATTATTCATCCTATCAAAACAGTTGTGAAATTCCCTGGAATAGAGGTACATGCCATGAATGGAAAACATCCAGATTGTAGCTTGTAATTGTTGGTCCTGATAGAAGCCTGTGTGGCCCTGTAATTTGATTACACTGTAAGATGGCTTTCTCTCCTGTTGTGCATGCAGCTATGATAGGTCTTAATAGCTGCTTGGAGAGATGTCATAGATTTACTCTTTTGGTCTCTGCTAATAGTTTTCCCTCATCCTTCATGATGAAATCAGGAGAATCTTGCCTTCAAACGTATATTTGGGTGTGATTATGCTCCTGTGAAATTAAAATCTTAACAGTCAGGATTCAGAAATATATGCTTTGACATAAATACTGTGATTCAGTGGAATATGTAAACATTCCCCAAACTTTAAGAACCAGAACAGTTTTAGTGATTTCTCAGTTACTACCTCGCAGGTGTTAATGAATATCTAACCACATGGCTTGACAATCTAAGTACAGAGTTTTTTGGACTGAGAGGTGGTTATGGTGTAATCATCTGATTTCAGAATTCCTATTTATCTAGGTGTTTAATGTGCTGCAAAACTTTTTACACTGCAAATTACTGTCCTACAAATAAAGGCTTATTGATTGCTAAATATTATGAAATAATATTGAAATAATACACATTGATTGTAATTCAATTTTACTGAAAGAATGGTCATCTGTTATCTAAAAAAAAACCAAACCCTAAATATTATTTCAAGTTTGTGTATCATGTTCATGAACGTTTTTATTTCTTGTTCTTTATTTTTCTAATACTGTTGTTTAAACAAGGCAAACTAGTCTACTTTAGCAATAGCTGTGTAACCCAACTAACTTCTGTGGGATTTTCTCAGCATTAACATAAGGCAAGGTTTTACCTTCAAGTGAAATATCTTCATGGAATCCTTTTTGGCTTTGTAGGAGTTTTACACCAACAATTTAGCTAGCCCCTGCTTCTTTCATGGGGCTCTGTCAAGGCTTATTAGAAGGGAAGTCAGACTTGCTTCTGAAGCAGTGATAGGAGATATAACATTTCAATCCACTCTTCACTGAGAGAATCTTTCAAAAAATTTGATCAGTCTGGTTCAAAGACACTATGTACCCCTATTTCTAAACTGTATCTAGATGTCAAGATGTCTGAGATTGCATATTAGATATGGTCAGACTTCTGCCCCATCAGGTTGATCAGAGCTGGTCAAGGTAAGGCTATTCAATTTATTTTTTATTCACTTCTTTTTATTGCAAGAGAAAAATGCATTATAAGGGTACAGGCTATACACAATGCTTTGTAAATGTAAAAACAAAAATTCTTAGCTTTCTCCTATGTAGTCAGAGGAGACAGAATCAACTCTCAAAGTTTGATTCCTTCCCTCATATAAGAAAAAAGCTATAAAAAGTTTTGCTGTACTGTGATGTATATGAATATGTAAGTAAGTAAGAATGTGCATGCATATTTGGAGAGTTTTTTGTTGTCTTCTGAAAAATAATCTTTCTAATGAAAAGCAATCCACTTTGGAACCTGTTATATTCAAACCCTTTTTATTCAGACTGAAAATGTGTAAAAATCTCTTTAATTTCCAAGAGTAGGTTTCTTGTTATACTTATACTTTGTGAGAGTAGTGTACAAATACAGCCATCTATATGAAGGAAGGAGGACATAAAAGACGATAAAGAGGAAATATGAGTGAGAAAGAAAGAAATACTTTAAAAGGACTTAGATGAAGACTTTTTCCAAGACCTGTAGTGAGAAGACAAGAAGCAAAGGTTTGAAACGGAAAAAGTCTCTATTTAAATTGAGCATAAGGAGGAAATACTTTATGATGAGCGTAGTAAGACACAGGACAGATTGCCCAGAGAAATTGTGAATGTCCCATCACTGAAAGTATCCAAGGGCAGATTGGACATGGCTTTGGGCACCCTGATTTAGGGAAAGGTCTCCCCATCCATGGCAGGAGGATTGGACTTGATTATCTTGAATGGTTCCTTTCAATCCAAGCTACTCTATGATTCTGTGACTAAGTGGTGACCATAGACATAGATAACTGCTCTGAAAGCATAAACTACTATCATTTGGTTTCATAGCCAATGGACTTCCACATCTAAGATTTAAATATCTTCACTTACTGGATGACAGAACAGCATTTTTCACAGAAGTCTTTTCAGGACTTACGTTGAAGATCATCCCTAGGACCCTTGCTGTCTCCTTGTGGATGGCATCATTTTAGCTGCTTACAGCTGCTTGTCTGGACACTGCTGTTACAAAATCCACACAGTGGTTACCACCATCCTTGTTTCTCATTTTTCTCAGCTGCCGGAACCACCAGACATCCCTCTGTTCCTCTAGGAGAAACAATTGTGTCTCACCTGTGTCCTCTGAACTTTCTAAAATCTATTACTTTCTAGAGTTGAAGGGACAGTGAAAGCAGGGACCCCTGTGTAATGATTAACAGAGGGACATGTACCATACGACTGCTTTCCCTGATGCTGAATTCAGACCCTCAGATACCCTTCTGATTGTAAGGATATAGACTGCTCCAGTCACAATCAAGAAAGAGGTAAGAAAAGTATTTAGCTATTTCTGTCCATGAAAACCAAGTATGAATCAATATACGATCCAATCATATTAGAGGTAATTAGATTCTCAAGGAAGCAAATAATTTACAATATATACCAAAAAAACCCTCATGTCATGCTATCTAAAGATACTTTTTTTCATGTGTGTATCTATAGGTGTGCTTTTGTGTGTGTAGCGAGTAGGAATAAAATAAATCCTGATAGATGGGGAAAAGATGGATCCTTCAGCTGTAGTGAAAGATCAGTATCTTTCACTGAGACATCAGCTACAGTCAGATGTTAGATTTCAGGACAGAAAAAAGTCAGTGCGTTTGCTAAGAATAGCTTTGGTGCTGTAGACACAAAATAGGCTGAAAACCTAACTGAGCTCAGATGCTGATAGGCAGACAGTAAGGAAGATTATAAGATTTTACTGACAAATAAAAATGGTATGATTTCTGTGTCTGGGATTGTCACAGTAAACTTACTGCAGTAGTTTACATCTATCACTTGACGTTTACAGTGGAGGTATCTATAGGTTCTTAAAATGTCCTCATAATGTATCAGAACTTATCAGAAGTTTCCTGAAGGGAAGACAGTTAAGTAAGATGAGTATTTGAAATGCATGATAAATATAATTTACTGTCATCTTTTTTGATATGGGTTTATGACCAAATCTGAACTTCTTTACGAGTTATATGTATATTCCAATTCTAATTTTGATCCAGCCATGATGTACTTACTGATGACAGTAGTCTTGGAGGTGCTCTTGACTCTCTCAAAGATTTAAGAAGTCAAAATGACATATTCTGTGCCTGGAATGGAGTAACACCTGACACAAGTATGGATTGGGACAGGAGTGACTGGAGGGAACTCCTGTAGAAAGGGATCTGGGTGTGCTGGTCCACAGCAGCCCAGTAGGAGTCAACAGGGAGCCCTGAAATCCAGGAGGGCAAAACCTACCCTGGGGGAACATCGAACACATCATCAAACACAGACAAACAAAAGAGGTGATTGTCCTGCTTTTTTTTGGCATTGGTGCAGACTCACCTGGAGTGTTGTGTGCAGATCTGGTCCCCACAATTTAAGAAAGGTGTGAAGGTCCCTGAATGTGTCCAAAGAGGTGCAACAAAGCTGGTGAACGGGCTGCAAGGCATGTCCTATGAGGAGCAGCTGAGGACACTGGGCTTGTGTAGTTTGGAGAGAAGGAAACTGAAGAGAGACTTCATTTCACTCCTCAGCTTCCGCAGGACAGGAAGTAGAGAGGGAGGTGCTGATCTCTTCTCCCCGGTACCCAGTGAGAGGACACATGAGAATAGTTTCAAGTTTTATTCAGTGAAGTTACGACTATATATATGAAGATATATTTCCTTAACAAGAACGTGATTGAACACTGGAACAGGCTGGTTGATACTCCTGCAAAGCACTTAAAGTGCTTTAGCTTTTGGTTAGTCTTGAAATTGTCATTCAGTTGCACTAGATGATCATTGTTGGTCCCTTACAACTGGAAATCTCGCCTCGCCTCGCCTCGCCTCTCCTTTTTCCTTTCAAGTCTACCTTCATTATGATTAGAACCAAAATATAGGGTATTCCAGTGCTACTCCTGATAGGGGATTGAATCGTATGTATCAGACACAATTAGACAACCTTCAAGAGTGTGTCAGTTTGCAGGGGAGAGTATGCAATACCAAATGGCAAGGAATATTTAAAGCGTCCCAGATTGCAAGACTGGTTTCAGCTGGGTAAGAGAGGGGACCTCTGCCTGGAGGGGTGATATGTAAGCATAGGTGTTTGCTTTTGTTACTATAAAGCTATAGTTAGTACAATTTTATTGACTCCAAATCAATTATTTGGAGACACAGTCAAATCTATAATCAGTTTCGTTTTTTTTTCTTTTAAGAAATCTTCCTTGTGTGTTGGGTTTAGTTCCACACAAAAAAGAGAAGAAATTATATAACTCTTGATATAAATTATATCGCCCAAGTCCTTTGTACAGTTTTCATTTTGAAATAAATGTAGTTGGATAGCTAGATAGCTTTTACTTTTCGGACAACATTCATCCATAAGACAGTCCCATCTACATGTGGCATCTTAAATCCTATTATTCAATAGTAAGTTCCAATGTTTTCTTTTTTTTATATCTACAAGATTTTATTCCAAATGTGAGACAAGACAGAAATCTTGCAAACAATAAAAGTGATAAATGTCAAGTTTAAAACTATACCAACTGCTCCTGACTTAAAAGTAAAAACAGGCCTTTTCACCTGTTTCACCTAAGCAGCACAATCAGAATAAAAAATCAATGCCATTAAAAAGATACTAAAATCAAACTACACTCACTTCATGACAATTTATTCAGTCTAATATCAATCTTAACAGTGTATCTTTAGGTCATTTTTTCAGTGCACTTTCTTGCCATATTCATGCAAAACTTGTAAATCTATTTGCAGTATTTCTCATGAAACAGTTTAAAGTGATAATATTAATTATAGCAAATAATTCAATAATCAAATATTTAAATTCAGTGTCAACCCTTTTTTCTTTAGATTGAGATATTTATATTTACTCTTATTCTTTACCTAAATGTGATTTTTAAAACAAGGGTGATTTTCTGATACAATTTGAAGTTATCCAATAATGTAGAAAATAGAAGAATGGCAATGGCAGTTAAAATAAGACAAATCTATCATAACATAATGAAAATCACATTCTAGAAAGTAACATATTACAGTCAACACAACTGCACTTGTTTATATGAAAGTTAAACATTCTTAGTAGTATTTATGAAATTTTAAACCACTGAACATCTTTCCTTCTCCAAATCCATCAAAAAAGAGAAAACAAGACAAAACCAAGAAAGATAAAAGCATGAAGAAAGAAAGCACATTTACCTCAGCTGAAACAGATAAACTGTCTACATGTAAACTGAACACTGCAAAAAACAGAACTGATATTTGACTTCCAGTGTGTGGCCCTTGGGGATCATGAAAAATTTATCCTTTAAGAACCAGTAATAACCTGACAAAAAAAGTTTGAAGCCTTATGTCTGATGCATAGCAAAGGAACATTTTTTCTGACTTTTGTCTTTTACTCCTTTTGACATAAACATTTCCTTCTTCCTGTTCAAATCTTTTTAGAGTATTATTTAAAATAGCAGAAGGAAATGAGTTCTGTCTCAAAGAAAGTAATGCATTCTTTGCAGCTTACCAGCCTAAACTCATCATGCTATCTTCTTGCCAGCTGTTTATGGGAGATTAAGTGCTATCATGTTTCTGGACTATCTCATAAAAATTGTCGTAAAAGTAAAGGTGATAATGAATTATCTGTGTCATTATCTTCTCCTCAAGAGTATACTAAGAATACAGATTAAGCCATCCATTCTTCAGAGGTGTGGGGTTTTTTGTTTCTATTTTTTTTTGTAAGAATCTCAGTGACAGAAGGCTCTGACAACTGAGAGATAGTTACCAAGATTCCTGAAAACAGCAGGAAATACAGAGGAACACTAGAGAGAATTTATGAATGTTTAGAGGGATATTGTTAAATGAGTATTGGAAAAAAAAAATATGTTAATAAAGACTTATCTTAGTTCTCCCATGACCCATCAACTTATTGTCTAGTTTCCAGTGAAAAAAATTGTGCAAAATGATTCAAAGACAAAGACATATAATCAGAAAACAATTAACAGAAAGTGGGTAGCATCACTATAGCTATATACCTAGTTTAGCTTATACCTCTGTTTTAGGGAACCCAGGAATATCTTCCATTTCCTGTGTTTCTGTTTAATGCACATCTCAGCCTTGGTGTAAGAGTCAGACCTGGAAGATTTCAGCCGTCTTCTCACTCTCACAATTATTCTCATAGAAAGGAAATTCTGGAGTCCTCAGTCTTTATTTGGAGTACCATAGGATACTAGAGGACAGAAATCCCAGGTCCCAGAGACCAGAGGGAAAATATGGAGCAAGGAAGATATACCCTTGGTGGAAAAGGATCAGGTCAGGTGCTTAATACATAAGCACATGCATAGATCCATGGGCTCTAACGGGATGCACCCATAAGCTCAGAGAAAGTTTCCAGATGACATTACAAAGCCACTCTTGATAATATTTGATCAATTATAATGATCGGAAGACATGACATAGACTGGAAGAAAACAAATGAATTTCTCTCTTATAAAAAGGCAAGAAAGAGGACCCAGGGAACTGCAAACAAGTTAGCAGCATGTTGATCCGTGGGGAGGTGATGGAGAAATGAATCCTGGAAACCATTTACATGCACTAGAAGGAAAAAAATTCATTAAAAGTAGTCAGCATGGATGCAACTAGGGGAAGGTATGCTTGACAAACATAATTAACTTCTCTGATGAAATTGGCCTGGTAGATAAAGGGAGAAGAGTAGATATTATCTGACTGGTCTTCAGTAGGGTCTTTGAGATGGTCTTCATAAGATTCTCATAAATGATGCATTTAACTAGGAGTAGACAGTGAGGCAGACTGAAAACATTCCTACAACAGGGCCCAGAAGATGGTGATTGGTGGTAGGAAGTTGAGTTGGAAATCTCAGCAAAATACTCCAGGAATAGATACTGGGCACAACTGGTTTTAACACAGGATCGTAGAATCATAGAATGGTTTGTGTTGGAAAAACCCTTCCAAGATCATCTATTTGAACTACCCCGCCATTGGGAAGGACCTCTTGCACTATATCAGGGTGTCCAGAGTCATGTCCATTCAGCCTCTGAGCACTTCCAATGACAGAGCATGCACATGTTCTCTGGGCACCCTGTCTCATCACCCTTGTGAAAAATGACCTTCTTCTGTTCAGTCTAAATCTATTCTCTTTCACTTTCAAGTTCCCTCTGCACAGGTCCTGGAAAAAAGTCTTTTTCCATCTTTCTTATAAGCCCCCTTTAAGTATTGCAAGGAACCAATTAGGCCTTCCCAGCACCTTTTCTTCTCCTGTCTGAACCCCAAGTCTTTCAGACTTTCTGTGCAGGAGAGGTATTCCAATCCTCTATTACCATGGCTGTCCTTTGGACCCACTCTAACAGATCAATGTCTTTCTCCAGAGCTGAATGCAAGACCAAAGGTGGGGTGTCAGGAGCGCAGAATAGAGGGGAAGAATCACATTTTTCATCCTGCTGGCAACACTTCCTGTTATGCAGCCTGTGTTATGATTGAATTTCTGGACTGCAAGAACACATTCCTGGTTCATGTCCAATTTCTCATTCACAAGTATCTCCAAGTCCTGTATGGGACTGCTCTCAATCCACATATCCCATAGTCTGTATTGATCTTCCCTCAACTGAATTGAGTGCATCACTCAGCTTGGTGTCACATGCGAACTTGCTGGAGGTGCACTCAGTCCCACTGTTATGTCATTAAGAAATTAAATAGTATTGGTTCTAGTACAGACCTCTGAGAGACACCACTGGTTGCTGCTTTCCACTTTGGACATTCAGCCATTGAGCGTAACATCTGATACAACGGTACAGCCAATTCTTTATCTGTCAAAATTCTGTCTTTTCAATTTAACAGCAAGAATGTTTTAGGGGATAATTTCAAAGGCCTTACAGAAGTCCAGGTAAATTATATCCATAACTCTTCCCTTGTCAACTGATACAGTCACTCCATCATAGAATGCCACTAGATTAATCAGGCATGATTTGCCCTTCGTGAAGTTGTGTTGGCTATCGCTAAACAATTCCCTGCTCTTTTTCTATCTATGAACATCAGAACACTTTTTAAATAAGAGCACAACTGGGAACCTGATACAGATTGTCCAGGGATGTTGCGCACTCTCCATTCTTAGAGATATTATTCAAAAGCCATCTGGAAATGATCCTGGGAAACAGGGTCTAGGCAGGTCTGCTTGCACAGAGATGTTAGACCTAATTGCTCCCAGAGATCCCTTCCAGCTTCCGCCACCCTGTGATTCTATGAGGTTAAAACCCTACGGTATCAGTTATGATTTGTTGTGAAGACAAGGAGGGTGAGTAGAAAGGATATGTAATTCAGGCTTACCTGAAAGGAAGGTCTAGATACAAAAAAAAAAAAGTATTAAAAAAGTTGATGCATTTAAAAGGAATGAGTGTTTTTCTTTCATATCGAAATTCTTTTTCTCCAGAGATTGCTTTTCATCATTTGACCTATAAAGTTAAAAATACCTGTAAATGTCACAGTAAAAACATCAATTCCTTTCAATATTAGATTTTTAATAAATTTTCTATATCTTACTTAAAGGACTGGCAAGGCAAATCAGATGACTTGCTTTGTGCTTTCCCTTCTTTTATACAAGGTGCTGGGGTTTTCTCAATTTTTTTCTGCGTGGCTAGGCTGCTTTGTCCTAGGATTTTAAAGGCTTTTATTAAGTGATTAAATAGTTCATGTTTTTTTCTGCATTTTAGAATTATCACCACTCTGACAAAAACCATACAACAGCAAGTGAAGATGCTGCAAAAAGGAGCACAGTGTGAACAGACCATCTCACACTGCTCCAGCCTCACATCTTTCATTACTCTTTATAACAAGTTGAAGGATAGACTTTGGGAGGTCAAACACACACAGATTTGGTCTGATAATTGCGATAGTATATTGGCTAGCGTGTGATCTTTGTTAAACAGAAAGATACAAAATGCACTTCACCTTAGAAAATTGCTGCAGGTGGGTGAAAACAGATGTACTTTCTGAATTACATGAAGTGAGCTCATAGATCACGTAGTCAGGTAGCTGTGTGCATATTTGCTGAAGTATTCATACAACAAGTCTGTTGCTTCATCTCAAGGGCTTTTTATTAAGCTAGGTACTGTGTTGTGATTGTTATGACGCCTGTTGTGATGAAGTAAGTGTGTGATGGAATGTGCACATCAGAGAGGAAGACTCACTGAAAACTCAACCTTTTCCATCAATACTGTAGACTTAGAATTTGCATGGGGCTGCAAATAGTCAAGTGAGGAGAACAATTTTATATGAATTTTGTAAGAATATAAGATGTTTAAGTAGCAGCATTTTCATTCATAAAATTGTAGTTGAATGAGCAGGTTTTGACTCTGCAAAATATGCCTTTTTTTATCCTTCAAAGTGCATGCTCATGGAAAAGTAAAATCTTAGGATGTCCCATCATGGCTCACATGGTACAGTCTCATTTAAGTAACATGAATATGGACCTCAGCACGTCTCACCTCTACATCTGTTCACATCTAATTCCACATATTTTACATCACCAAGTGTCTCGGTTTGAGAGACAGGTGTCTGCTAAAGGAGGCAGATGCCTTCCTTGGAATGAAAAAAAATGTGGACCCCCTTCCCTCCGAATTGTTATAATTTTGAAATTAAGGGGCTCTCAGGCAAAGATATGAGAATAGGAATAGCAGTTCTTTACTAGTATAGCTAATGAGGCAAAAACAACAACTTTGGCATTAACAACAAACAGAACCAAAAACCCAGTAACAGGCNGGCCGCGGGCACCTTCCCCTTTGGCGCCATGCCAGTCACAGCCGGCAGGGGCGCTCCGGCGGCAAGCTGGGACGGCAGAGACGAGCAGAAGTCCTGGGATGGTGGAGGAGATGTATCACGCTCTGGAGCTGCAGGGGGAAAATCCCCGGGAGGTCTCGGCAGGCAGGAGGTGCGGGGCTACAGAGTAGCGAAGGCTGGGAGCAGCCCCAAAGAAGCGGCGGGGGTGGGGCGGGGCAGCGGCAGCCCGGCTCCAAGGGAGGCAGGGAGAGGGGGAATCGGGGCACCCCGGAAGGTGGTAAGAAAGTCCTTCCCTTAGTGAGGTGGGTGTTAATAAGGTCTCAGTCTGAAGGGCTGCTCTTACGAGCAGGGGCCCACCCTGCGGCAAAAGAAGCAGGACCAGGCTGGTCCCCGACGACAGCCGAAAAACTCCTCTCCAAACAGCCTCGGCCGCCTCCTTGCTCTACCCTAGTCAAGAGAGAGAGAGTGCCCGAGCCCGAGAGACAAGGCTGTCCTCCCTCCCTGCCGTCTCCAGTCTCCCATCTCGCCGTATTTTCCCCCCACCTGGGCACTTGCAGGTAACAAGAAGGGGGCCACCGGCCCTCTCCCCTGAGCTGACAACCTCCTTTGTCTGTGAAGTGTCCAGTCGTTATGGCCCATTAGCCACACGTATGGGGAAAATTCCTCGAGAAAAAAAAACAACAAAACAAAAGAACTCCTCAAACCACTGCACCAAGTTTTGATTCTCCTATGTCAGTTAATCAGATCACACATCATTGTGTCCTTCTTCATCATTGTCTTATCTGTTGTGGTTTATAAAAGTGATCACAGTTATGATTTTGGACTGGCTTCATGATATGACCTCACAAGTCTGCCTGCGTTAGTGCATTACAGATGTTGTCTTTGGGCAAAGATAACCTGGTGTCAGTAGTTAGTTGTGTGGTATGCACCAAGGTAATCAATCATTGGTGTGCTCAAGCCTATTCCTCTCCCACTATTAACAGACATAACTCACATACCAGAACTCCAGGTACTGGATCCTAGAGCAAATGGGATATACATCCCTCTAGCAGTTAGTGTTCTACATGTACAGGTCTTTTTTAGCAATAGAGTGTAGATTGTCAGACAATTGGGAAAAAAAAATTCTGTTTCTTAACACCTGGTAGATATTGGCAGGTGCCTAATGTCAGGGAAGAGTCAGAGCAGGGCTTCTCCACAAAGGGTAAGAAGCTGGAGGTTGAAATGAGCTGTTCCTCACTTAGGCAGGACAGCAGCTGCACCCTCACAGTGCACTTTTTCACAGAACCTGAACAGAGAAGCAGTGTCAAGAATGACAGTGACATTAACAGGCCTCGCCAAGGGCCCACAACAAGCAGGCAAAGGCAAGGGGGAGCATCAGGTCCCAGGTCATGCAGGGTTGTTGAACAAGTCAGGAGAAGCTGGGGATGACGCTGGCTGCTGACCTGCCTATAGTGTGGTCTAGACCTTGACAGGGTGTCCTAGGCTGAGTTGCAATAGTGCTCCTGAGCCATGGACAACGGGCCCAGGTAGGGCTGGGCAGGGTCATTGGGGCTCATGGGTATATTCTGAGTCCCATAACAAGTATTCACAATTGTCATTAAGCTCATTCCTGATAAATACTCGATGTGGTTTAGAGTTATGAAAAACCATATCCCAGTCTCTCTCTCTTTGTGCCACCCAAGTCACTAAACACGCACCCAAATACTGAAGTAGGAATTATTGTAGGACTAGTCTTATTTTCTACAGGCCATAAAAAGATCTAAAATGTGTGGGAAAGAGTTAGAATTTGTTATGAACCTATGACAAATTTATGACAATAACTTTTCGAAAAACTCATACTCAAGCACTATTCCCTTAAGCCACCAAATATTTTTTGTAGTCTTACATGGATTCTTAGAGTATTATGTCAGATTAAGAGCAAAGTAAATAAAAGTTTAAAATTAGTTTATTTTTTAAAAACCCTGGTCCATTTTTATTATGTCTGTCATCATGTAGAAAATGATAGCTATAAAAGAAGTATATAATGGAAAGAGTTCACCATTTTTTTTGGACTTGGTTGTTTTGCTTTGTTTTGTACAGCCAACTAGTGAGACATCAGTGACAATATTGATGGTTGATGACACTCTAATTTGAATGTTACTACATGAGTAACAGCAATAGTCTCTTGTGTATATAAGATTGCAGTATTTACCTCCAGCTCTTTTTTAATAAGTTAGTCATGTAGAAAGAGCTCTAATTCAGCCACAGTTTCAGCTAACATAGCAAGCCTTGCTTTCATTGTCCAACATTTTCTTGAACAAGTTCCTTTGACATTAAATGGCACTCCCTATTACTTCATCACATATGAACATGTCTAAGGACATTATGATAAAGGAGTCCAGACACCTAAGGTTGTGGGAAGAAGGTAGAACTTGTCAAAAGAACACCCAAAGTAGGAATTTGTGACTAATTTTTTTAATGAGTCTTCCACAGTCTGCATAAAAAACCAAAAGCATTCTGGAGCAAATGGACTCATGGATTCAGCAGCACCGCAAGTTTGTTATTTATCTTTCAACCATTAGGTAAATGGCATTATCATGATGGCTGTGATGATTTCAGTGAGATCATTTACATCTTCTTGTTAGTTATCTGTCATCTGAAATACGGATAGTAGTATGCATAGTAGCACTGTCAAGGCATCTCAAATACAGAATGGACAAAGCTATCAAAGTAGTCTGTATTTTTCACGGTTCACAGTCTGTAGAAGTCTGGTTGCTGTGGTTATTTACAGAAAAAAATATCCATTCAATAGTTGCAGAGGACTATTCATTTCAGATGAACTTCAAAGATGTTGGATGCGGTGTCAGTGATATCAATGAAAGCCCTTATTCAATTAAAACCTCCATTGCTTTATGCTTTATTGTTGTCAGGTATATAAACGTTTGTTTGTTATTACATGAAGGCAAATTATACTATGTCACCTAGAAAGGCTGTTGACAAGGCATAAATTCTGTAGCCAACTCACACTTAAGAGAAGTCTAGGGAGACTGAAGAAGAAGAGAGAGAAAGTGAGCAGATTCCACTGAAGGCCAAGCCTTCTTCAAGGTCACATACTTCTCAAATGTGCATATGGTATGCATAGTGAAAGCATGGTACCGGAGGAAAGACAGGGATTTCTCAACAAGATTAGCTGAGATTAGGTGCAGTCTTGCTTCCCAGCATTAGGGAAGAAGCCACTCTTGCTTTCTGGAGCCATCTGGAACTTCTCAAACACCATACAGATTAAATGAAAGCAGAGGTCCTCTGCAGGCTGTCATTTTGGGACACATTCCTTAGAGGAAGACAGACAATGTAGCAAAAAATCATATTGTGGTTTAGCACTTAGAATCACCTGGGAATTCAAAAGTGTTTCAACAGGTGTGTTTAGACCAACATAAGCAAAACAGGGCCACTGTCACCTCTCTCCGTTTGAAATCTAAAGTAAAAATTATACAGAAGATGGCATTCCACAGCTACAATGTACTTCTCCCCAGAGTCAGAATTGTCTCACAATGCTTAAGTTTCTACAGATTTGATGACTGAATGCCTATGGGCATAACTGACCTCATACCTCTGGACTTGTTGAATACTTGCTGGAAAATAGTCCACTCAAATCTTTGCAAGTGATCAACATCCATGTACCAGTTTCCAAGTACTCCAGGGATGGATCTGTCCTGTAGTGCATTTCCTGAAGGATCTGAGGTCAGAAACAAGGACCCAAAACCAGTTTGACTTTGTCTCTTGCTTGTTTGTTACCTCACAGATGGAATTGCAGCCGGTATTTGAATAATAATCCTGCGTACACTGAAACCTGTGTGCAAGCATATTCCTATGGGATTGGGCCCATAAAGTGCTAATGCCCACAAAGCAAGCGCTTAAGATACAAGAGCACAGATACGCCCTTTCCATACTGTCAAAGGTCAGAACAGTATACTTACATAGCTCAATTTCCTAGCTGCATCCAGCTCTGGGATCCTCAGCACAGGAAGGACATCGGCCTGTTGAAGCAGGTCCAGAGGAGGTCACCAAGATAATTACAGGGATGGAGCACCTCTCCTGTAAGGAAAGGCCGAGAGCATTGGTTTGCTCAGCCTGCAGAAGAGAAGGCTTTGGGTAGACCTAATTGCGACCTTCCAGTAACCGAAGGGAGCCTACAAGAAAAATGGAAAGAGAATATTTACAAGACCATGTAATCACAGGACAAGGGGGAATGGCTTCAAACTAAGAGGGGGTATTTTTAGATTAGTTATCAGGAAGAAATTCCTTAGTTTGAGGTTAGTTAGGCACTGGAACAGGTTGCTCAGAGAAGTTGTGGAAGCTCCATCAATGGAAGTGTTCAAGGCCAGGTTGGATGAGGCTGTGGGCAGCCTGGTCTAGTGAAAGGTGTCACTGCCCATGGCAGGGAGGTTTGAACTAGATGATCTTTATGGTCTCTTCCAACCCAGGCCATTCTGTGATTCTGCTAAAGTGAACAGAGTTAAATCAACAAGAAGTATGGCAACTCCATTGTGTTATGTATTTACTGATGGAATCATAGATCTGTATTACCGATTCACTTGGAGTAGTAGGTCGCTTTATAACATATTTGTTCAGAAACAACCTTTGAAAGAAGTAAAGATATTATCTGTTTTTAAAAACTGATTTTCAGTAGTGGAGGCCTGCAGAAATGAATATTTTTGGAGAAAATTTTAGCATAATTAACAAGTATTTTCAGCAAATGCATCTTGCCTTTACAGAGATGGCATACCTGAAAAGCAAGACTATGACAGTTTAATGCAAAAGCAATTATATTCTATGCCAGAAGTACTAAATGTTTTTCCAGTGGAGGAGGAAATAGCAAAAAAATCCCATCATTTTAATAAATTTACTGCATTTTTCCTTAGAGCTTCAATATCACCTGTCAAAAAAGCACAAGAACCAAGCATATAATTTTGGTTTTTGTAAAATGTACATCTTCTATGTACAGCTTTAGCTTGTAAATCCCTGATTTCTTCCAACAAAACATACTCCAGAGGTAATATGAGTCCGAATAGATTTGGTTTTAGTTACCTGTCCCTTATGGGACTCTTAAAGCACCCTCCAGTCTCTGCAAAGTCACCCTACAGTTTCTGCACTCACAGGCCAGTTCTCGTGCCTCTTGATTTCCTCTATTTTTTTCACTCATCTTTCTACAAAGTTTATTCTATTTGGTACCAAAGCATACACTTTCTGATTTCCAAATCTCAGCTATTACCCTGCTAATTCTCTGTAGTCTAATGCTTAAACATAAAAAACATGCATGAGCAACCTTAAAATTTCAAGTTCTACTTCATTTTTACATGGACACAATTGGTTAAACTTTTAGTAACAAAAATTGACAGAGAAAATTTAAAGCACCATTAAGCACATAAACATTAGCAATTTTACCTGAATGCAAAATGCATTCTTGTAATTTTTTTCCCCATTCTTCATCTCACCCACTCAAAGTAATTAGATAAAGCCTTTTCACTTCTGAAGTTTCAGTGGCACTATGTTTTTAGCACATGTATTAAAAACAGAAGGGTTTTTTTAATTCATTGGTTGTTTTTTATTCCTCTTTCTTTGCCAGTTAAATCTCTACTTTTTCATGGCTAGAGTATATCAAGTTGAGAGTCATGATCAAGCAGAGCTGTAATAATCCCTATTATACGAACAGCAGTCTGAGGCTGAAATTACTTTTGCAGAATATCTGGGTTACTTTAACATATTTCTCTACTTTTACTGTGGCTTTTTGAAACATAAAGCTTCCAGATAAGTGAATTGGACTGATTATCACACTTTGGAGTATTGGAATGCTATTTTCAACCACCATACCAGTCTTGTGTAAAAATGACCACCAGTAAAAAAATATGGAAATGATATTTAAATTGTATAATAGAGTAATTTAGATTGCAGCTCTTTTTTGTTCATTATCATCAGATTTATTTACAGATATTAAAAAAAACCAAAACCATTCTCTGTGTGTGTTGGGTGTTGTGTTCTCTTCTAACACAATCTGACAAGATTCCTGATGTTGTTGCTCATCCTGTGATAGACAAAAAATCACAGTAGCCTTTGCCTTAATACCTGCATAGCCCCCAACTCCATGTGGTTTTCAAATATGATTTATGAATTCTAAATGCTAATATTTTAAATTTAATTTAATACTTTAAATTTCAAATTGAACTCAAACAGTTCCATTAAGTTCATTTCAAAACAGGGCAAATAACCAGCAAATATTTTATTATATACAATTGCACAATTTTTTTCTCCATGATTTTTAAATGTATTTTTTCGTAACAATCTTCATTTCTCTGATTTGGTCATTACATAATGTCAGTAGTATTACTGTAACAGTCATGCTTGTAATATTAATTTCCAATATTGCCATAACAAATACTGTCTTCTATAAGTAAGAGGTGTACCAGAAACTTCTTACTAATAAAGGTTATAAGTAGGGACATGTAAACATTACAAAGCAATTTTTTTCTCACATTGTAGTTCAGTCCATCTCAGTTAATTGTATAAGGCTGGAAAAGAACTTTTGCTGTCTTCCTCTTTAGACGCTTATTTCCACACTTCCTTTTTAGGCACTTCTTTTCCATTTGTTAAAATGTCTCCACTATGAAATCTTGGTTATGTATTTCATGTACTTTAATAGACAGTAATGAGCAAACTTCACTTTCAGTATATCTCTAAGTAGAAGGTGTTGTTGAACAACTTTTTATATCCTATTACCATTTCAATTCCAGCTAGAAGTTGTGGGTTTTTTAAATCATCTCTATGGATGCTCATGGGAGAGTATCTAGATATTATATTATGAGAATGATCTGGTAATTTTTCATATCAATTGAAATATTCATCTGTGCTATGAGAATTTTGCACTGTGTAAGTTTTAATCTTGAACTTCTTTCTACAAGAGTATATATACTTTCTATATAAGGAAAATATTTTTTCTGAGAAAAACATGAGCTTCTTAGGCAAACCTTCCTTGTTATTTGGAAATAGAAAATGTGAAAGTTAAATATCATGTGTCTCATATTCATCATCTTGAATATAAGAAGGCAAAATTTCTTCAAGTGTCAAGGATCAAATACTCTGATACAAAGGAAGATTTAAATCTTTGAAAGTAAATCAACACTGTTCAGGGAAAGACCAATTCCTTGAGATGAATTATTGCAGATTGTACATTTACAACCGTAAATAGTAACACATTTAACAATTTAAGTTTCACTGAGTATCTTTGAATGTGGAGTGATGGGTAGACTTCATACCAGCAGCACCTTTCCAGATTTATGAGCTAGTCAGTTTAAATCTTTACACTATAAACAGTTGACTTGGCTATGAGCAGTACTCTCTTCTCAAAATTCCTGAAAGAAACCATTATAGCACAGGTAGTACCATAGAGAACTTTCATATTTTTCATGTGACTAAGAATTAGTAATTTCTCGGGTTTACATTACCCATCTAAATATACCTTGAGAAGGTTTTGACTGCTCAAAAATACCTGAGGCTGCACATAAAATAATAGAAGCATTAAAAACACTGGATACTGAAAAATGCAGGCTATAATAGACAATCTTGACTCTCAGGAATATCTTAGGCTCATAAAACTTATTTTTTTATTTAACAAAACATATTAAATGACCAAAGTTTGCACTCTCTCCTTTAATCTTTTTCTTCATCACAGAATGAAAACAAAACAAATAAAGAAAAAGTTCAGTCAGATAGTGTAGCTATAATATGCATTATTGGCATTCTTTACCCAGTGCCTGTTATTCTTTCTCGAAGTACCTTTTTACTATAGTTGTGAGTCATTTGCCCCTGTGGGCTTGTGGTATTTAGGTCCCATGCTAACTGCTATTCACCCATGAGGTTTTCATTGAAGACAGAACCTAGGAAAAAAAACTTCTAAAAGGCACCACTGAGCCACAGGGAAATTCAAACTGCTCTGCATGCTGGACATAACAGAGCTATGACAATCAAAGGATAAAGTTCAATGATAATTTCAGTGCAATTTCCTTCAGAATGGGATTTATTCTCCTTTGTTTAGTAGTGATTTGTTGTCTGTTATTTTTCCTAAACCAGATTGCTATAAATGGGAACATGGATTTGAGAATCTCAGGGTTTTGTTATAAAGAGAAAGTAACAACTTCAATAAAATAAAATTGGAAAGAATGCTTTCCAGATATGTTGCTTTCCATCTTGATGTCTCAAAGAGAATCACTAGGATATATGTTGAACTGATTCTTACAGCACTCTTGATAAGCAGACACTATCCCATTTTTTATACAAGAGCATTAAAAACAAATTCCTATATAAACCATCATAAGTTATGCTTTCTACAGTCACATTCTCCTCCATTTCTACCTGGCAACACCTCCAGCTCTACTTGACAAAACCATTCAGTTGTGCATCAAACGGATGCATGTCAGACACTAAATTCGCTGGTTCACAGAGATAGATAGCCAGAAAGAAAATCACTTTTTTTTAGAGTCAGTTTACAGGCAGATTGTTTTATCCAGTTTGGATTCACAAGCCTTCCCTTCTATGTCTGGGCCAGAGAAATTGTGTGAATTACCCCAATCCAGGCTAGAAATCTGTTATTGTCCTCAGAGATGTTGCCATGCCTGTACACTTCCAGGGTTTGAAACAATGGTGGCCACCAAAGGAGTACTTCCACCCATTTTTCAGCCTTGCATTTTTAAATTGTTCACTAAAACGATCAGTTTTTAAGCCTCTTGGTGGGTAGAATTTAACCGAATTAAAAACTACTTACAAGGAATGGCACATGAGATCTTGACCTCACATCAAGCAAAACAGAGAGAGGGGAAAATGAGGCTCCTCCATTTTTTTTCTGTGTCATTTTTGAGGAGGTGGTTGTTTTGGGTTGTTTTTTGTTTTGTTTTGATTTTTGTTTGGTTGAATTTTGTATGCGGTTTTCTTTTGTTTGGGGGAGGTTGTTTTTTTGCATTTTTGGAATTTTGGGGGGGAGTTTGTTGGTTAGTTGGGTTTTTTTGTTTTGTTTTGGAGGTTTTGTTGGGTTTTTGTTTACTTGTGGGGTTTTGTTTGTTTGCTTCTTGGGTTTTGTTTGGGGGAGCCTATCCTTTTTTTCTTTTTTTTAACATTTTAACTGACTTAAAACTTTTTGAGAGTCCCAGGACCAGGACTCTCAGTTTTGCTCTTGAATTGAGACTAAGGGTACAACTGACAATTAAATACAGTATTTAAGCTTTAAAGAATTGCATTTATCTGTCATGACAGATATGCATCTTATCTACATGCACATCAAGTTTTTCTGTGACTTTTACGCCTAATTTTCGACCACCAATTTGGACTGAGGCTGATAGTAGTAAAATTTCCTCCATATGAAAACAGGCTATTACCACCTGCCAGGAACACTCTGTCAGCCCTGGAGCTCTTCCATCTTAACAGTCCAGTATTCTCCACTTCAGCAAAAGTTAAATAAAGGAAACGTTTGCTCAGAGTGAATACAAAGCATTCAGTAGAAAACAACCTAGTAATAAATTTTCTCCTTCTTTTGTATTCAGGAACAACGATGAAACTCTGTACTACTGATATTTAGGATGACCATTGATTTAATGAAGGAGGTACTTTCTGGACCATAACTGATCTAGGGAAAAAGCAGAGGAAAAATATAAAGACAAATATTGCCTAAGAACATTAATATTTAGCAGATACTATGAAGGTTTAGCATGCATCTGGACAAATATTTATAATACTAATAAAGCAACTCAAAGAGTAAGGCTTCAGTCTCTTTTGAAATATTTAAACCCACTGAACCCCCTTTCTTTTAGTTTATTCAACGTTTTCGATTTTAAATACAAATGATATTGTACTAGCCTTCATCTTTTTCTTTTAGTAACCCCCTTTTATGCACATATGCAGACATGTGGTGATAATTTTGAATTGTGGCAGAAGTTCTGTCAAGCTGTGGCTGCTTGTTTACTGTAGTAAATATTTTCATGGTTCAGTTTTCTATTAACTCCAATTAAGGGAGAACATAATGACTGAGGAAGTGGCTCTGTCAAAAAAGACTGAAGGTTTGGTCTCAAAACCATTTCAGTGAACATCTTCAGACCATGACAAAGAAGCATTCAATAGATGTGCAATAGCTAAATTTCAGCAATATCCATATATTTTTCTCAGGTTTTTCTGAACAAGGAGCAATCTTGGAAAGATAAAAAAGCAACAAAAACAAATAAGGTTTTCTTTACCTGTTGATTTTAGAGCGCTGATCTCTAAAATGTGGCTCACTGACAACATACTGTTGCAAGAACTTTCCTACAGCTTTCAGGAATCTTACAGTGCTTCTGTGCTCCAGGCTGACAGGCAATGCTGCCTGCAGCATATTTCTTGTGTTCCACTGTTGTCCACACTGCCATGGAGAACTGAAAGCCACAGTTTGTCCTGCTTACAGAGAAAGGAGTTGGAGTTTTTAGCGCTGTTTATTCCATACCATCCACTTCATTGCTGGGGTTGTGATTTTAGCAGGAAAAGCTGGGCACTGGCACTGGAAGTTGGCCACCTTGTCTCACTCACTGGATTGCAGTGGACAGTCCCCTCAAAACCCCACAGAGCTTGGTCCCTTCTGCTGCCCACTGGCTCTCCTCCATCCCATTTTTCTCCGGAATGTGAATACGGCCTTGTGGTACTGAAAGAGACAGCTCCAAGGCACAGAGGAGCGAGCAAGCAAGGGCGGGCGGCGTGGGGTCAGCACCCCTGCAGAGTTGTTTTTCACACAGGCACACAGCACGGCACAGAGCTGGAGGCAGCAGCACACGCAGCTGCAGAGAACTGAGCCCAACTAACAGCTGCATGATCCCTATTTGGATGAACCAGCTTCCATGTTTGTGCCTGCTTTCCCTTGTCTTCAGGCTGGAGGGAGCGGTAACTTCGATCTATGGGAGCTCTCCTTGGCATATAGACTTTGTTTCCCGAATACCAATGGCATGGGCACAGCAACATTCCCAGTGGTGAATACCCTTTCGTGGGTAAAACACCTTCTCTTTTGTATACTTTTGCTATTAATTTGCTATTATACTGCTGTTGTTATTGTGCTTTCTGTAAATATTTATTTCAGCTCGTAATATCTCATTTACTGTCCCTTCCTTACCAAAAGGAGTGGAGAAAGGGGAGTATGGGAGTCACTTACTTGGAATCTAACTTCCCTGATGATTCTAGATTCCACATTCAAGATGCGATTTTGCTTGATCCTCAATTATATGAAAGACTTGGTTCAGAAACTAATAATTTTTTCAGGGGCTAATTAAGATTGCTATTCAATGCATGTGCAAATCATGGTAGAGACTGTTACAAAAATAACAGAACATGGTTTGAGAAATTCAAAATACCAAACTAGTCAAGAGGATCCTAAATTAAAATCCATTAAATAAAAGATCCCCAGATACTTCTACTTGCTAAAGAATACTCTGGCAAGAAGAGTTTTAGAATTAAAACAAAACAAAACAAACAAGCAAACAAAAAGCAAAACACTTGTTTCTACACATGAAAACAATACTACAGTTAAAGGCTTATTAAAAGGGAGAAAGAAGATTGCTACTATCAAATTGGTATTCTTCAAAAAACAATCATTTCTCCTTTCACATCTTTGTTGGAAATCTAGCCTGCTATAAGGCTTTTATATGACAATGATGCTATTATGTTCTTCTGCATTGTAATGATGTTATGTTGTAATGAATTTTGATGTCATTACAGCAAAGGAACAGATGCTGCAATTAAGACCACTAAATGGAATTCAGTCCTTAAAGATTCATGTATCCTGTGTGAAATTTTAATACTCTCTGTAATATTTATTACATCATTGGTTAGAAGAGGATCAATAAAAAAATTTGGACTAGTGTAGTGGTATACAGTACAAAATGTCAGAGAAATTGAGACATCCCTTTATTTTCTCAGATTATAAAGCAAAATGCACCTGATTTGCCTTTGCCCTGAAGTTTGTATGATAAAGAATGAAACTGCAGCTAAATCAGACTCCTAGAATTTTTCACCCACAATTTTCAGATGTCAGTGACAAGATAAGAAAAGAAGAGAAACAGGCATATTAATTTAAATTATATCCATGAAACTTTATAGATACTGCAGAAAATAATTTTTCTGAAGTAAAGGAATATTCTTGACATAATTATTCAAATACTATTGATGTAAACCCCTTAAATTTTTTTTTTCTGTTTGCTTTTTCAGCAATTGATTAGTACAATGATGTACTTGAAATGTCCAACCAAATTATCCAATATATCCAAAAATATCCAATTTTGGAGTGGTTTCAGCTTTTAAAAAGTGAAGGAGGTTATATTTTGACTGAACAGAAATATTGAAGTGCACTGAAACTTCTTTCACTAGTGTGAAAGAAGTCTCAAAGGTGACTTCAGAGTTCTTTTTGCTTCTAGCTATGGTGACCCAACTTTGTATCTCACAAAAGTAACAAACAGTTGTAAGGGTAAAGCTAATTCTAGACTACTTTGCTCTTGTGATCTCAAACTGTGAACTTCTAGGCTAATTTATAAGACAATTCAGCATGTTTTTAGAATGAAACCTTAAATGTTTCTACATATTTTGTAGATGATGATTGTAAGCAAATATTATGACTGTTGCTACACTGATAGGATTTTAAACTAGTGGAACATAGGGAAGCCTTCATTAAATAGTGAAACAGGAATAAAGATGATTAATTTTTTGTATTAACTTTCACCACTACTAGTAAGATTTCTGCTTAGACAATTGCTGCTGTGAGAGAAAAATGTCAATTTATCTTGAGTGAATTAAGGTTTAATTAACCTTGCTTTCCCTCAAGGCCATTGATCTGGAAACAGCAAGTCAGTAATTGAATGTTGTATCTACCACAACCCCCAGTTTCTTAAAACATGTGATTCATTTTCCTGAACTACTATGAGAGTAAGTCTGTTCTGGCTCTTAACAACCTATTTACTAGAGCTTTCAATCCATCAAAAGGATCCAAATTCATAATGGCTCTAGTATGAAAACATCTGGTTCATTTGAAGTACTGTCATCTTAAGACAAGTTTATTTTTGTTTTCTATAATGGTATTTATTGCAGTTGAGTAAATTTTATGACTGCATTAGCACAGATGAAGCACAGATTACAATTTTTGTTAAAGGATACTAATGTGTTGAAAGAGAGCAAACTATATTTATCTCATTTGTATGACTGCATTTGATCTCTGTAAAGCCAACCATTTACATTAAATTGAATATGTCTATTCAATCTTTGACATATATCTGCCGACCCTTATGCAGACTCCTTAAACTGGACAATGACCACCAATCTCCTATGGATATATAAGATCAAAAGAGATGTAGTACTATGATGTTTTGGTGTAGCATAAGACAGTTTTGAGTTCTCTAGTGTCATTTCTTGATTTAACTAAATAATGCTGCTGATGGAAATATATATTAATTAGATTTGCTGGTCAATTGATTTCATCAAGCCTGCTTTCTGTTTAATTATTTTAGACATTTTATTTTGTTTTATTTCTCACTGCTCCCTATTCAGTACAGAGGATTACAAACTTCTCTATTCTTGAGGCTGCCAGGTCAAGCTGATTTTATGAGCTTCTGCTGAAGGTACTTCACTGCAGATGAAAACATTTCTGTGATTTTTTGGTCCATTCTTACTAGTTTTTACTTATATTCTCGTTTAGATCTTGAAATCATCTCACAGTGTTTGAGAACTTTCTGTCTTTATATATATTTCTTTTGAATATTTCTGGTATCCTTTTTGTCATTTTTACTGAAAAGAAAAGCAACTTTAGACTCCTGATAAAATAAATAGATTTTCTTCAACTCTTTCTAGATCTCTGCTTCTACAGAATTGTACAATTTGCAAGCAAGCCATTATGGGTACATACTTTACTGAAGAACTAACCACTGCATTTTTTAAGGGTCTTCCGTTCAGTTTCACCAACATTGCTTGGTTTTTTCTCTCTAGGAAAAGGATGTTTCTTGAATTATGGCAATTTTTTTATTACTCAATTTACTGTCCTTCCTGTGATTATGAAAGATCAAAAGTTTTTGCCATTTTTTCTGCCTCAAGAACCTTTGTTCTCCTTTTTTAGGAGATTTAAGGAATCCCTAATTTGTTAACTGCTGCTAAAACTAGACGGGAAGAGAGACTGCGACTGTGTCTGTACCATTAAGTATACTAGGACTGATCTCTGCCCTCGCAGCCAGCAGGAGCAGGAATTGCTCTGCTGGATTACTCAACCTCCCTTTAAAGCAGAGCCTCTAGATATGAATCAGAAAGTGGGGTCTGGTCTGTGATGATCCTTGAGCTAAGACTTGGTATTGCTTGGGATCATGCTAGTTGAGAAGGACTAAAGGTTACCTAGGGTTGTTCTAACTGTATAACACCAGACAGACCAGTACCTGGAAATTTCCCTCACACTGTCTAGTTCACTGCTGTAGATGTCACCTGCACTCAGCTGCAGCTGAATGGGGCATCATTTGCCCTTGTCAGACTTTCTCCTCCTGTGACCTTGATGGCCTGATCATGTTTGCTGGGCTGTGATACCAGCCTTTGTGCTGTGATACTTGTGGGAGATGCTGTTGATCCTTTTAGAGGTTTGCTTTTGGACTCCCAACAACAGCAAAACCCTCTCATACCTTCTTGTGCAAAATGCTCCCTTTTCTTTATAGCCTTGTAAAAGAATAACTGCACGACAATTTTTGATGAACTTTTCAGTTTGACAGATTGGTAAGTGAAGAGATTCTAAAGGTAAAACAGATTTTTCCAGCCTGTAAAATGGTTCTGAGTATATTGTATAAATTCCTCCCATTTTCATTTAATTTCTTTATGAGATAGGAGTTATCAAGTTCTATTGTAAACCACTAAGAGTGACTGAATGTATAAAGTGATTTTTTAATCTATATTCTAATATTTCTTTTTATTAAATAGTTCAAAAAGATGTGTGTGCAAAGGTAAGAATTTTCAAACCACTATATGGATAAGAAGCAGCAATGGTCTTTGTATGAAAGATATACTATTTAAAAGTATGAATATTATAAGTCAATTGAAAATTGCATGAGAAATCCAAGAAGTTATGTTCAACAGATCAGAGCACAGAAATAATGAATAATTGTTCAAAGAGTACAGAGTACTGAAGCTCCAGGAAAGAACCTGGTATTAGTACCAGAACCTAGTATTAGAGGAACACAAAAATTTACTGGAATAGAGCATCAAAACAAAGATATCCAAAGTCCAGAAGTAGGACAGTAAGGTATCACTCTGACTTCTTGAACTGTGTGATTGAAAGAAGACGGCTCTGCTCCCTGAACACAGAGGTTTTCACTTCTGTTTTTTCGTTCACACGAGTTTTAACATGCACTCTGATGTTACAGTTCTGTAGTAGACATTAGAATAAATGTGATCTGCAAACCTAACTGTTTTACTTACATAGATACACAGTGCCAATTTCAACAGCTAGATTTTCTGCAAACCTTATAACTTATATTATTTGGGTCAATTTTATTTTATCCCACGGTATTTTCCCAATGTTGTTCAAAAGGAACCTGCACAGGCTGTATTTGCATTCTAATCTGAAAACAGACCTGTTCAGTGCAAATGTTTCTCCACAGTTCTTTTACTACCCACAGTATGAATGTGACATTTCAAGATTCAGGGATTTCAGTGGCATATGAATCAGTCCACTTTATTCCAACCATTGTAGGTGGCATAGCGAAGTGTGATGTACCAAATTCACTTTCTTTCAGGCATACACAAACCCATAAAACTGAGGTATTTTCAGTAGTTTGGATTTATAAGTTCCTGACATCTCTGAATCACACTTACTGGCTGTCTGCTGGGAAATTATTAATTCCAAAATGTAAGCTGTTTTTTAAAGTTCATGTAACTTTTGCCCTGGTCTTCCTTTCATATTAACAAACTCTGATGACCTATTGGATATCTTACAGCTCATCAGCAACAAATGATTAGCATTTGACACACAAAAGTATATAGATGACACTCCTCTTTGTTAGGAAAGTATCTGCATAAAAATGCATGCTAGTCAGTTTTAGGTTCAGTCTGTTCTCAGTGAAGGTAATCCCCTTAGCCATTGGCCTTCTCTTTCTGCCAGGGCTGGCTGATGGTCTGGCAGAACACTGTGATCCATGGTGCTGGAGAGTCCTCATAAATTCAATAGCATTGGCTTGAAAGTCTGCATTTTGTGCACAGGCAAAAGATAATGAATAGTAATAAACGTTCATCAAGGAACACTTGCATAAGGAATTACTTCAATTTGTATATATGTCAAAATAACAACTTTTCTGTATAGCAAATTCCATCTTCCTCAACGCCAGTTTCTGGTCTCAAACTTTGCATGCATATTCTCAGATACTGAGTTGCTAGTGCAACACTTCTCATCTAGCAGGTGGCTGACTAATGAAAAGACATTTACAGCAGATGCAGACCAGCATTTACAGATGCAAACTGTAATCCTGGAAAAAATCTTTAAAAATAGATACGGTTTCCTACTCTGCATCACCACATGTGTTACACGTAGGAGTTTTCTTGCTGTCATAGGTGTGAGTTGTGGGTGGCCTTAGAATTTTGGCATGTGGGTGTGTGGACATCATGAGGCTGTTTCAGGAGATCATTACACAGACAGCCTTTAGCTAGACTCAAGCTTCATTTTTCATTTATCTCATTTCATTGGTTGCAATGGGTTTAATCATTAAATTTCAAAGAAAGGTGGTTCTGCTTGTTAGCTTTTTGAGAAAACTGAAGGAAATGAATACACTAGAAACTTGAAACTTTTATTTCATCTGCTGTGTTTCTCTATAGGGCAGCTGAGAGCTCAAAACTACCGCTTCTTACAAACTGTTCCAGTAAGAGAATTAATCAAAAGCAAAAAGAACAGTGTTCAGCACTATTTTATCTCCCAAAAATGAAAACGAAATAAAGTAAACCTAAATTCATTTTAAAACACACTTAAGGAATTTGAACACAGTAAACCTCTTAGATTTACTTACTGCTAACATGTATGGGTCCAACAAGTAGTGCCTGGAAAATTTCTGTTTTATTTGAAAAGTTTGAGTTAAAGCTGTTCTATTTTGGAGTTCATATTAAATTACGTCTATTTGCTGAAGACTTCTCAAGGGCACTGACAAATATACTTCCTTTATGTGCAGTGTAAAAAATATGATTCTGCTGCTATTGTACAACAGAAGGTAAAATAAAATCAAGTCAAGAAAAACAAATTAAAATAAAATGGAGTGGGGTTTATGCTTTGTTTTGTTTTTCTTTGGGTTTTTTGTTTGTTTTTTTTAAATTTTGGTAATTGTGTAAAGATGCTGTTTAAGAAATGGACATGTATTTTCTTAATTGTGTAGTACTTACTGGTCTTACAGTACGTGTACTCACACATTCATTTAAACAGACACTTTCTACTTGATTTCTCAATTCAAAAAGTACAGTAAACACCACCAGAGGACTGGCAAGTTATTTAAGGGGAGATTGATTGCTCAACATTTCACAGATAGATCCTGGTTTAGGTACAGTGCTAGAATAACAGAGTGGATAGAGGCTACAAAATGAAACAGAGAGCAGCCTAAAGAGTGATGTCTGAGAAAAGTTAAAAGTAAATATAAGGAGAGAAATCCAGATATGAAAAGCAAATGGAAGCCCTTCCTGAGAGTTCTCACAGCTGAGAATAATACTGGTATATGCACGTAAGTTTTCAATATGTTCATAAATTTAAAATATTATATTTGAAGATAAATACCTATACAAAGAATAGGTATATATACTGATTACCTGTTAAGCTTTGAAGGGAGACAGTCAGCATTTTAGTGCTCTAAATAATCAGAAAGTTTCTTTGCTTTGGTGAGGATTTTACAGTGGAAGGTTCTCTGATTTTAACTTCCTATATTTACATTGACTCTACCAACGATTGTGGCTGTCACTGAGAGCACTGTGTGTAGGTTTGACTCAGTCCCAGTCATGGCAAGTCCTCCCATTCACTGCACAGGTTTTGGATCAAGATTCATTTGCACAGAATACGTTCTCATTTTCTTCCGTTTTCTGTTTAATGTTTTTTTCATTTCATAGATTTGTGGCATGCTCCATCTTTCCTGCTTTCACATGTACCACTTTTGGATCTTTTATTTGACTTTAAGTAGGACTTTTTTTAGCCATTATCACAGTCTAAGTAACTTTGAGGAGATGAAATAGACACTCAGATACAAAAACATTTGAAAAATATATGTGCAACATCAAAAATTACACAGATTTGCTGTTCTGCCAGAGAGATGATGCAGTGCAGAAGACTCAGTCAGGCAAGATTAGTTAGGTTTAGTCAGGCAAGATTAGTTGGGCAAGATTAGTTATCATGCCTTGGCATGATAGCCTTGAGCCATCTCCAAATGGACTACTCAGTCTTCATGGCAGAAGGTAGTGTAAAATGAGGGTGACTGAGCTCCCAATGCAGGACTCGAGGTCCTCATGATTTCTTCTTCCATTTTGTTATTGCCTTTGGCTAAACAGTGGCAAAAACCTTCTCAGTTTGATAACCTGGTACTTCTGCTGGAAAATTGAATTGCAAGGTTGCAAGACAACACATTTATGTTGGTATGATTGCTATTAAAAGAAAATACTTCAAGCACAAATAAACTGTTCATGGAAAATCACTTAATGAGATATATATAACAAGGAGAATTTATGTCTTTTGAGGGAATCAAATAAAGGAAACATGCAGTCATCTAAAAACCTCTACAAACCTACAATTATGCAGCAGATGATGAGAGAAATACAATTGAGGAATAATAAAGTAGGTCAGTGTTGCTTTGCATCAGGCTATATGTTGACATGATTTTTATTTTTTCAGTTATTTACAACAAACTTGAAATTGGGCTGAAAATTTGGTTGCTATAATATTTTTCTCAAATAGTCATCAGAAATTCCATGAACACTTCAGGAAGCAGGTCCACAAAAATTTTTAAAAGCAGTCTCCATGTTCATCACCAGACAGTTCAGGGAACAGCTAAGCAGAGGACACTATCTAGTTTCTAGACACCTTCTTTCATACCTGCACTGCACTTCATTTTGTGTCATAGACAGATTTCTAAACTGTCTGTACCAGAAACCCATCTCTTTTCTCAGAAATTGGACTAGAAGTTGATGAAATTTCTGGACTGAAATACTGATTGTATACTGCTTTGGAACTACTGGTCTACTTGATCAGTACACCTCTATAAATAAAGCAGCATACACTTTGAATATTTCATTATATTTGATTTTGCTTCCATTAGGCAGTCCTATGAGATCCCATGGTTCTGCTGCATTCACTAAATTGCAGTGGTATATGACATATAAAATTATTGCTTTAGACAAAAGAGGGATGGTTACAACATGCCATATCATTGGAAACAATTAACTGGATGATTTTTCAACAGACAAACGTCAGCAATGGGATAGTTCTGAATAGGACAAGAGTAAGAACTTAATAGTTATATTTCTTACAAAAACGTATTAACAAATGAAAAGGAGAATTTCAAAGAAAATTGTTTATCTACATACATAGCACTGGAGTGTTTAAGTGTAACAACAATTTAAGACGGGGAAAAATATGAGCCGTATTTTTTAAATTTTTCTTTTTTTTCATCTTGAACTCTTTCGTTTCAAAAAAAAAAATCTGGGAAATCTCCATCATTTTTCAGAGAAATATTGCAATTTTCAAGATAACTCTGTTATTTTTAAGCTGGAAAAATAAGTTTTATTTCTTCATTTATAAGCAGGTATTGATCCTGTGTCAATGAGGGCAAGGGAAATGTTGTTCCTAAAATTAAGCTGTATTTCTCCACTTGGAAGTTTGATTACAAACATGGGTGACTGATATTCTGTCCAGGGGAGTGGATTCATCCTGTTCTTAACATAAACAGAATTAACAGGGCACATTAGCCACAGCAGGTACCTTACTTACGTCACAATGTCCTTCTCTTAATTGATGTCATGCTAGTGTTACAGACATTGAACTCCCCTGATTTGTCAGACACAAAAGCTTGCTGTACACCGAGTTGAAAAGAAAACTTCAAATTGGCACATGTCCACGTCTTGAACCTCACTTACCACCGCTCATTTGACAGAGTTAGCTTGTTAGTTAAACTACACAGAACTTTCCACCAGTGTCAAATGTACTAAGCTGTTACTGTACCCTGTGACTTCAGTCAGCATTTACTGGCAAGGCACAATAACACTTACTTATTTATCACCGAGCCAATACAACTGTCATTGAAAAGCGTTTTTTTTTCGTCACCTTTCCTTACCTGCTAGAACAGGTACTTGTTGCCTCTAATCGAAGCATATAAAGACAAGAATAAAAATCAATATTGAACTCTAAGATATCATTCAAGGCACCAGATGTTCTGGGGCACTAAAAATCTAAACTGCACATACATATAACTTCAGAAGAAATTGCCATCCTGGGACTGCTGGAAAGGAAGAGAAGGTATGGATCTTGCCTGCAAATAAGTGAAATAACCCAGACAGCCATGACTAATCTTGAGATAAAACAGTCATTCAATTAAAAGATTTAAGGATGGAAAACTCCTTCATATCCTGTACCTGGTCCAAATATTTTCTCTGTCTCTCATGCTCCCCTTGAGATTTCCCTTGTCTAGGAGTCCCTCCAAAGCAGTCTACTCCTTGTTAAAACACAAAAACATGTTATTCCCAAAGCAACAGAGAGAATCTTTCTGCATTCCTAGCATGGTTAATAAGCAATGTGACCCAGCAACCAGACAGGAATTGCACCAGAGATCATAACAACAAGGATTCTTCCACCTTCAGGCCTTGAGAATCTCCTAAGTCTGATAAAAAGCAAATAAATAAAAATTTGAATTGTACAGTAGAAGTCAGTAATTTGGACATAAAAGTACCTTCAATAGCGCTTTGTAATGCATGCTCTGTACAGTTTCAAGAAAGCAGACCACCACCACTAAGCTGCTCTTTCAAACAGCAAGTACATTTGTTTTTCTACAACCACAGGGGAAGATTTATCAGTTAATACTTCTACTTGAGCCTAATACTGGGGAACAAATAATTTTTTTAAAAGCAGGGAAAACATAAAAGGGTATATTATTAAATTCCTCTTTATTTTTATAAACCATGTTAAGTGTCTTGAATGTTAAAATGGTGTCAGTGTGTGCATGCAAAAAAAAGGAAAAAATACAGTAGTGGAGAGCCTCAAATACAGTAGTGGATAGCGTCAATAACAGAGCTTCAAAAGGGCCAGCCGTCACACTGCAGCTCTCACAATCTTCAGCGACTTGTATAAGTCTGGATGTGTCTGGGGAGATAATATAAATAGATGCCAAGCCCTAAAGTCTCTGGCTGACTGACGTTTTGGCAGTTACCAGTAGATGGCTGCAATTTCTAGTTGCTGAAATGGCTCACTTAGAACTATTCTGTTCCAAACAGCTGCTGGAAATGAACCAACCACTAGCTGTATCTTGAAGGCTGTTGCTGCTGGGCTTGTCCTGCCTATGCAAAAGAAAAATATGCACCTGAAAAAACCAGAAGTTTATAGACTCCATCCATGTTGTTCAGTACCTGTAGGATTGAGTAGATATTTATAGCTTCTGGCTCTCAAAGGCTGCTCTTACTCTCTTCTTCTGTTAGTCATAAAGTCTATTAGGCACATACACAATTAAAAAAATCTATGTGATGCGCTCAACTGATATCCTCTCTCCACTTCCAGACAATCTCATATGCAGGTCTTTTTTTCCTGAAAAATATGTGCAGAAATTGATATTGCAGAAGAAAGCATGTTTTAAATTATTTTGTTTAATTAGAATTAGCATTAAAAAAAACCCAAAAAAACCCAACCACTCTTTTCTACTCATACGCTTTTTACCAGTCTTTTGAAACCAATTTTAATCTAGGGATTTTTCTTCTTTTTTTTTTTTTTTTATGGGTCTGGAATTAATGAGGATTGTTTTATTTTAGTAGCATGAACATTTAACAGTACGAATAGATATACAGTCCTATCTTGGCAAATAAATTTTTAGGGTGTTTTACCTTTATTGTTGCCTCTATCACTTAAACTGCTGCAAAGCTGTGAGTGATGCATGTAAAACACTTCAAAGAGCAAACTGTAAGTAAAGAGAGGAAAAAAAAAATATGGAGGACAGTTGCAGACCACAAAAGGTAGAATAAAACAAAATGAACACTAGACAGTGAACATAGGCACTTCTCACTTCTTTGGGAATTTTTTGAATACAGACGTCAAAACTCTGAAGGAAATAGTGTTTCAAAGCCAAAGAGAAAACATGTATTATCCAAAGGAGATCTTAGTAAAGTCCTGTGGGATGCAGATGTAATGGCTATCTAGGCATCATGGACATGTGCTAAGTAACAGAGCTGGACCCCATCAGAGCTGGCAGTTACCATTTAAACTCCTGGAGTGGGGCAGAGAGGTTGTAGAGTGAGTCTGCCAAAGACCCTGAAAGCTTGTTATTTCATGAACTGAAAGTCCTCTTCCCACTCCTCTAGCAACAAGTGAATCATTTCAGTAATCATTTCAGTCTCATTTTCAAATAACATTTTAGAAACACAGTCTTAATTACAGCAACCTCATACATGAATGTTTTAAAACAGTTAGGAAGAGGATTTCATACTATCTCCCTGCTCTGTTGGGCTGGGGATTTGGTGACATATTAAAACAGCACCACGATGTGCTGATGCATGTTTCTGAGTGAGTACTTTGAGGGATAGTCAGCAAGTATATGTCTATCTCCCTAGTTCATGGAACATCAAGAGAAGGCCTTGGTTTCTATGAATAATTGACATTTCATAGTTGCTCTGCAGTGCTGTTCAGGTAACATTGGTAGGTAGATGAGTAGGTTACAAATTCTTCAGTTTTCTGCAAGGACAATTAAAGATGGATAATGGTGAATTGAATCAGTACAGCAAATTTACACTTTTTACCAACATACTCTTGAAATAATGTCCAAAAAGAAATACAAAGCAAAAATACACATTGCATACAAAAAATATGGAATATTTTTGAAATTTTTTTTTTTTTTTTGTAATCTTCCTGACGTAATTACTGACAGTATTGATTGTGTGTCACTCTCTCACTACAGAGGATTCAGCTGATCAGACATTTTGAGTAGACAGGTATTAACATAGAAGTATAGAAAAAGAAATGGTGACTGGTGACACAAAATAAGATTACTGGTATGGACAAGGGTATCTGTGTATCAAAACTACTGTATCACACAAAGTGTTACTTCCATGCCACCAGGATATCTAGACTCTCTAGAAATTCTCTATCATAGCTGTAAAACAGAATTAACACTGTAATAAAACTGGATTACAATAAGATAAATATGTGTGTGTGTGTGTGTGTGTGTGTGTGTGTGTGTCTTAAAAGGTGGCAGGTTTTCCTCTTCTGCACTGTGTCAGGTGAAATGCTTTGATAAAAGGGTTCTGATGCTACCAAAATGCCTTTCTTATCTGAGGAAACCTGGATTGAGAGCAACTTTTTTAAATGCTCATCAGTTCTTAACAGTTTAATATAATTCAGAGTATTGATTTTTCTTATTAAACCCTGTTTTAATATTGTGCCATACACAGAAGCAAGTACCTGCAGTATAAAAGAAAATTTCAAAATGATGGAGTGCCACTGCCTATCACAGATTCAAGGTGTCAATTATAACTAAATGAAAAATAAACTAAAATGAAAAGCGAAACACCTGTCTGTAGTAAACCTTATTATTCAATGATAGTTTTTGCTGATGAGAGGTGATGAAGTGTAAGAATAAATTAATTTTCAGCTGAAAAATGGAAAGATAACTCTTTTGAAACCCCCATCAGGAGAAAAAGTCTCAAAAATAAGAACTGAGTAGGACAAGGAAAGTTATTATCTCACGAACATTGAATCTCAGCATATTTGCAGTCCCATCTTTTTAGATTTAAAGGTAAAAATTTAAAAACAGCTACTATCTTGTCACTAGCATTAGGACTGACAATATCAACTTCAAAGATAAAAAATAAGTAGCTCATTTAGGCAAGTATATTCTCCCTTTTTTGAAGCCTTGCAGGAAACTATGAGAGGTATGGACTAATTTTTTTATGCATTTATAGAACACAGTACAATTGTGTCAATATCTTTAACTATAACCTGCAGATAATACATAAAAAAAATTTCCTGAAGTTTTTATAAAATGTAAATTTAAAAATATCAGATAACTAACTCTGACCTTTGATTAACAAAAGCCTCCAAAACTCAAAAGAGCTCATTGGTTGTGACCTCATGACTTCATTGTCCCCTCTGCCTGATCTGTAATTCTGTTTCTGAAATCAGAGAAATATATTAGTTTGAGCTGAACTTTCAGTAGAGACTTTTAAAGTTCACTTGTGAAAAATCTTGAAAAAAGAAGTGGATTAACTCTCATGCCCCAAGCATGACAGCATTTAATTTTACTGGTTCTGTATGAGGAAGAGGATGACTCTGGTTAGGCAGGAGTTAAAACTGATATTCAGTTTTCTCTTCCTGCTAGAGCTTGTCTCAAGGACATGAGGAGCTGTGCAAAACTTATTCTTTTCTTTTCCATTTTTCCTTTTTTTTTAAAAAATCAGATTTTAACAAATAATCAGTGAAATTACCTAAAGTTTTCCTTAATTCTGTGAAAATTTGTTTTTCCTTAAATGGAATTCTTGAAGAAGAAAGGTGATACATGTTCTTACCCATCCACCACAATCCCCTGATCACTTCTCAAACATGCATGTCAATTATTGTACTAAGTGTGGAATAAGCAGTCTGAAGCATTGTTAAATGAGCTATATGAATCCTTGAAGAGACACGGTAGGTGGCTGAAGTGAGAATTAAAAATGCCATGTACTTGAGGCTCACACATTTTTAATACTAGCCTTCAAAGTCAGCAATGATGGCAAGATCATTCGAGACTCGTGATATAATTAATTGCTGTAATTTCAGACGTTTCGAAAATGAACAGTGTCATCATGTAATGTCAATGAGAAGGAGTCTGATGGAAATAAACATTTGTTTTCATACAAGTTTGGAAAGTACTGCTAGTGATGAGGTGCAGGTTGACTCTGCTTCTGATTTTAAAAATAGAGAACAAATTTTTAATGTTCTTAAAATTAAGCAACCACACTAATTGTAAGACTATTGATTATTTTAGATAGTTCTCACATTGCTCTTCCTCTCCACCTGAACTACCTTGATTTAATAGTCTCTTGGTTGTCTGTCTTTTTAATCTGCCTACAGCCAAAATCTCCTCTTCTACCTATGACAATCAGTAATGTCTGCTCACCCTCACACACTACTAAGTAAAATAATTATTTTGCTGCCTACCAGAAGACTTTAAGCATGTCGTGGCTGCTCTGAACTTCCTCACTACTCAGCTTGCTTTCCCAAGTTTTCCCTGGAAAAATATCGATCATGAAGCATTTGATACTCAGAGTTTCAAACCAAAACATCATTTTTGTGACTGTCGTAGTATCATTTGCTGAAAGGTATGATATACTCACCATTCTTTGATTGGATGAGCAAGTTTATAATTGGGAACCTTCAAAGAAGTTACGGAGATTTCAAAACTCCAAGAGGAGGAAAGACTAGTTTAAGACTTGTGGAAGATTAGTGACTTTTGGAACATTTTAAGGATTTTTCTTTTTGAACAAGTCATGTCTTGGGTGAGGTGTTATTGATAGAGAAAACAGGTAACTGCAAGATTTAGAGGCTGGGTGCACAGTTAAAATTTTATTTTCTCTTTTCACAATAATACAAGGTAATTGTGAAGGTAATAGTGGCTTTGAAAAAGTGAGTTCAGATTCTCATCTGGCCCATGTATTTGCCTCTGTGCCAGGCCTGAGCCGGAAGTTTGGGGAATGTTGTGCCAAGTGGTGTCCCATTCCAAGCAAAATATACCAAGTGCCCTGCATTTGCTGCTCTGCAACTTTCTGTCATCACCGAAGTCATTAACACAAAGTAACACTTGTTTATACACGGCCTTGTTCTGAAGGCCTTAGCCACTTTCTGTGATGTATTTATTTGCATCTGTGCCAAGGTGTGCAGGAGATGTGGTATTAGGGATTTGCTCCCCGCACACACTGTATAATCACAGAAATGATCGCTGACTCCTGCTGTCTGTGGGCCTGGTGGGTGAACATGGTGAATGCCGTAGTAGGGAGATGGCAATCTGAAAGGGATGAACTTAGTGTGCTAGTACCGGCATTTTAAATATAAAGCAGTATTTCTTTCTGTGGCCCTCGTGGCAGCTCTGGTGTTCAGGTTCCTGACAAATAATCTTGTATTAGGTGTGAGTGTGTTTGCTTGCATGTGTTCTGGTACATGTATAACATGAGGAAGATTGAAGAAAATGTGATGGAAAACATGAACAGCAGGCCTGTCTCTGATTTGAAGAATAACCAGTGAAATTATCTCTGAGAGCCACTGTGCAGGTACTGTGCACTCACAGTGTACATGCCTTCAGGAGCTCGCATTTTGTGATACCTCTGTGCTTTTTGTCAGTCTCATGGTGTAAATAAAAAGTGATCAAACCCTAAATTTTCTGTGGTCTTTTGGAAAATTAATGCAGAACATTTGGCTAAACAAAGCTCTGATGATGACATCAAGCCTGCTTTGCAATTGCTCTGCCTGGAGGATGTCTCCCCTGAGGTTAATCTGCACTTATCTGAAACACAAGTTTCGCTTGTGAACACATCAGGCAGAGCTTTGTGCTGTGCTGATAGATCGGCATGTATAGATCCCATTTCAAAGAACCCCTTATCTGCTCTGATTTATTATTTTGAGTTCTAATAAAGCCTTTCTTCAAAGATAACTTGTCTTTGGTGTCTTCTGGCATATCCACTTAAGGTAAAAAGTCAGATAGCCCAAGCTCACTGTTCAGGCAAATAAGAGGCTTTTTTTCAAAAGAAAAAAGAAAAAAAAATACCAACTTCAAAAAACCAATAATTTTGACTTTGATTACCTTGATCATTTTACATTGATGAAGTCCTAAACAATCCTAGATGCTTCAGTTAACAGCAATAGACATGAATAATTTTTTATATTGATCAGGAAATAAAATGTTTCTTTTAAGAAGTGAGCAAGCTCCACCATTAATTTTTAATAGGTTTTTTACTTCTTTACATCTAACAAATACTGGTTCACTCCAGAAGCATTTCGGACTTCTGCTTTGTTTCCAGATACAACTCAAAATTTACAGTTTGAATTCTGGCTCCATAGGCCCTGAGATTTCTGAAAGATATGATTTCAGAATCAAAATATCTTGCATTATTTTCTGCAGGAAAATGCATGAAATGTCATGAAAATCATATTCACAATATATCAAGAAGATATTTCTATAAGATTTTAAAATGTCAGATCAGTTTTATATCTTACGAGAGGGTTGAGGTTTTTTCATTTGTAATGGCACATTACACAGAATGTTTGAATTTATCTTAAAGTTAAGGAACAATTACCTTTACAAGGAAAACATGCTGTAAAATATCTAAACAAAACCTGAGAAATTGGTTCATTTTAGAGTTTATTTTTCTCTAGCAACTGTATTAGAACCAGTATGCCAGTTTCTTCAAGGGTCAATAGTATGCAATTCTTTTATCATCATTTTTATTTTTATTATTTTCGATTTCTGCATTCTATTTTTAATGCGGTGCAGAAATCTCAAGGACAGCTGTTTTTCTCAGTTGTGGTCTATGAATTTGCAAATATCACTGCAAATTTGAGACGCCACAGACAGCTGACTCAAAATACTGAATAACTCACCTGTATATGGGGTTTATCTAAGTTTTGACACCAACTTTCTAAATTTTCTGTCTAGTAACTGAAGAAAGACTGGGAACTGCAGATGCTCACCTCTACTTTTAACACATCTTTTACCGAGTGAAGAAAAGCTCTGTAAAATTAATATATTAAAAATATACATACAGGAGTTATATATAGCAGACATGAGTATTAGACTATTATGTTATTCAGATAATCAGACTTGCAGGATCTGTAGAGACTCCCTGGGAGTTTTTACTGTCCAGACAGTTATCAGTCAAATGGAGAACATTTTCCTCCTGTGCTTCTGGAAAAGGTCTGGTGTCATCCCTGTTTCTACTGATTTGCTACCTTCTCACTCTGCTTTTTTTCTTGGGCTTTTACACTCTTTCATGTCAGAATTTTTCTTTTAAGTCCTGAAATACCACGAGTCTAAACAGTTTTACTTCTGCCTGTCTTTTTACATCCTTTCTCTTGCAAGGTCTTAGTTTGCATGGTCCATTACAGTTAAACATTTTTCCTCAGCAAAGCTAAGCCAAATTCACACCGCTGGGCTGCACCAAAATGCACAGACAAAGAGCATAATTAGTCAAACCCCAGCACTGTAGGTCACACAGAAGATATATCAGGTCCCAAAGGCTCTCTCAAAGTGTCTCTTTAGCTGATTAAAGAGGAAGGTAAGATCAGGTAATCTCCTACCTTATGGAAATCTTAAATAGCTTATATTGAGAGATTAATTCAGGTCTTGATATGACTCCTTTTTTATTTTCCTGTCTATCAAGCCTCATTCAGAGAAATCCACAGGCCTAAGAAATATAGTCTTAATAATGAAAACAAGAGTATTACAATAATGCAAATAAGAAGTATGCAAGATGATATGTGCAAGAGAAAATTAGAGGAGAAATGATAGCTATAGATCCTAATTAAATTCTAATCCATGCTGTGAAATCATGTTTCCATGTTCCAAGAGAATATAAGGTTGACAAAGGGGTTGCCTCTCCTTGACTTTAGGATGTCATAAGGCATTCTAGCCTGTACATGAAATAGGAAATTCATAGAAAGTGTATGTAAAATGAAGGAAAATGGGCTTTAGAACTTTTATCTCAGTACTAACTCTTCTTATCTCATGAATATAGGACTCAAAAAAATCCAATTTCTAATGGCAACATAATTGATTTTGAAGCAATCTGCTTTGTCATTTGGGAAAACAGCTAAGACTTTCCAAATCCTTGTTCAAAGCTCCTTGAACAGACAACATGGTTGGGCTTAATTAAAAGGTCAGATAGAATACTGACAGAGATATACTTAATGGAATGTATCAAAAGTTTTTTAGTTTGTTTTCTTTCTGACAATCAGAAAATTAAGAACATTTCTTGTGAGTTATTTGGGTTTTTTGTCTTATACTTTTAAGATGAATAATATTCCTTATTTTGATAACAAATTAACAATAAACTTTTCAGACACAAAATAAAAAACAACCTGTTAGCCAAATTCAACTATTTTTGTATTTAAATAATTTCTAGCTTTACTATGTCCTTGCTGAGTTAATAATCTTTATATTCCTCCAGATTTTCATACAACTTGGACAACTGGGATATCTCTTTAGATATCCTCAAATACTTTTTTTTTATACACAGGCTTAATGACATTATGCACCAAAAATTTAGATGCCTGCATTACATGGACTAGACAATGCCTTGTGTTATTTTTATGATTCAAAATCTGTTGATTAGTTGTGACTTGGTCCTTCTCAATTAAATATTTTGATATTGATAATTTCCCAACGTTTAGTAGCAGTCACAAGAGTTACTGGTGTGGTGGTTTCTTGCTGTTTCATCCACATGCAGTAGACGAAATTCTTCCAAGCTTTAATAACTGGGAGTTATTGTTTCTATATAAAAAATGGTGTATTTTTTACAGTCAAATAATTTAAAAACTCACTCTTAGATTATAGAAAAAATATCTGAAAAGAGGGAGGAAGCTTATCTTTTATTACTTTTCATAGCATTAATGGAATGAGATAATCTGTCTCTTGTAGAACTTTTTTAGTAATGGAGGCCACATGTAATTACACAAAACATAGATGACTATATTTCAGATAAATATTCTAGCTGATCTCTTTGTTGTCAATGGAAAGTAACTGTAATCTCAGCACCTCTCTGTATTTAACTACTGAATTCCTTGATCTATTAGGTCTGTCCTGATATTCTGAGCTACTGTGGTTTTTACATATATAAACATGCATAAAGGACAGGAAAGACTAATGGAAACCCTAAAAAATTCCTTGACAGTTACCATTTCAGCTAAGCTTCTACGTGAGGCTTTGTAGCTCTTGCGGGATAAGTTCTATGAATGGATGTCTTCCTTTGTAAAGCCGTCTCTTTAACACTGAACTACAGTTGTACTCACTGCGTTTTCTTGTGGGAGCAATCTTTCTCACTTCTATGTACACTTTACTTTTACACATGGAAATCTTCATGGAAGAATGTATTGTTCAGTTTTACACTAGAAACAAGACAGATAGCAACAACCATGACTCTCTCCAGACAGCCTTGTGTTTAGCACTTAAGCAAAACTGTATTTTCTCAGTCTTCAAGTTTGAATTGGGAGACATTAAAAAAAGAATTATTTCTAAGCCTTACTTCTGGTACTAGAAGTTAATCAATTTCTATGAATAATAAAGCAAAGTATTCATACAAGAGTGTACTGCATCTTGTTTCTTTATTAAAGGTAGGAGTCTGAATTAAGGCATCAGTCTACCTACACAGTTCAGAGTACAGCAAATGAGTGACAGAACTAAGAATAAATAAACTGTGTTTCAAGTGTTTCAAGACATAGCATGGTTATGGTGCAGCACAGTATATGTTTATCTCTGGAGATTCTAAATTCAAGCTTCAGGCATTAACATAAATCTTTTTAATGTTCCTGAATAAAACTTTTGAAGTCCTCTGACTTCCTAACATCTCGCTGGATATATTGTCATTAAGTGTGCCATTATAAATGTGATAGAATAACAGACTTCTCAGATTTTTACTCTTTTTCATGGCTCTCAAGGAATAAAGAAAAATCTCATGACTGAAATAGATTTAGAAGACCTTTGAAATCTCCCATCAAAGCATAAATAGACTTCATAAGTCTTTTACGTCTATAATACTTATGAATTGTTTAGTTAGAAATCTTAGAAAAATTTCATACAAAGTGTTTTGAAGAAATTCTGGCCATTTGACAGACATTTCCAAAAAGTGGGGATAAAAAAAAAAAAAAGGAGATGAATTCATAGCTAGTTAAAAAGGGAAAATTCAAGCAAAACACCCACCCCAGCCAACCAACCAAGAAAAAAAACAACCACAAAATCACAATGTTTCTCGTAGGTTTAGAGAACATGATTTGATAATCATCAGTCTTGGGGCCTCAGCCCATGAAAGGTTTTCTGCTGATATCCTCTTCTAAACCACTGACACAACATTTATTCAAACAAAGAGGATGTTCTGCATGGCCAAGTAGGCCCAGAACCCTGAAGAATCTGGATCATTAAATTTATAAGATTCCTAGAGTTTGTTAAAAAAATTCAGAGCATTTAATTACTTAATTAAGATACATTATTTTAGGTACCTATAAAAAACTAAAGAAGCACATCATAACTTGTTATGATTTCTAGCGTTATTGCTTTCCAATATGTTTAGTAAATTATGAGCATGTAGGTATATATCAACACTTCAGGTTTATTTTTTAAAGTTCCCCTAGTTTTCCAATATTGCTCACATAAAGAAAGTTTATTTTGCCTCTATTCAGGGAAGTTGTCCAGAATTAAGTAATATTTTCCCTTTAAAACAAAGAAGAGTTCAAAATCACACAGGAAAGGTCCAATAAATCATGTCAGTGAGTGTATGCTATGCTGACGTTTTTCCTGTTCTTCCAGGAGATGCTATCATTCCTCCAAGGGCTTGGTTATGCTTCACAGTACTGCCCTGAGTAGTGAGTGACAAGGTTTTAAAACCATTCAAAAGAAGGTACTGAAAATTTTGATAAGTCAGACCAGTAATGGACAAAGACCAGCCTTAAGTGGTTTATTATGTGTCTTATCATATAGTGTGAAAGCACATCCTGTGCCTGGTGACAGTCACATTTTATTTTGCAGGTAATGGCATTGGGTCAGAGAGAAAATACCCCTCTCTTGGCACCACTTCTATCCCTTGTAGCACTTCCTTCAAGTAGTCCTGAGGAGAGTGCCAAATTCCTCTGCGTGTGGGAGACAGTGCAAGGGTCAGCTGAAGGAATGCCTGAATGTAAGTTCTGGAGAAGGTGACAATGACAAGATTCTGCAAGAATGTACCATTTTTTGTAGACATCATTTGGAACCAATAGTTGCATCACTATTGGTACTGTTGTGTTTTGATCTCCTTGCCTACTCATGTAAGTACATTCTATAATTGTCAGGGAGTGCAGTAACCATTTTAAATGTATATATTTATATATTGTTGACAACTTAATGCAAGTGAAATTCACGATCTCGTGTATCCTGACACATCTAAGGCCTCAATCTCACTTTATTTTATTTTTAGCATCCCACAATGGTATGCCATAGATTCTCAACACCGTGGGTTTAAAATATAAGTGGTGTTTAGCAGCTTTGCCTGATGACTAATCTTAGAAACAGTTTACATAGTTAACATTCCATCAAAAAGAAAAAAACTTAGGTCTGGACCCATTTGTCCTGCATCCTGCTTAGCTACCATATGGTCTCAGTTTTGTACCTTAGCTACCTTCGTTTATTCAGGATGAGACTGCATGGTGGATAAGATGCTACCTACTTTTAAGGTTTTGAATTTTCAGATCAAGCACATTACATTTTTCACCAATCGTGATACTCAGGTATCACATATAGCTAAATGGTTCTCTTTCTTTCTTTCTTTCTCTTTCTTTCTTTCTTTCTTTCTTTCTTTCTTTCTTTCTTTCTTTCTTTCTTTCTTTCTTTCTTTCTTTCTTTCTTTTTCTCTCCCTCCCTTCTTTTTCATTTCTTTTCATTTCTTTTCATTTCTTTTCATTTCTTTTCCTGATTGCATCTTTATGGCCCATTTTGTTTCATCTTCTGGGTTAGAGGGGTGCTGTTTCCAAACCTAGTAACTGTTCTGGTCTGAACTTCAGAGGAAGAAAAAGTTAAAAGCATTATAGTCCAGCCAGCTTACTGGCTGCTCTGAAACACAGGTTTAAGTGTTTTCTTTTCCATATGTATTTTATCCTTTGCTGGTGGTACAGTTAACCTGCTTTCAGTACCTTCAGCAACTAAACTTACTTAGCAGGACGTTCCTAGACTACCTGAAATCTGTGTATTTCACAGATCATACTGGGCACCTTAACATTATATACTTCAGTGCTGAAGTCCCTTTGCAAATGATCCTAATCCATTATTTCTTAGAAAACAATCAAACTATCTAGTCACTTTCCTATTTTATGTGGTAAAATATGTTTTATGGGAATACCTTCCTCATTTTTTTGAAATTCAACAAAATGGCAAGTTTGCCAGAAGGTTTCTTGTAGCGTGTGTAAATAATCAAAAATGGGATTTTTCTGTAGCCTTTATCTTTTACTGTAAAGTTGCTACTGTTGTGACTGCTTTAATAACAAATTTATAAAATTTCCAGATACTTTCACATGTAACTGCATGAAATATATATCCTACCATTTTAAGTACACCTGTTTTCACTTGTAGGAAATATTCCAATATGAGGAGCTACAGAAATAATCTACACCCTAATTAAATCAATAAAATCTCGATAGGGATACATTAATCAACAACTAATTTCTTCTAACATGAACATGAATATTCCCTTTTATTAAGTAAATAGCTTTATTCTTCCAGAAAAAAAAATCACTGACATTTTTACTATATTATTTATTTAAATAAGGAAGTAAGAGTTTCCCTGGTATTTAGGTCATTATCAGGATTTCACTTTACAAATCTGTTTTTTGAGAAACCCAAGCTCTGTCATAACTGAGCACTTGAGATTAAAATGTAAAAAAAAAATAAGATATTTTGTTTTGCCACATTTAATGTTCATTTTGTGTGACATGCTTACATTTTGAAGTTTCTACTTTAAAAAAATCCCTAATAAGTTTTGAATTTGCTTTAGTTTTTCTGAAAATACAAATCTTTGTAGTTTCTATTTTTCTCATTCCTATCAAATAAGGTGTTTTGCCTCTATAAAATAAGAGCCACCATCTTCTGATTTAAAAATGCTAACAAACCACACAGCTATAAGGGAGAAAACTAGAGGAGAAATTATTTCTATTCTGAGTCTATAGGAAGCCTAATTTCAATTTAATTTGCCTATGCCTTAAGTATAGTCCATTTTTCCATCTGGGTAATGGTGTGGTGTGTTGATCTTGGCTGGTCACCAGGTACCCACCAAGCAGCTTGATCTCTCACCCACTTCAATAAGATAGAGGAAAAAATATGATGGAAATCTCATGGGTTGAGGTAAAGACAGGAAGACATCACTTACCAATTACCATCACAGGCAAAACAGACTCAGCTTGGAGAAATTATTTGAATTTATTGACAATCAATAGCAGATGGGGATAGTGAGAAACAAGAACAGCTAAAAACACCTTCCCCCCCATGCCAATCATCCTGGTCACAACTGCACTCACAACTGTCCTACTGCCTCTCTCCAAGTGGCACAGAGAGATGGAGAATGAGGGTTACAGTCAGTTCTTAATGGTTTTTGTCTGCTGCTTCTTCCTCCTCCCACTCTTTTTCTGCTGCAGCATGGGATCCCTCCCATGGGATACAGTCCTTCATGACTTTCTCCAACATGGGTCCTTCCCACAGGTCTGCAGTCCCTCAGGAACAGGCTGCTCCAGTGTGGGACCCCCATGGGGTCACAAGTCCTGGCAGCAAACCTGCACCAGAGCGGCCTCCTCTCTCCACAGGCCCACAGGTGCTGCCAGGAGCCTACTCCAGCGTGGGCTTCCCATGGGGTCACATCCTCCTTCAGGCATCTTCCTGTTTTGGTGTGTGGTCCTCCATGGGTGGCAGGTGGATCTCTGCTCCACCCTGCACCTCCACAGGCTGCAGGGGCACAGGTGCCTCATCATGGTCTGCAACAGGGGCTGCAGAGAATCTCAGCTCTAGCACCTGGAGCACCTCCTCCCTTGGCTTCACTCACCTTGGTGTCTTCAGGGCTGCTTGTTTTCTCTTTTCTCACTTCTCTCTCCTGGCTGGCTGCTCTGTGGCAGCTTTCACCCTTTCTGAATATGATATCCCAGAGCTGCTACCAATGAGGCTGGCTGGCCCAGCTTTGGCCAGAGAAAAGCCATCCTGGGGCTGGTGGATACTGGTTCTGTCCGACATTGGGCAGTTTTTTAGTGCCTTCTAACAGAAACCACTCCTGCAGCGCCCTCCCTACCAAAACTTTGTTGTGGAAACCCAATACACAGAGCCAGGATGTGGTTTTGGCAGATGGTGTTTCTCTTGTTCCCTCTGTGAACCACAAACAAAATTTTCTTCTGTTCTTACCCAAGCTCTTCTCATGCTGAAGCATCCTGAAGAAGGAAAGATAGCTATAAAGCTAAAAGATTCTTTAGAAGTCCTCCATGTAAGCAACTAGATTAGGGAAGAAACGGCAGGACTGGGGTGTTGTTTGGTATTGTTGTTTTGGGGCTTGGGGTTTTTTTGTTTGTTTTGTGTTGTTGGGGTTTTTTTGTGGGGAAGGATTGTTTTTCAATATTGTTGCCTCAATAAACAATCATCCTGTGGTAGATCTGCACTAAGTATGTGGTCATGTTATGAGCCTGCTACCTCCCAGCTGAGAGCTTTTGCAGGACGTGTCCTGATGTGGACAAAACAACAGGAGTTCTATGAGTTCCCCAGGTTAAAGATCACAGTTCAAGTTCTGGATGAACATTCAGTGCAGAGTGTTTTTCTTCTTTTTTTGTTGAATGAGTCAGACAAATGTAGGAATTAAAAAATAAAGAAACAGTGAAATAATAAAGCCACAGAAAGAGCTCTAACAAGGGGCTAGCAGTAGAAACCAGATGTCAAAGGAGAATGTAGGGGTTTGAGTTCTTCTTTTGTTTTGTTGGGTTTTTTTCTCTTTCTTCACGAATTTTCCCCATAGGTGTGGCTGATGGCCCATCATGACTGGATACTTCACAGACAAAGGGGATTATCAGCTCAGGGGAGAAGGCCGGTGGCCTCTCTCTCTCTTACCTGGGAGTGCCCAGGCGCGGGGAAAATACCGGGAGACAGGAGACCGCAGGGCGGGGGGTACAACCCTCTCTCCTGGGGCTCGGACACTCTCTCACTCTCTCGCTCGACTGGAGAAGAGGAAGGAGGCGGCCGAGGCTGTTTGGAGAGGAGCTTTTCGGCTGTCATCAGGGACCAGCCTGGTCCTGCTTCCTTTGCCGTGGGTGAGCCCCTGCTCATAAGAGCAGCCCTTCAGACTGAGACCTTATTAACATCCACCTCAGTAAGGGAAGGACTTTCTTACCATCTGCCTGGGTGCCCCGACCCCCTCCTCTGCCTGCCTCCCTGGGAGCCCGGCCCCCACCGCTTCTTTCGGGGCTACTCCCAGCCTTCGCTACTCTGTAGCCCTGCACCTCCTGCCTGCTGAGACCTCCCGGGGATTTTCCCACTGCGACTCCAGAGCGGGATACATCTCCTCCACCATTCCAGGACTTTCTGCCCGTCTCAGCCGTCCCAGCTTGCCGCCGGAGCGCCCCTGCCAGCTGTGACTGGCACGGCGCCAAAGGGGAGAGTGCCCGCGGCCGAGACGGCTTCTTACTGGGTTTTTGTGGTTTTGTTTTGTTGTTAATACCAAAATTGTTGTTGTTTGTGCCTCATTAGATATACTAGTAAAGAACTGCTATTCCTATTCTCATATCTTTGCCTGAGAGCCCCTTAATTTCAAAATTATAATAATTTGGAGGGAAGGGGGTTTACATTTCTCATTCCAAGGGAGGCTCCTGCCTTTCTTGGTAAACACCTGTCCAAACCGAGACAGAGAACATTGCCAAGAGTCAATAAATAAATAAATAAAATAATATATACAATAATACTTCAAGCCAAACCATGAAGTTTACTTTACTACATTTTTAAAATTGTGTCCTATTCAGATCTTCAGATTCTGACTGCAATGGATTCTTTGCACATGTAATTAGGGAGAGTTTTTTTAATACATAACAGGAAATAAGTATCCAAATTAAAAAAAAAAAAGAAAAGAAAATAAAAGGGTAATAGTACTATGAAAGACATTAGAATAACTGAAATTAAAAATATACACAAATTTCATGCTACAAAACCACATCTTTTTTTATCAAAAGAAGAAATATATTTAACTTTTACTGTAAGAGTAAATTAAATTAAACTGTATTTCTGAGTTCTGGAAAACTTTTAAGGCAAAAGCCATATTTGATTAGTTTTATTTGTTTCATGTACCTGTTCTAACAGCTGTGGCAACTGAGAAGTTACAGTTTCACTAGCTTTCATACATTTCTAGTAGAACTTGCTGCAATCAGTGTTTATTTTCAGAAGCAGTGATTCTGATAGATTTTGTACAAATCACACGTTAACAGAGAGAAAGTAATTACATGATACTTATAAAGTCAGGCCAGCCTTCACACTTGTAAAACAAATGGCAGCAACAGCAACAAAGAGAGGAAGGAGAAAGAAGGAGGAGAAGGAGAAAGAGAAGGAGAAGAAGGAGAAAAAATGAGCAGCCTATAACAGCACAGGCATAGTGAGTAAAAAATTCCATGCCTTAAGTGGAAAAGAAAGGTCCCAGAGAAACAGCTGTGACTATATTTATAGCTTGTTCAGTGAGCAGACTTGAGGAGATTTCCAGGCTCATGACACTGGTAGTCATTTCTTTCTACATTCACCTTTTATCCTCAAAGGGAAAGGCAAGGCAGCTGACAAGGTACCCAGTACAAACACTAAGGAGACAGATGGAGCTCAAGGCTGACTTAGTTGAAAGATTTGTATTTTTAGCTTCCTAATTACCCTCCATGCTGAGATGTAATTCTTCTGCCTGAGAAAGTCTGGGTATGTCCCTCAAGTCACAGGGGAGCTGACTGGCTGCAGAGCAGGACTGTGGGACCTGGCTTTTCATTGCAGGATCCAGGCAATTCAATGAGGATGGGTACCACACATTTTTTAGGGTCACAGTGTCTGAGGAATAGTCTTGCAGCCTTCTTGGGCATATGGAGCCAAAGTCACTGAAAGGATACTTAGGAATTTTAAATCAACCTTTTAATAGAGATATTTCTTACTTACCTTACTAATGCAAACACTATGCATTTCTTCTGATCCTACTTGTTAGAACTCTGTTAGACTCTGGGCACTTTTTTGGGTGATTTAATGAGTGGAAGAACTCCTTCACTATTTCTTGAGAGGAAAAAACCTATTGCATTAGAAGGAAAGAATGTCTATAAATTCTGCTTTAAGGAATAGTTTTTGAAGAAATCTTAAAATTAATTTTAAAAACCACAAAAGATAAAATAAATAACTGTTTCTGATAACTTGACTCATCTCAGCAAGCGGTTTCAAAATTGGGATGTGATCTATACTTAGGCAACCAAAAATATTGTTGAGAATAAACATATTCCTTATCAAATTGCACTAATTGTACATGGTTTGAAAGCCTGATGCTGATGGTTTTTCCAACCTAAAATTTACAACCAAGTACTTGAACATATTTTGGTGTTCAGCTTTCAAAATCTAATTTTAGTTGTCAGTAGTATGCTTGTTACTACAGAAGTATAATTAAGGATGAAAAAAATCTGAAGTTTGAATGAATGAAACCATGTTACAAATTAAGCATATTATTAAAATTAAGTACTTTGACATCAGAACAGGTAGTCCAATTTTCAGGTTTTTTTTAAAGAAACATAATACAACTTTTCTTTTGAAGTCTGGATAATTTATATACATATATATATATGCCATGAATACATAAGACACTGGCACAAAAAAATCAATATAAATGAAAATAAAAGCATAAATTTGCAATTTTGGACAAGATTTTGACTTAGCAAACTTTTGACCAAGAAGTAATTTTGATAACTGTGAATGAATATGAGAATTATAGTATTTTGAAAAAAAGAAAACATTTTCACTAACACTTCCAGATAGTGAGTTCTCAGAATAAATAAGATGGGTAGAATATTTCAAGTCCCTCTTGATGAGATCCAGAATTTGTATCCACTGTTTGTACTTGGCCAGTTGTCACTTCATAGCAAAGGCGAGAAAGCCATTGCCTAGTAACCACTGACTGATACAATCTGTACTCCTTGCAAAACCCAATAGTCTTCAAAATCTTGAAGATCACACTAAGCAAAGGGATGAAGCTATATAAGTGACTTTCAGGTAGGTAAAATTAACTCAAGAGGTTCAGATGGCTCAAATGTGAAATCTTTTGAGATTGAAGGGACCCTCTATATAGTTATTTTTTGCAGAAGATTTCACTGAAAGTCGTGGTATTTCTTACAAAATCAACCTTTATATCAACTTTTTGTCTTTAACACCCAATGTATCAGATTCCTTCTAAGTTTTTTGATTTTTTTTCTGAGAAGAGTCAGCTGAAATTCACAGCCAAGGTACATAAGTTCTTCTTTTACATTGTTTGAATTATAGAGTGTTCTTTAGGAAATACTTGCCAACATTAAAGTTCCCAAGTGCACCCATAAATTTTTCATCTATAAAGCAGGGAACTTTTCTTCAGGATGAGTACAACTTACTATTTTAATATTATCACTTCATATCTGACCTAATTAAATTCCATCATATAATGCTTAAGTTATAGCTGTATAACCCCACAGGTAAAGTGCTAACATAAAATCTATCCTATGAGGTTGATGTTCACTATTACTGTTGGCTGGAAACTTAAACAGAATGCAATTCAAAGAATAATGTTTCGACAGAATAGAAATGTTTTTAGTGTTGATTCTGATGACTATTGCAACACAGTGGTTTCTTACTCCTGAGAAATAACAGAATAAGTCTCCAACAGACCTAATCAGAAACATCAGAAGAGAATAAGAAAAACAGGTAGGGTAAATAAGACTGTAAGGATTTGTTTCCTGTTGCAAGTGAGGAAAAAAATGGTCTTTCAACGATGGGTTTGTTTGGTTTTTTTTCCACAAATTCCTGTAAAACCTTTTGTCTTCATTCAAAAAACACCCAAAAATAAATGGCAAAACCATGGAAGCTGTTGACCTTCTCATAGTTCCATTCACAATTCCTGTGCAACAAAGATGATTAGTAAGGTCCAGAATTAACAGCTTTCTGTTAAGATGGTAGCTGGTTAAAACTAGAGGGTGTTTGAGGGCCATTATAAATACCAATGTTGCCCTTATTTTTCAGCAGAAACTTTGTAAATCTGCAGATTTTCCTGCTATCCTGACTATTCTGAAACTGGTGGCACCTTCAGGATACAACTGAACTCAGGCCTTCTTGCTGTTTCACTGGAAACCTTGATACTTTGAAAGTTTTGGATAAATCCACTGTTCTCAGGATTATGAATCTGCTGCTCCACCAGAGGTCAGTCAGTCCTGGAAGTCCTAATCTGAATGTGAAAGTGTTTAGACTTCTCAATAATTTTCCATAATTTTTAGCATCAAAAAGAAGAAAGCTTGTTTCTGACTAACCCTGACTTCTGTAACTGAACAGCAATTTGCAAGCAAATTAAAGGCAAGTAATGTACCGCAACATTGAGTCTTATATTAAACTTCACAAAATCCATTTGAACAAAGTTTTGCTTGGAATGAAGACGAAATTCAAAAGTAAGATACAAGGATTATTTTTAACTTGTCCCATTATCTCTTAGGTATGCAAGAGAAGATCTTGCTGTAATGAGGTGAAATATGTGTACATTTCTAGCATTAATATTTGGTTTTCTTACTTCTGCACTGATATTCAAGTTCATAATGTATCATTTTAATATTTATTTTTATTTTATTTACATGTTTAAATAAATAGTGCCTGAAATAGAAATACAAAACTAACATGTACTGTTTTTCTGGATAGTCAATAATAATGTTTAAGCTCTTAAATCCCCTGTGGACTATTATCAGTATGTAAGAAAGCATGAAAGTATCATTTTCTGGCACAAACATTTAATGCTGTAGATTTGAGGAAAACATGTTTTTCTGTAAATACAGATGAAACAAAGTAAATACCCTGAAAATCACTTCAGTGCAACATGAACTACAAGCAAAACTATTCCAAATATGGAAATAACAATCAAAAATTCTGTTTCAAGTAGTAGGAACAGTGTTGGGCACTGTGTACCTCTACACAAGACTTACGACTCACTTTCCTATCTTCTTTCTTTCACACACACACACATGCACACACACTCTTACTTCTAGTTTCTTGAGGTTTTCTAGGACAGGCTATATAAAATGGACAGTTATGTAGTAACACTTACCATAAATTCTTTCCCAGCCTGTCACAAACTGTGGGTTAGGAATCTCCCTGTTTGACCCCGAGGTTGGCTCAGCTGGTCAGAGTATGGTGCTTATAACACCAAGGTTGTGTGTTCAATCCCTGTATGGGCTGTTTACCCAAGACCTGGACTTGATGGGTCCCTTCCAACTCAGAATATTCTCTGAAACTGTGAAAATACTATATTCTTTTATGCAAGAGGCCTCAGTGGATTATTTTTAGTAACTTTCTTGTTACTTTTCATTTCATATACCTTTTAACCATGAAGTCTTCTCTAGCAGTAACTTACATAACTACAAGGACTAATTTTACTCATTTTGAAAGTGCCTTGTTCTTGAATTTATTTTTTCATTGCTTTTGAATGGACAACATGTGCCATCTTACCTTCAACACACACCAATGACAGCAAAGAATCCCATTATTTATTCCCTCATTTGTGTCATTTTCTATTCTTAATTTAAGGCCTTTTCATTTATCCTTTTCTGCAATGATGATCATAGGCAAGTGAAACTATGAAATCAGGATAAAGATTCTGACATGATTAGCCCACTTAAACTTCAGTCTGAAAGAACTACAATCAGTCTCTGCAACTGTACTAGAGATTTTAATGCCAGACAAAGATAAATTTGCTACATAAAAAATGGATATGACCTATGAACACGAATAGCTGGAAATAAATAAAAAATTTTCATGCACAAGAGCTCTTTGAAATTATCTTCCAAGAAGTACAGACACAAATAATAAACAAACAAACAACACTAACACCTTGTAAAAAAAATCAACATGATTGTGAAAGGTGAAAGGTGATGTAGTGCCTAAAGTAATGGAGGAGTAAAAATATTTTATCTCTACATCACAGTCTTGCAAATATTTCAAGCTGGGAACTCTTTTGCTATGTTAATTTGATATAATCTGCATCATTATTATTATTATTATTATTATCATTATCATTATTATTATCATTATTAGTGTTGCTACAAATAATCCACTGTTAGTCTACCTTTTTATCACTAAAAATTCATGATCCCAGAGGCTACTAGAAGATAAAGATACATCTGTAGAAATGTTTAAATTGGAATTGCCTGTAAAAGAATTGCTTTGCAAGTAAAAGAAAGATTTCACCTTTCAGGTATGTTAATTTGGCATCTCTTATGAGCATTAAACTCAACTAAAAAGAAAATAAACAGTAAATAAAACAAATTGATAAAAGGTGTTCTTGAATTTTATGAAAGACATTAAAAGTATCAAAAAAGTACTTAATGCCTATATTTTGTTTGCTCCAATACCCTCAGATTTAGTCCAAACATGCTCTTTAATGGTTTTTGTGGGAGGAAAAATCAGCTCTGGTTTATAGCCTTTGCTGCCAACTTTGAGCCTGAAGGAAATTTTTACAGCTGAGTTATAAACTCCTAAATATCAGCATTTATAATGGCAAGGTTGACAGACCTTTAATTTCAACACTAGCCAGTGACAGTATAATAATTTGAAAAAAGATAATAATTTCACTGAGGTTAAAATCAAGTTTAAAAAATGTGCCTGGATCTTGCTAGCCCACAAGTGCACATATATATCCTTAATTGCAACCTCACCTAATTTAGGGCTGCCTAAAATAATATAATACTTTGATTTTTTAACTATATCATTATTCCCAAATATTTCCATGTCCTGACATTTTCTGGCCAGACTATAGTCAAAATCCTGAATGTGTTTTTAATGTAATCTTGACTGCTTGGTTTTGGATCTCCTGCTATTTATTCTTCTGCTTCCTTTCTGTATAAATAAAGCATATGGTAATTTATTGAGTAATTAAGAGTTATAAAACATGTAAGTCACACACGCATTTAGTCATAAAAACACCCTCTTCTTTACTACATCATGTGGCATAATCTTATTGATGTTACTGCCATTTTTCCTTCTACGGCTCCCACACAACTTTCTAGTTTCCCCCTCATTTCATCACCTCCAGGGTAGTGAGCCTAAAAGCATCTTGGGTGAGGCAATGCCCTGCCTGGCTTTTGGAGAGCTGTAATGCTGTGCTGAATGCTGGCAGAAATATCAAATATATATCTTACTAATAACCTCAAGTCCCCTCAGACAGAGACATGTTCCCCCAGTAAAAATTCAAAGAAGCTTTCCTAACTGTCCCTAACCGTATGAAACATTCTTCTCTGCCAACAAAATAAAATCTGACAACTCCTTGAGTGTCTCTGTGCATTTTTTCCAGGAAATGGATGATTTTTTTGAGGGATCCCAGTTTACTGATTAGCAATGACATCTCTGATTATGGACTGTCTTGATGTTGCCTGTGTCAGCTTTCAAAAGGTAAAATACAGAAAAATCTTTTTATTATAAATAACCCAAACACACAAAGAAACTTCAGATATTTATAAAAGGCATATATGGGTTAATGAAAGAGTGCTTCCCCTAGTCTACTTATACAAAGATCTTGTCTAAAAGATACAGTCCTCTGGGTGTATTCAGCTGCCATGTTGTACACAGATTCCTGTTTTTTTAGGCCAAGGACTATTCCTCTAGCAAGCCTGAGAGACGAATGTGTCATAATCCAAGGAACTGGAATGATGGAATCTCTTGTCATTACTGTTAGCATGTTTCTTCCCTTTTCCCTTCTTTTGGGTTTTGATTTTTCTTATCCTAGTTTAGGAATATGTTTTTTGTTGTCATTTTGGGGGTTTTGTGGGGTTATTGTTTGTATTTTTTTTCAGAAGGAAGGTTTTCAGGTTTTTTTTCCCTTTTTTCCCCCATGAAAACTTCCTTTCTAAGTCAAATCTGTCTTTAAATGAAAAGATATTGTATACTCATACTAGGTGTGGAAATTTATCACACCTTTCCTAAAAAGTTTTTTAACATTCAAAGAGATCAAAAGGCGTTAGAAAGCAGGATTACCTGCTTTTATAACATTATTAAATCATTCTGGTTTGATACTTATCTGATCTGAAAAAAATTAAGTGTAAAGCAACTTCTTAGACAACAGTGTAAATACAGTTGTATTTATTGATATTTTTTAATGTATTGAGAAGAATGCTTTTTGCTACTTTTTTGGTGAGGTTTTTTTGTTGTAATATATTTGAAAAGGACATTCAATCTCTTCATTAACATTAGTTTAGATAGTTTAGGATGGGTATAGATTTCAATTAAGTCAGATGGAACTAGAAATAATATACTAGAATTTGCTTATGCTGTCTTAGACCAGTTGTAAGACAATGAGATACCAAAATAAGAATCTGGACTAGAACAAAACTTGAGAATAAGGCTGCAGATCTCCCCAAATATATCCTCTGCTGTGGCTGGTAAATGAAAAGTTAGATTCTTTTTCTTTGGGACACCTAACTCCAAAGTCTATATGATTTAAGTGAATATCTAAGGTTTTCAAAAGTACCAACCTAAACAGTTGAAATTCATGGACCTATGTAAATTTAAGACACTGTGAAATGTCATTCTTAAGGAAATTTTTTTTATAGTTGATTGTGTTTATAATTTTTCTACTCATCCAATCACCTGCTGTTGAGAATTGCAAAAAACTTCAATAATGCCAAACCTCTCAGGGTCCTCTTATTTTTTTTTTTTTGTTATTTAAGGTAACTTTGGAAAATTCTGCTGTATAAATAAAATTTAAATATCAAAGGAGATTATGAAATAGCAATGACAAAGTTACAGACTGAAAAATTGTGCTGTGAAACAAAAGCCTCTTCTGAATAAACAGGTTAAGGAAATCAGATACATATGACTTTGCCTTAGATTCAGGGGCAGGTAAAAATACACAGTCAAGCTATTTCAACTTTCAGCACTTTTATTTTTATAACAGGACTATTTTAAGCATTAAAAAAAAAAAAAGAGCAAAATTCCTTTAAAATATTTTAGGAAGCTTCTATGACATTACAAACTTTTTTGAGGTGTATGCACTCTTCACTCACAGAACAGATATGCCTACTCCTAAGGCATTAAGACAGTGAGTATTTTTAGGATAAAAGAATTGTCAGTAGATAGTAGGATGTAGTTAATGAATCAGTTATTCTTACTCCTAAACAATAAAGCTAATTTGCTTTTCTTTTACCTTTTTGGGTGCTATGTTCTCTTTTAGAAAATGTGTTCTGCAGTTTGTTCCTGTCTTTCCTTCCATCCCTTGCCCATATTTCATTGCATTTGAACAACAAACCCCCAACCAATCAACCAAACAAAACTCCCAGATAATCAGATCAAAAATATCTATCTCTTCTTATTTGGAGTACTTCTTTTTATTAGTTTAATATGATTTCTAGCTGAGAGCTTATCTGTCTAGAAGAAGGGAACATGTAGGCTGAATTCTTCCTTATCAAGGACAACTTTTTTCATTACAAACCTATTGAAGGAAGAAAAATTAAAATAAACTAAACACACATCTTGCAATTGCTTACACTTATTTATACCTTTAACTGATGCCAGTGGGGTTATTCCGTCTCACGAAAACCTTGCATGAAAATACATGTACTGAAGATAGTATTGGCAAGAGTAAACATAAGGAAACAGAGGTCACTTTGCTCATCAAAGAGCACCATTCCTATATACCTAGTAGATACAGGGCAATTTCTACTGCTGTCAATCTATCACCTTTCAAGTGTATTAAACACACACTTAGGAAAAGAAAAAAATAATCATAAAATTTCTACTGAAAACGGCAACTGCATTAAGCAAAAGCCTTCATGACCTTTTTTAACATTTTCCAAAGTACAAGCTTTCTTCTCAATAGGAGAAATAAATATTGACTTTAATCTAAATATACTTCAAATGTCCTAACTGTTGCTTGCACTGTCTCTATGCAAGTTCTTCATACCTAAATAACCTTTCAAACCACTCATAGCATCTCAACTTTGAGCATATAGTCCTCAATTTCAATCTAAGATTTTAGTATTTTCATGCTATTTAATACAGTTCTTTTGTGGCACATAATGCTACACTGGATTCAGTTAATATAACCTAAAGTGAAATGGAATATTGGTGAATTAATATTTTATTAATAAATAGAAGATGACAGAGTGGTTTGGAAGGATAGAAATGTCTCTAACATATTCAAGTTCAGACAATGTTCATGTACTTAAAGCATAATAGTTTCTATAGTCAATGTCATGTCAAAGATGACAGCTTTGGGCTCCACTTACTTTGACTATGCAGTGTAAACAACGAAGTAGCCTTGGACAGCTTACTTGGTTAGAATGACCATTTATATTTTCAGAGCTGGTCCCGATTTGTAACTTCATTCCTCATGTTCTCTGGCAGTGTTTAGGGTTGTATACCACTATATGTTAAATAGAAAGGTGAAGACTAGAAATAAAGATATAAATGAAAATACAGAATGAGATGTCTAGGTATTACAAGACATATTATTTACTATTCAGTGTTTGTAGATTTTGTATTTATATTTGTAAGCTGATGAAGATAAGTTCAGTCTATTTACTCGATTGCTCTTTGGACACTTAAACTGAAGTAAAGATCTTCAGTATCTTTGCTGAGCTCCTTAGATGCATAGAAATTAACAGGCAACTCTCTCCAAAATAATTCCTGACCTACTCTCTTTCCCAGTCTGTACACTGATGCTGTCTGACAAATTCCTAGCTGGCCTAGGACAAACCTGAGCCAGCAAGCATGATGGACAATTTTACTCCTTGTTTCTTCTTAGTTTATAGTGTAGACACAGATTAGGAAAGCTGTAGTAATGCTTTTTCTGTGTAAGGTCACTTCAGACTCTTAGGAAAACAGATCTTTCATGTTGTATTTTCTGACTATCTTCTAACAAAACAAGTCTCTGACATTTCAAGAAAATACTTCACTCATATTTATTTCGTATATTAAATACATAAGAGCTTCTGATTTACTGTTGTTCTATTTTAAATTGAGTGCTGCTTTCATGTAAGAGGCAGTAAGCAAAAACACTTCAAACCAGCTAGAAGATAGAGTTTAGTGAGAACTTCTCTTCCTTTTTTTAATTCTTGGAAACAGACTCAGGGCCGAACTGCGTAGAAACAATTGTGTGTGGGAAACAAAAGTGTGCTGGGAATACTTCCATAAGGCTTCCTGGCTGTGACCTGCCTCCTATTCAAACTACACGAAAATCTGCCAGGGACAACCTGAGCTATCACTGCCGTGTGCCCTCAAGAGCTTTGAGACGTACATCAGGGAGCACCTGCTCCTGAGGGGCTTCAAGTCTCACTACCCAAGCAGAAGTATGGGAGTGTTCATCAGATCTCTGCAGCCCAAATATGTATGAGAAGTCACATTCTAAGAAAAGCAAACTGAACATTTGTTGTACTTGTTTTTTTTCTTTTCTGGACAAAAGGTGAGAACGATGATTAAGTTTTATTCTGTGGCAAAATAAAATACATTGCAACTAGAAGTGTAAACAGAGGAGAGTATTGCTTTAAATTTCTTGCAAAATGAACTTATCTTTTTTGGACAATGTTTAAAAATAAATAAATAATGAGAAAGAGTTCACTATTGATCTGTATCACTATAGATCCATCTCTAAATATCACTGTTAAACTTTTACTTACATGAAGGTTTGAAAGTTAGAAATTTCTACAGAAGTTACTATTGAATTATTTGAGCTGTCAGCTACAAGTGCATGTCCACTTGTATTCACATGAATACTGCTAGAGATTTAGTAACTGGTGATAGCAGAACAGCTCTAGTGCCAAAAAAGGAAAGACTTTTCTTTGCCAAAATAAATCAGAAAGGGTTGTGTCTTCCACTTTTTCAAGTTGTTGTAATTCAGTTAAAGTCAATGGATCTTAAGCATATTTTACAAGCATGGGATTTCATCCAGTTTGTTTCTTCATTTCCTTGAAAAAAAAGAAACCCTTCAAAGCCAGGGAGGGGAAATTTGTAAATAATTGATTAAAAAAAACCCCAAACAATAAAAAAAAACTAAAAAATAACTTAGTATTTCTTTGAGTGCAAGGCACTTTTACAGCATTTTTGATAGCTAATTGAACATAAAATTTATGTATTAAATTTGCTTTAAAACAGGCATATATCTTCCCTACTGAAGTGTAATCAAAGGACTGAAGTGCATGTTCCAACCAAATATATGATTACCTTCTTCTAATAACTAAAACACATTTTATACATGATGATTTAGAGACCTAGGAGGTCTTTTGTTAAGGTTTGTTCCAAATAACAGACTTGCTCTTTTTCCTTTCTTTTTTAAAATTTGTGTTATGTCATATCTGAAAGCAATTAGTCAATGAAATATTTGCTATGAAAGTTAAGTAAATATTGAGCTCAAAGGAATGCCTCCAACATAGGCATTCAGAATCAGATCTTATTTGAGCTCAGTGTGGTATCAAGATCCCTGTTATACTTAGTTGTAATTATTTATATGTTACTTGTTATTCATTTACATTTGTAGCTGATCAAAAATTTGATTAATCATTGCACACAAAATGACAGCCAAACACAGGTATTACTTGGGTCAATATATAATTAATTGAGAACAAACGTAAAAGAAAACAGACTCTTTCATCTCTGTCTGGGACAATATTGCATGGGTTCATATTTGAACTGTGTCTATTATAAGAGATCATAAGCCTTATGAGATTTGAGAAGCTCAATATATGCACTTTCCTCACACCTCTACCTTGTACGCTATGTTTTATTTCACATAATTAATATAATATTTATACCATGGTGAATTTAGTGCCATATCTTTATAAAAAATCAGGTTTTAAGCTGATTTTATCAAGATTATGATAGAGCAGTATAAAAATGGGAAAAAATATTAACTTGTCTAATATGTAGTGGAAATTTATGCAGCCACAAGCTGTCTGTAATAAATGTTAATTGATTACAATTTATATTTTTGGTCTTCTTCCCAGAGACTCCAAGCTATTAATCTGACTTGAACAGAGCCAGAATACTGTAGCAATTTTTAGTCACTAAAAGCCTTAAGGGGAATTCAAATCTGTTAGAATAAATGTAATAGCTTTATCCACCTTGAAGCAGGGAGTAAGGCAGAGAAGGAAAGGAAACAAAACAGAAGCAAACATTAAAAACATATTGTTTATACTTAATGAATTTTAATAAAAGCCTGATGAGAATGTGTGTTGTGTACTGTGCTGCTAATGTAGAGCTGGATGCAACATTTTTTCTAAGTAAAGGGGTATATATCAAACAAATGGCTACTTGTGGTAATAATTGAACATTTTACTCTAAGTAGTATTTATGTACAGTACTGCAGATTATTTTAAACCCTATCAAGTCAATACCAAATATCCAAATATTCTCCTTAGTTTGCAGTCCTTGGTATCTCTAGCAGGCTGGAGATAGCTGAAATAATGACATGCCTAGTTCTGATCTCATGTATTTTCTTTTTCATACACAGTTGTAGAAGATCATTGATGATCATGGAATCACCTCAGAGTGATATACATGTCAGAGTTGATCCTTCTCAGCCATAATGGTCTCTCCTCTTTAATGGCTTTTAACTGAAGTTATATATGCTACAGTACCTTTGTCTAAATTAACTTTATGTCTCAAAGTTGTTAAAGCTTGAAAATGCAAACAAATATTAATACCAATACATATATATATATATATATATCAGTAATCTGAATTTATCAAAAGGTTTGGGTTGGGTTTTTGTAGGTTTTGTTTATTTGTTTGTTGGCTTTTTTTAAAATTAAGATTTTATAAAGGTTTCTACTCTGAAACAACATGATCAATAGCATGTGAACATGATCAATATACTGCATAGTGAAACTAAATGTTATCTTTACCTTTTACTGTTTTGTATATGTGGATTTATTGTGAGCAGCTATCATTTTATCTAGCTCACACAATTTTTTTTTTAATGTAAATGAAAAGTACAGTACCTCGCTGTGCATTCAGCAGCCTGGTTTCTTCTCCTTTGTTCACAGACTTTCAAATGGTAAGTTCAGACCTGAATTTGATACCAACACTCAGCAAAAATCTACTTCCATTATAAGTACAGAGAACGAGGATGGGTTATTCTTTCCCATAAACTTGTGAAAGTGATACAGATGAAAGAGCACAAGTCTCAGAAAGTATTCAAGGATGAGGTGCAGTTTCCCAGAGGAAATGATGATGTGCAGCAGCAGTCCCCAGGTGCTTGCTCTGAGGTGCCAAGAGGCACTGGCTCCAGCCACAGCAGTCAGGCAACTAAATACGTCCTGTCAAGCGTGAGGTGAGCAGGACATCCCCAGAAGGGAAACTGAAGGCAAAAAAAGAAACTTATTGGTTTTGTTGGCAGGAAACAGCTGAAAAACTACTATTCTCCTCCTCAGTCTGACTACTTCAGTTGGATAGTAGTGGGAGGTCAATTCCCTTCTTATTCTGAAAATTTTCTCATTCATCTCTTTCACATCATGAAAGCATGAGTTAATTTGCTCCATATGTGCTCTTTGGGGTGTAGTGGTCAGGGTGAAAGGAAAATTAGGGGACTGTTGAAGTTGTTCTACTCTGTAGAGAGAGATGAGAGAATAATTTGGAGACAGAGACAGCAAAAACATGTAAGCACAGGCTTGACAAACCAAGATAATGAGAGCATTTTCTTTAGAGAGGCAGCAGTTTGCATTCCCTACAATTCCAGGTCTGACCCATCACAGCTGTTGCCTGGATTGCAGAGGTGACCAACAGCAGCATACAGAGTCAGTAACTGCCTGAGCTCTCCTCAAAGTTTCAGGGGACCCAGGAAAGGCATCCAGGTCTTCTGCAGTCTGCTGTAAGAGTGTAATGAGTTTAGACTTTCCTACTAGAAACTCTAAACAAAGTTATTGAGATGGAATCTCAACATAGGCTTCAAGAAGTACATCATTCTCACTACGAAGATAAATTGAAAGGGTAGGTGCTAATAGAGAAATTTTGAAAATAAACAGTAGGGCGAAAATAAAAGCAAATCAAATATATGGACATATAAGCCTTTAACTGAGTAGACAAACTTCACATTTTTATAGCACAGACAGGAATTCTTTTACGTGTTTAACTTGCCAGATGAATTTTATGTGTTGTCTCATACACCGCAGACCTGTTGTTTCTGATGTGTGAATGGACTATCTTTGCTTCTAGCATGTGTTGTCCTATTATTAGAGATCACATATACCTATGTTTTTCTAAAGAAAATGCTAAATTGTGACAGTTTTTATCAGCTTTCTTATGATTACGGCTATTGATTAATTATAAAGGCCCATGTTGAACATAGTTATGCATATTCATGACAATGAGAATGGTTTAAGAGAATCTGGAAAAACACATCACAGTGAGGTTGCCCACAGAATCATTAAACATGAATCATCCTTGGGTGCCTACTCAAATGTAATTAGTAGAATGTAATTAGCACCTAATTATAATATCCCATATGAAAAATCTTGGCTGCCTTTTGCCATATTCCAGCCAAAATGTGACAGGAAGCACTGCAAGTCGTAAGATGCTCTTCTTTTGGCCAAAGAAAGACTTCAAAAATATGCTTGCTTACTTTCTTGGATTTAACACACTGTTTTCATGTTATTATCTGAGGAATCACTGGGTGGTAGCAAGAATCCAAAGTGGTTAAATAAATAACTACTAGAATAATGTAGTAAGTACAACCCTTGCAATGAGAGTGACGTAAAGTCAGGACACCCCCGTAGGTGTGACTGTGGAGACAAACCCCCCGGTGTTGTATGACTGCTTGGCTAAGGGAAGCCCTTTCTGTGACAGAAATAGCTTAATAACGTGTGTAAATTATGGTAACAATACAATCAACCCAGTGAGTGCCAAAGTATTTAAAATACAAATAAGATTTTTCAATGCATTTGGAGAGGACTGTCTCCTGTGGGAGGGATCCCATACTAGAGCAGGGGAAGGGTGTAAGGGGTTCTCTTCCTGAGGAGGAAGGAGGGACAGAGGCAATGTGTCCTCCCTCTCATTTTACTGATGAGGGGAGGATGTTGAGAATCAGGAATAAAGCTAAGCTGGAAAAAATAAAGGGTAGGCAGAAGGTGTTTTCAAGATTTGTGTTTACTTCTCATTACCCTACTATAATTTGAATGATTATAAATTAAAATAATTTATTCAACTTGAGTCTGTTTTGGCTATGACAGTAACTGGTTAGAGATTTCTTCCTGTCCTTATCCCAACCCACAAGTCTTTTTTTTATATTTTCTCGCCTATGTCCATTTGAGGAGGGAAGTGATATAATGGCCTTGGTGGGCATCTGGTGTCCAGCGAGGTAAACCCACTATAATTACCATCCCATTCACATGAAAACGAAAATATTTCCCCACAAACCTTCAATTGACTATATGAATGCCTAGTTCCCCACTCCTTGAACCTGGCTTAGAGCTTTGATATTGAGTTCTCATTGCTGATGGATTGAGGAGTTCACCTGTTTATTTGTTCGTGGGGGGTAGCTGCTTTCGTTTGCTACAAGTGGCAACATTGAAAAAATGTGAGATCACAATAACAACATTTAGGTTTAAATTAAACAATTACAATGAAGTCAACATCAGACATACTTTAAATTGGATATAGTTATAAATTTTAAATGGTGTAATATGGAAAAATGATATTTTTTCTCATAAATTTACGAACCAGCATAAATATGAAGTTTATACACCAATAGCTTAGCTTACCTGTTTCTGAATGAAAGTGACTTCTTCAGTTAAAGGATATTTAATAGAACTAGTACCAAATCTCATGTAATCTTTTTTAGATTACAATCATAATATAAAAAAAAATTTTTATACCACCATCCTAATTTTTATTTGCTTATAAGTTTTAGAATGTTGCTAACTAATTTTGTGAAGCAGTATAAATATGTATGCTTTGTATATTTTCTGTTTTCCAATGAAAAGAAAGGGCACTTGTTATGAAAAAGGGAGTCACACTGACTTCTTTGTTATGTTTTAAATTGATTATATTTAACTACATTTAATTTGCATAGTTAAAACTCTTTTGCTTATTATGATAATGAATAACAAAAGACTGTGTAACATACTTCAATTATATTATGTACTTGCAAATAAATCAACATTTAGTTGAGTATTTAAATTCAGATTAAAGCTATTTGTTTTCAGAAGGAATAGTTATCTGTCTGTCTGCTAGTAAGCTTTGCAAGCCGTGAAAATTTTAGAAAACAGTGTTTCCTTGTTTTCCAAATTTTTTTTCAGATTGCTCCTTTTTTTTTAGCTGATATCTTCCTAAATTACCATGAGGGCATAAAATAAATAACTCTGTGTGCATCTTTAAGATTATTAGTCATGACCAACTGTTCTATATTCTGAAAGCTCACTCAAAAGTAGACATAAGGAATAGGACAAAAGGTATTAGAAAAAGCATGATGCTCTTACAGATATATTATGTATACTATTAATGATATATAACGATTTTTTACATAACCATATGGTTTTAAAGGTCTAATTTGAGAAAACTCTCATTTGGTATATAGAAAATGAAGAAAATTATTTTCTTCCATTCACTATATCCCTGTTGATTATAAAATATTTATTTGTTTTACTTTGTTTACTGGAACTTACATTCAGATATAGCAACTGCCATGGCCTTTGAGGCCTAAAAGGCTATGCAAAGCTGAACAGTGGAAGCAGAATTTCAATGTCGTTTTAAGATTTATTTGAACTCTAGTGCTCTGTATTTTACTGACAATCCAGTGAGACAAATAACTCTTCTCTTAGTTCTCTGTCCAGTGCTTCCATTTCAAATCTGAGTTTGCCAGAGTTGGAAGTCTTTTTGAACATGCCTTAACAGCTTGATGAAAATTGTGATTTAATTTCTTCAGGCACGGCCAAATTAAGTCTGGGGTGGTTCCTCTGCAAAAGTGCATACAGGGTCAAGCCTGATGGCTACAGACACTGAGAGGAGAAAGTTGCTGTGGTCTGAGCCCCTATAGCTTATGCAACCATCCAGCTTCTGTCAGCGTCCTTTGCTGATGCCCAGATATTTCTGTATCTGCAGTGAAGGGGAATGTTAGTGCTACCAAAGAAATCATAGGGTACTGTTCATATGGGCAGCAGTCCCTGAAAGACTCACAGAACAAATTTAAAGAGTCTGTGGTTAAACAGCAAACCTTCTGTCCATGACTAAATAGGGAACTTAGCAGCCAAGAGGCAACCCATCATGGACCTGGTTGCTTTCTATCATGAAGATTTTAATTAGTATTTTTTAAAATAATGTAAAGGCTTTTTCTGAATAAGTGTAACATTGTCTATGATTACTCTTCATAACTTCTGCATATATAAGTTTGAACAGCTCAGAAATGTCTTCCTTTGATTTAGTAGAGAAAGTGCTTGTGTAGTTGTTTCTTGTGAATCTGAAATAATCTTGTAGATTTTTTTAGTTTTTCTTCATGCTTTGGTGCAAATGATAAATAAATAGCACCTTTCCAATTGCACAGATGAGATATGCTCTAATATAATAGCATTAGCCTGGAAAATAATGTGATTAGCATTACATAATGTCAGTATGTTTAAGTAGTAGGGCTCCAATCTCCTGTGATTTTTCGTTACTAACATTCTGGTAAAATAATTGTGTCTAGATGAAAATACTTCTCCATTCAGCAAATGTTTCTCTGCATTGTCCAAATGAACAGCTAAAAAATAGAACTTCATGTCACCATGAACCAGCCATAACCCAAGTTGCTGTGAGCTGTTTGTTAATGCCACAGGGCCTTGCAGGAGAATTAAGAAGCTCTGACATGATTCTTCTTTGAGGACTTAAATATCAATTTTTCTCACAGAATGCCATCGGACCTGTCAGAGACAGTCATTCAGTTCCTTGACCTCTTTGGAGAGTTAAGTCAGCAGACAAATTTCAACAATGCCACCATCTCTATCTTCCTGCCAGCATGGAAAATCACCTGAGCTCTGAAATCCAGACTAAGGTCACAAGAGAGGTAAGTACTAAACTTTGTCTTTGGGCAATTCAGGTGTAATTTCCTTTGGCTACAATATCAACCATGCTGCATTTTCTCAGGGTGGTACTATAGATCTGATCTATAGATTTCTGAGATCTGTAAATTTCTGAGGAAAATTATACAGATCTACTGTGCTCAGTATTCAGTTATAGCTACATCTTGAGTCTTGTAATACTCCATACACTCAAATTACCCGCACAGCAGTCAGCTTGATACAGAATTTTGAGGAAAACCAGGGAACAAGAATTATCTGCTAAGCCTGCCCTTGGTCTGTGATTCCCCATCTTAAGGTAACCTTTTGAGATGCATTCATGATGTAGCTCTCTCTTAAAAATCATGCCTCAAGACAGACAGAGTGAAAACAGGCTCCTTCCTGGTCCTGAGGAGCTGGAAGTATTTAGTCTACGCTCACTTCTAACTGCATTCTCGAATCTGAACTTTTTAAGAATGAGAAGGCAGCAATAAAAACGTGGCATTTTATCTCTCTTAGAAAATACTGTTCTGGAATAAATATCTTAAATTTTATTTTCATATTACGAGCATGAATCTCAGAAATATTCAGATTTTGCTTGAATCGTTAGGCATACTGAATGTCTAAAATAGAGGTTACGTGAAAATCAGCAGTAATAACAGATTCACATTAAAAGATGTAGATAGAAAAGGAAACTCACTAGCAGAGAAGAATAATACTAGTAATTCAAAGGATTAAAAGAGAGATTAAAACCAGAATTAGTGTTGACTGAACAGAAAGAATTTCCAAAGGTGACTTCATACTTTGCAAAAAGCTCTCTCTCATTTCAATTAGTTTGCTATTAAGACATATTAAAATGTTTACAAAGACCATTTCTAAAGGTGTATCATAACCTTTGAAACTTATAAGGATACTAAGAAAAGACAGACACATATCTAATATTTTTGGACAGAAAGAGAAATTTTAATGTCTATTTCAGAAACAGGATAGTAATATGATGGACTCCTAGTGAAATTCTTAACCACTATAAATTTAAATGACATGGTATTAGCTTGTTCCATTAAAGCAAGTTATAAAACAAAAATCTATAACTTAATATACTATTAAACAAAAACAGGCAGCAAGATATAAAATAATTTAAAACATGGATATGAATTTATCCCTTTCTTACTCCAGATTATATGGTTGTTTGAAATGAGAATTTTCTCTTTTACTGTCCTTATGGTAGGCTGTTACTTTTAAACACCTCACTTCCAGTTGATGCAGCATCTTGCCTAAAGATATTTCCCACTTAATGGCAATCTAGTCAAATGATATTGACATATATAGCTCATTAGTTCTTTAGAACGAGGACCATTATTTTTCATTTTTATATAATGAGCTCCTAATATTCTATATGATATTTGAGGGTCCACACCAGTATTCAAACCTCAGCATGCTGCATTTGAAAATCAAAAATAATTTTGGTGACACAAAATTTGACCCTTTGAAAACAGTGTCTGTTTCCACTCCTACCCTAGTCTGGTGATTCTTCATCTTTCATCTCACTGAAGTCTTACGTGTATGTCTGAAAGGGGTCTTGGAGGGGTGAATCTGAGAACATCCCAGGTGTACTCAAATATTTGAGATACACACCCTTCTAGAGATGTGCAATGGTGCTCCCAGAGTGATTCTGGGAGATCTTATCCATGAAGAAGGGGATGGTTTTAAGGAAGAATGTAGATCTTCCCCACAACCTCTCTCAATTCTTACATAACTTCAGATTTATAGGCCAATCACCAGGACATTTTGGTCTTTGAATTTAAATTAACCATGTGTCTTTCACATGGGTAAGAACTTCCAAAAGAACGTAAGTAGTGGAATATTTAAAAGGGAACGTGTGCTCCTCTGGTTTGGAACTAATTTTACTGATAATCAAGGCCATCAATCCTTATTTACAGCTCACAGCTCCCACTGCTGAGCAAACTTTACTGTTTCAGCCTTTCACCTCTGGATCTGACCTCCTGGTACAGGCAAGGCTGTGGGTTCTGCCTTACCGTATGTGTATATGGGGTATGGTGTAGATCAAGCGTATGGGTAGGTATCAAACCACCTGATCATCTCTATTATTGTGTTTCCTTTACTCCATGGAGAGGTTTGGGATGTGCACCTAATCTACTCCAGGCACAAATGGGCACGTGTCTTTTGGGATTGGCTGGGCTAGAAAAATAACAAGTACACTATAGATTTGGGGTCTTCCATAGCTGTTATTTTACTCTGTAATCCACTCCATTTATTTATATGTTCTTTTTTTTTAGTATGTATTTTCTTTTTTTTTTTTAGTAACAATCTGTAACATCTATCTTGCTTTTTTTTTTTTTTTGTTCTAAGTCAATGCTATTTACAGCAGAGCAGTGAACCTTCCCTGTGTTTTGCCCTCTCAGACCTTCTCCCATATGTCGAAAACCCTATTTCTGATTAGTCAAAAGAAGGGTCAAGTTTCAAATCTGGTACCCTAGAGGACTACAAGGGAACAGCTGACATTTCTGAGAATATTATAGGAAGCAGAATGACCTTCCAATTTTTGATCTTAAAGTGCATACAAGTAAAAAAAAAAAAAACAAACCAAAACAACAAATTTCAAAGTGATCAAAGTGACTCTACGGAGTTTAGTAGTCCACACCTTAGGTTCTTTGAGCCTCATTGAATTTGGTCTCTGTCTTCTCATAAGCCAAATTAAGACACAATTAGTTGAATCATTCTGAACTTGCTATTTCATAAACGTTATTGTCATTGTTATTGGGTTTTGGGTTTACAGTGTGTTTCGAAGGAAAAAGCAAGTGTCTTTTTGCCAATATTAATACACCTTTGAAGAAATCTCATGAGAAACAAGAGTTTTAGTCAATTTTGACAGGGAAACATAAATAGAAGAGTGGCATATCGGTATACTTGTACTCAGAAGAAGACATGAAGTGTTGCATAAATCTAGAGTGCATTTTCAGCTGAAATTGTAAATTTGTTTGACAGATTATTTACTGGTACGGCCCTGTTTTTTAATTTTAAAATGGTATTTTGAGGTAGATCAGAGCTAGCGGAAAATGCCCAGGGAAACCAATGATAACAATAAATGGAAACATATGGGACTGCTCATAGAAGTTTAACTATCTCTATGCTCATGCTTGCTCTTTTTTTCTAGGCAAAACTTAATTTCAATATATTAAAAATTCCTCTACAAATTAGTAAACACCAAGAACTATAAAGGCAAGAATCTTTTTAAATGCAGCTCAAAAATTAATAAATGTGAATGAGAAATTTAAAGACTTGATTACGTTGGCTGTTGTGGCACAATGCCACTTGCATGAAACAAAAGAAAACCATTAAATGAAAGCCCAAGTGTGACAGTTTGAGCAATTAATATGCTTTTTGCTTTTATTATTCTTGTTTAGTTGGGCATATATATCAAATTATGAGTTGGTAAATATATAATATTTTGTTTTCCCTAGTAATTTTTTTAGAAAGTATTATTATTGAGGAGTAGTAAGTGGCAAATAAGAAAAAAATAATTAACAGAAATTGTGCATAATTTGAAACTATTTTTCTCTAAGTGACATAATTATTTTTCTTCTTCTTTCTTTGTTAAACAGTGTTGGAGCAATATAAATCTTACCAGTGAATTCTACTGTTATTAGTGTTATTCTAGGTCATGAACAAAGTCCTGCACACACAAACAATAAAGAACAGCTGATATTGCTAATATTCACTGCAAACAGTAACATTTAGGAAATTGATATTTCTTTTCCCTGCCTTTTGCTATTTCTCTCACATCCCTAGCTGTGACCTGATTACCACTGTATAAAAAGCAATTAGCTCCCAATTAGTCCACTGTTAGTTGTTGAAGTACACATCTTTTAAAATAAAACTTGCAACAAAAACTTGCCATGGTTTCACCTAATAATTGGTTTCTTCTTAAATGAAAAAGACTCCTGCATGGATCAAGGGTTTTGGGAGACTTTCAAATCAGTTTTCAGCTGTTTGCTCCAACTGCAAAACTCTTTAATGTCTTATATTCTGCCACATGTAGCTGAGCAAATGTTTTTATCCAGTTCAGTGGTACTACTTCCAGCACAATCTGTACTCCCTGCGATTTTTCTGCTAGGTTTCTCTCAAGGGAGGTAGTATTCATCTTCTACTTGATCCACCTCTATAAGGATTTGGTTACTTCAATGTACTAAAACCTTGGACAACAAAAGTACTAATCTTGACCCCTACCATGTTAGTCACAGAAGGTTATTTTCCTAGTGCAGGGTAAAGCCAGGACTTACGGACTTCTGTGTATACTGTTGCTTTTGCAAAAAACCCTCTAAATTTATACTCTTTATAGTTTTTCATAATTGATCACTCAAAAGTTAGTGTTTGTATGACTGAGTTCAATAAAATCAGGTGAAAGCTGGTAGTACTTGGATTAATGCAAACCTAAACCTGAGGAAAAAAACAACAAAAATCCCCCAACCAAACAAAGAAAACCAACCAACTAACCAACAAAAAATCCCCACAAAACCAAAAAACAAAATCAAAAAACCCTCCAAAACCACACAACAAAATAAATCCCAAAAAACAAACCCAAACCAAACAAAAAACCAACAACAACAACCACAAAAAAACCCAACCATGCGAAAATATCCCCCACAAGCAAACAAACAAACCCACTAAAGAAATCACCAAACTTCCAGGGATGAAAAACTGTATGAGACAACACTAAAATAAATAATTTTATCAAAACTTACAAGCCTGTCTAAAACCCTGGTGAATATTAAGCAGCTCTAACACTCCCAACAACTTGCAAATGCCTAAAAAGACTCTTTTCTCTTCTTACTTTGTGACAAAAGAATTCACTTCACAGCTGTGGTCTATTGCCTCAGAGACCATGCTAACAGCTGGGATACAATAAACCTCTGATGATAAAGGGTGTAAGTGTTATCACATCTAACTATAATAGTGTGAATGGTCCAACTATAATAGAGCAAATGACCTGACAGCTCCTACCCACTGAGCATTGCCGCCCATCACCACTTCACCAGCAGCAGACCAAAGGACAAGAAAATTCTCATTCTGCATACAGTGCCCCTTGGGAAAAGCACAGTCCTATTAATTTACTGGTGGCAGTGAGAGAACAGTTGTCAAAGTGCCTGGAAGCAGACCAGCAGACTGTTGACTTAATTATGCCAGACAACAGAGCCAACATTTTAAAGCTGTGAAAGATGGCAATTTTTCACACTTCACCTTCCCTCATTTTTTGTCCTGATAGCCAGACTTAAACAATTCAAGTAATTTAAAATATTAAATGCAGAAATTTTCCCTGTGTCTTTTCCAAATATAAAAGAAAATAAACCCCAAAAGGCAGAATTAGGTCCATAAATAGAAAGTTTTATGTTAGGATTCAGTTGGAATACATAATGCTATTAATCAAACAATGATTTCATAATAAGTTTAAAGAAATAATGTACATGCTCAACTTTTTAGATCCCACCTTCTGAGTGTTACAGGCATGTAGCCACAGATTGATAGATGCTGAGTAGAAAGTAAAATGCTCACACATTTTGATCTCATACCTCTGGATTTTTTAGGCTTTTTGGTGAACTTATGCAAATTTTCAATATTAGCTTATAATATGTGCTCTTAAGTTTACTTATAAGGGCTGAGAGGCTCATCTTTCCCCTTGTAACTGAGTCAAATAAAGCTTGCTTCAGTTTTTAAGCGCTATCTTCTCAAAGGCCTGGGTTACCAGACCAAATTTCATCTTTGTAAATAACTGGCCTAAGAATTTTTTTCCTGTGTAATGATATATAGTTTATGCATAATAATAATAACAATAATTTCCAGTATTATATTTTTGTGAGTAGATAATTTATAAAGCTCATCAACTGAACTATAATATACATTTATGTCTTACTTTCAACCAACATGTCTCATTTTTATTATAAAATATGTATCAAGATCTCAGTGCTATAGATGAGAAAATAAAATTAGTACCAGTCTTGTGACCTATTTGACCTATTCTAGTTTTAAAAATCTGTAATAACCTGTATATATATCCATCTGCAAATAATTTTGATCTGATATTTTGTTGATGAGAGCTACATATCCACTGTATAAGTTATTTAAACTGTTTCATAATATATGTACCACTTTTCTGAAGCCTGATTCAAATCAGATTTTTTATGTGCACCATCAGAGTAATGATTTTTACCAATTGACACAAATAAGTCTTTGCTTAAGTATTTTCAAGATTTCTTGACTTTCTTAAATATGTTGGCTTGGGTTCAAAATTCTTCCAACAAAAATTCAACAACTCAACCAAATAGTAGCTTGTTCTTCAGGGCTTCTTCATCTACAATCAATATTTTGATATACTGGAATTTAAAATTCATGTTTAATGATTTTGTTTCTAAGTATGAAAATGGTAAAAGACTACTGGGTCAAAGCAGGAGGTGCTGACCATCATTTGTCTGATTCTAGTTTTGTTGGCTCTAGCTAAGGCTGGTGGTAGATTTTATTGTAAAAAACACACCTCATTCCCTTTAGAAGCAAGAAGGAAATGAATCACCAGTGGACAGCATTTTCACTATGCTGACTTCTGCTTATAAATAACCTATCTCATGCAACTTCTGACTGTGTTTTTGTTATTAAAATAATGGTATTTCATGACTTTTAGTTCAGAGTTGGGACCCAAAACCACAACACAGTCAAAGCACAGAAATCTCTATAAAAGTACAGTAAGAAGGGTATATTCATGTCCAGTTCTTCTGAGCAGAGATGTCTGAAGATTTCTAGAGAGAGAGGACTGAGACTTAGCAGAATTTGAATTTACAGTGGGTTGTAGATGTTGTTAAGATGTTGTTCTCCTGAACTTGAGGCAGCTAGACTATTTAAGCCTGCTGTAGAGTTGAAAAATGATTCAGTGCTCCTTAGCATTGCTTCCTGAATCTCTGCTTCTCCTCATAGTCCTAAATGTTACTTTAGAAAAGACATTGAATCACCATGGTTCCATGAAACCCTATTCTAACCATATTCCATTTTAAAATGGATAGGAAACTAGTTCTAAAAATATTTGAAGTACTATATATTTCTGGGCTTTAAAAGGATCTATAAGAGATTTTAGTCTGCATAAAATCTGAAAAAGAAATAACTTCTATTTACTAGTACAGTTATTAATTCTCCTTGGGAAAAAGTCTGTCCTTCAATAAGTAGTTTTGATTTCTTTCAAAGCACTATATTTTTTATGACCCACCACATGTTTAAAGATAGTGTCTCTTCCAATAAATGGAATTTACTTCCCTCTTGGATCAAGCAAAAGAGGAAAGGCTAATTCAAGTGTATAGATCTGAAATCTAGTAAAATGCTGTAGGGGAAACAATTGGGGGAGAAAAATATGTAAAGGACTAAGAAATTTTCTTGGAATAGGAAGAAATACACAAAAGCAAATTCTTCCTAAATCTCTTCTGAGAAAAGTCAGTAAGTCATCCGTTTGCATTGAGAAACCCTATTTTGTGTAAATTTAAGCCATGAGTGTTGACACTGTCTTTGTCTGGTTTCTTCTTCCTTCACAAAATTCTGAGATAAGGCTGCAATGGACATCTACCTATTACTCTTCTAAAGAAAGCCAAAACATGTACAAAAAGACAAAGTTGCATTTCATAAATAAAATTCAAAAACACAGGCTCTATCTCACACCTCCACTTCATGAATGGCCACATTAATGCCATGATCACAATATGAGAGTTTAATAGGAGAGCTTCACCATTGTTTTCATTGTTTTTTTCCTGTAACAAGTTACATTGCAATTATATAGTTTCAAAGCAAGAATTTTAAGAAGTGAAATTTCAAGTTACTATAGGTAAAATATTCTTTGGTCTGCATACCTCTATGGAGGTGTAGATAACTGGGAAATAATACGAAGGAGGAAATAAAACAGGTAGGTTGCACTGGGGTAGGTATCAATAAATATAACAAAATTTCAATAATTTAATAAATTAAATAATGAAGGCTAATATTTATCTTTACTGAAGCTTGAAATTATTTATAGTGGATGAAGAATAGAAAGGAGGGAATAATGTGAATTGGAAAATAATATAAGTGAATTACATTTGGTCTGTGGCTTGAGGTTCCTGGAAAGCCACAGGTGAATGTGAAAGCTGGATATTAAGGGGATATTAAGATACCTGTTGAGATAAATATTAGGATTTTTACTTAAAGGCATTACAGGGTGGATAATAACAAAAAGATCTGAGGAAACATCATAAATAATGATAAAATATATTTGATTGCAATTGTAAAGAAGTAGAATTATTAAAATCTTTCTTGCTTGTGCACTTTTGCTTGACAGTTGTTTTAATCATGTCTTCAGTCTTAAATAAATATATTTTTGGTGTTCACTGTTTGTTTGGTTTCTTTTATTGAATGTCTATATTGCCACCTCCCCATGTTTTGAAGAAGAAAAAAACTTTCCAGTCAGTCATTTGTTGTTTTGTCAGCTCCTATCCAGATTATAAAGATGTCATTCTGTTGTCCCAGTGTAGCATGAGGCTGTAAGTAAGCATCAGTCAGTACTTTCCTTTCCGTGGTGGAATTCCTTCTCACACAAAGGTCTGGCATGGAGATTAGGCAGCACCTACATTTGTTTAACTGTATTCTCAGGACTTGGAAGTTTTACATGTTTTATAATGCTGGTAATGTCTGTCTGCACAGGAAGGAACTTCCCAAAGAAACCATCTGACATCTGTCCTCCAAGAATTGTTGTGTATCATTCAGAATGCTATTTTTACTCTCTAAAGCATGTCATGTTTGGTTGCTGTACATCATCAAGCCTCTCCTGTTGCCTGTACTCAGGCAACCTGGGAAAACCAGAGAGCTAGGAGGTTGGTGCTGGTAGTACCTCATATAGTCTGTAGAGCAAGGGAAATAATGATTGGGCATGCATGGGCATGGTTATGCTTTCTATAAGTGTGAAGCACAGGATTAGGGGATAAGCAGGAAGGGTTTAGAGCACCACGCTCAAGCCGGAGGATTCCTTGGAATCTAGACACATAAGTTAGAACACATATACATAGTTTAATCTGCTCTTAAACTCCTTTTATATGCGCTGGTCATTGCCCATGAGGCTGAGCATTCAATTTTTTTACAAAGAGCACTGGAATGCCTTAAAAAATCTATGTGCCCTATTTTTCTGAGATAAGAGAGATGGAAGGCTAATTTGAGTCTGTCCACTCTGTTCTGCTTTTTGAGAACTGCTTTCATTTTAGCATTAAAAACACATAGTAAGAAATCACCGAAAACAAACAGAAAATCCCAAACAAAACCAAACTAAAAAAATAAACTTTTAATTCCAAATGTTCTGGCACTATAATACAGTTTAATTGCCCAGTTAGATAGTATCCGTTATTCTTATTTCTTCTTTTTCTTTGTGTCAGACATATTGGTAGCATACCTGAGGATTTGATTCCAAAATTTTAAGTACTGGGTCATAGTGATATTTGTAATTTTTACAGGACACTTCCTCGAGTATCAGTTAAAGGCCAGGATAGAGACGGGCAGCTGAGTTAGTTCTAGAAATGTGGGAAATTGAATCAAGCTCTATTTGATATAGAGATACCAACACTACAAATACATAAACCTGTCTGAATCTGTATCTGAATCTGGCTGCGTGTTGCTAAAGCTGCAGCTGACATATACAGTGTGATGCTGAATGGACTCTGAAGAAAGAGAATCGTTTTTCAAGGGCAAAATCTGTGACCAGCTTATACATTGATACTCAAAATAAATACCTACTTCATTGCTTATGGTAAATTATTCTGAAGACTACTGCAATGGGAATAACATATGTCTAAGTGTTTGAAACATTTGTTGAACTTTATAGGATGATATTCATCACATTCAGCTGTACTCTGCAGAACAAGCAATGGAAAAGTCATTGTGAAAACAGTGTGATTTACTTTTGAGGCTAAAGGTCACCAAAGGACCATCTGATTTGCTACAGAAAGAAAGGGAAAATCCAGAAAGATCTATAAAATAGAAAAGAAAATGGCATGATGAAAAATTTGAAAGAGACAGAAGATGTTCCTTCTGAATCCAGTTCAGTTCTTCTTGATATCTTTGAAGCTGGTAACCAATAACATGAAGAAATGAGGATCAATTGCTTGCTTTGTGGTAAAAACATTAGATATGCACAAGTACACAGAAATAAATAGTAGGAAACTATGATAGAGCTAGTAGATTACAATAAATTTACAGCCTGTTGGAAAAGGGTTTAGAACTGTAGGATGCTTGCCAACACCATGGCAAGATCTTCAGGTGAGTGAATATAAAGTGATACAGGTTCTGGCAGCTGACAGGAACTAACAGCTGCTCTGCAGTCTGACAAATTGGCAATTTCAAAATGTTTTACTATCAGAGATCTTCTACAGAGATCTTCAAACAGGCTGAACTGTCATCTGGAAAACTCAAAATCAGCATCAGGGTCAACAGGATTTGAGTGGAAAGTGTGGAAAATCATGGAAAATAATTTAGAAGGCAAGCCTGCAAGACATTTGCTTTAACTGCTATTCTCAGAAATTAACAAACCGAAGAGAAGTTGTCAACGTGAAATGTCAAATGGAAAATGGTCAACTGTGACACAGTACAGAAGAAAATTATTCTTATTCTTACTGATACAGAAAACAAACTGAGTTCAAATCTTCTCAGCCCAAAAAACTTGTTCAAAATAGCACTCATCTTTTTCTGACAGCCAGCCAAAGAAAAATGGACTATTTATATATTCATTTGCAAGAGTTGCTGTTGAGGAGAGATAAAAACTATACTGAAGCACTGAAAGATTCAAAAATACCAAGGCATGAGCTGTACCAATTGGCGCTAGTTATTGTGTCCATGCCAGCAATTCTAGGGAGTGTTGAATTGGCATTTTCAGGTTTTCTCACTCCAAAGATTCAGTATGAAGGAGATAATCTTGAATTACGTAATGTTAGTGAAACTAACAAATTTTAGAAATTTGTAATACCCTTAGTGAATCATAATAAGAAACCATTGCCATAAATACCCATTTCTAGTCCTAGTGCATTAAATATGCTCATGAAAGTGTTAATATTGATAATTCCTGATACATATCTTTTTATTTAATTAACTAATTCTCATGCTTACATGAACCATGAGCATTCATTTTCCATTTTTTTTCTGGTTTATATCTGTTTTGTGATTTCCTTTTACACTCTTTTATTTTTTTCTTTTTATTTAGTATGTGATTTCTGATGCTCTTTTCTAGTAAATACTATTTTTTTTTTAATATTTAAGATACACTCCAATCCCTTACATGGCCATGCCTTTATTTGAGCTTCAGTTTCATGATAATAGAGCAGTCTTGAAATATATGACTTGTGATACTTGCTCTGTTATCAGCCACTTTCTCGTATTAAATGGTACAAATGAATGGATCTAAGTTTCTCATTATAAGACTTAGTTACAGAAATGTTCTTGATACAAACTCATCCACTACCAATATCCCAAATGGATTTCCTTCCAACAGTGTGAAGCACTTAAATATGGTGGAGATGAACTCAACTTGATATTGGATAGTTCTTGATCTAAACCAGGAAGGTTCTAGCTACAGCTGAACCTGAACTTGAATTCGTCTGGAAAACAAGCAAACAGGCAAAAAACCACCAATCTTTTTACAGCTCTCGTTATAGAAATTCATTGCCTTTTCCCTCTAAAAATGCGTGTGTAGTAATAATTAAGGAAGTATTGCAATTAAGCACCAATTTCAGTGAATGAATGTGTAAATTACTTATATGTGTATACTGGGAAATTAGAAAATTATGTCTTACAGCCAGTTTAATATTTTTCAGGTAAACTTTTTTTCTTTACTATGTCTCTTAGATGGTGATTTCATGGGGTTATTTTTTACTATGTCTCTTAGATGGTGATTTCATGGGGTTAAATACACATCACTTTGAACAGCCTTGCACCTAGACTAGCTTTTCAAGAGTAATAAATGGAAGGTTTTACTGTGTTAACAGCCAAGATTGTTTAACAACTTAATTTACTTAGAGCAAATAGTATTTCTGAGATTATGTTGCTTCTTTTTATGAGTTTAGATTTATTTAACGTAATTCATATTACACCTACTATTTCTTTGCAACAATGTAATGCTTATTAAAAAAAAGCTTGCTACAAATGTTTGAAATCTGTAGCTATCTCTTACTGTGATCCTAAATTGCAATAATTTTCAAATTAAAAAATGTAAACAAATTACACACATTAACATGGAAAGAGTAGCAAAGGAAAACCAAACACACACATGCAGAAGCACACACAATTTAATAGCTGGATTGCACATAGCATTTTTAGATTTGCAATTTTCCCAGTAAATGCAGAATCCTCACTAACCATTTTTATCTTAGAATTAATTGCTTTACAGCTACTGGCATAAATGAAAGAGTCTGTTTTAAGAAATAAAATCATTATTTGAAAATGGAATTCACTATGGAATTGGAATTGCTGATCAAATTTCATACAACTTTTAAAATATCCCCTAAACGATACGAGATCCCTTCCCATGTTGCTCTGTCAGCATCTACTTTATCATAATTTACAAGGAGAATTGCAGACATCTCCAATATTTGGATAAATGAGGGTTTTTGATGGCTGGCTTTATTCCCTAGATCATATCACAGAAAGCAGACAGCTCCCCTTCCCCAGTTTTATTGTTACTTACATGGTCAGACTAAATGTGAGGGAGAATAGAATTTCATGTGTGAGCAGAGCAAACTTTTGAGGAGGTAGTTTGCTATTGCACAGTTGAGTGATAGGCAAAATCCACAGATATTTTCTTTTTAAACACCCACAGGCAGATTTTTATTTTTGTTTTTGAGTTCATTATTTTAAAACATAACTTGATAGATGTGAATGAGCACGTTTCAGGCAACAAACAGGCAAGCAAGAAGTTATGAACAATTTCATTGCACGGTAAGTTGATCGCAAGCTTCTGTGGTGTGCAAAGTAATTATTAGCTGAAAGTGAAAGAAAGATCACTTACACACTTTATTTTCATGCTGGAGAACTCAGTAACCCTATGGCTTCCCATTTGTTAAAGAAAGCTGATTCTTATTGTCTCTGACACAGGACACTAAAATAATGGAAAAAGAATTGGCATTTCTTCTAAAACATACCAAGCTCATTCACTCCTTTCCTTTCTATAAACACATCTATACACCCACTGTTTCTGGGAAGCATTCCAGCTACAGGGAATTCAAAGTGAGGAATATACACAGTTGGGTGGCTTGTAAGGTGGTTGGCTAAAGATTAAGCAGAGAAAGAAAGAAAAGGAAACAGAAAAGGAAAGTCAAAAAGAAGGCAGAAAAAGCAAGGAAGCCCTCAAAACAAATGGGGGTCATGTTTTAATGCAAGAGATTAGAGTAAATGCTTGCTGACAGAAGAGACAAGATGGGTTAGGAGAAAAAAAAAAAGACAAAGAACTATAGAAAACAGGAACAAATTGGAAAGAAACATGGAACATGATATATATAGGTGAAAACTGTCCCTTTATACCTATTTTTATCTATGTACAGTTTTGGTTTGTTTTTTTAAAAATTTTTTTTCCCCCTTTGGTCACTTTTTTTTTTTTTGTCTCTTCTGACTGAATTTTCTAGGATTATTCCTTAGGATGTTATGGACTTCCTAGGTATGACTCAGAACTATGACTGTGAGCTGACTCTGAATCATTCTTCCCAGTAGTGTGGGCAATCTTTGCTATGCATCCTTATGGAAAGCATTTGACTCTTCAATACCCTACTTTCCCCCTTCCCCTGAAATTTTCGAAACCTGAAAAACTACAGAGTATTATAATAAAATAGATACAGATATATAATTAAAATAATATTGACAAATACTCATAAGAACTTATAGGAGCTCTTAAGATTCTTTGCTAAACTGCCAGGCAAAGCAGCTAGCAAATCTAGATTGGATTTCTAGGTGTTCAAACTTGCAGAAAAATCTTTGGACTTCTAGAGATCTTGTATCTAATGATACTGTATCTAGTTATATTGTATCTAGTTCAAATGGCTTGAATGTACATGAGAACATTTTGCTATCAATAATCAACCATTTGGTCACAGTCTTTTCAGAACAGTGAAGAACAGGTGTCACGTCTACTGAATATTCATTTAAGGATGCCTGTTTCAAACAAAGAGGAAACATTTCTGTTAGAAAAAAAAAAATCAGAAGACAGAAATTTACTAGTTAGCAGGTAAAACAAAGAAGAAACATCCAAGAAGAAGTCCTATCTAACCAGAGCTGGTTGTTTCAAGTAAAATCTTTTTGTCTTTTTATACGTATGTCTTTCATTTGAATGTTGTCATGTGCCACACTATGGAAAAGCTGATGCATCTGTTCTGTCAGGATTTTACTCCATTTGCTGCAAATGTCTAACCCATATCACCTAGTCTAGTAGGTGGAATCTTTAGAAATCCCTTAGAAAAACCAAAAAAATTTGTATGAGCTTTTTCTCAGCTCTTTTTCAGTGCTAGGGATAAAAACGTTAGTTACTGGGATTATCTGAAGCAATCTGACATCTGATCCAGTGGGAAAACCATACAAATTACCATGTTATTTTTTAATATTTAGGTAATAGAAGAAACAAGAGCAGTAGAAAATTTAGCTCTGAACTGACTATTTGAGATTAATCAAATTATGAGAGATAGACACTGATACGTAGCATTGCAGTGTCCCTCAAATTTGGGTATTAGGTGTGCACGTATATGTTATAAATAAGATGCTTCCAAAGACAAAAGTCATACACAAATTTATATGTCTGGAGAAGATGGAATAAATATGTTTGTAAATCCATGCCCAGTCACAGGTAGAAGCTATTAGCAACTTCCTTGATATTGGATGAAAATCTCTGCAATGTAACAAAAATCTGTTTATGTCAATTTTCAAGAACATGAAAAATTTTTTTGGGAAACTTATAAACTGTGTTATTGCTAAGAAAACATGTCCATGAAGCTAGACATTTTGAAAATGTGCAGATTTTTTTTACCTAAAGATGATATCAGTAAATAGCAAGATAGTGCACATTAAGCAATCCAAAGTAGTGCACAGTAAAGATCTCCCCTGACTTCACTCTTAATTATCCTTCTGACAAACTACTCTTTCCACTTCTCACTCTGGATGCTACCTGTAGTGATGCTTAAAAGTGAAAAGTTCTGCACTCGTCTGGCTGAGAAAGAAATCAGAAAAATTGACCATAAGCAGTAAAAGAAGGTAAGGACAGGGTCCCTGTATGATACAGGCAAGAAGTCCTGGAGAAAATTTGTTCTTATGTTGTCATTAGGACTTGAACAGTGACAGTGAACTGCACTAAATGGTCACTCACTTGATAAAGGACGATAAAGGACTTGTCTGCTATTTCAGATATGTAATCCATGAAGAGAAATTCCATGTCCAACAATCTTTGAAATCTGAAATGTCTTTTAAAATTTTTTTAAAATTCTCATGTGTAGGCAAGGTTGAACTATAGGTAACTATGGCTTATGGCTAAGGCTAAGCATAAACAAGTCCTTTAAGCTTACCTGAACACATGAATCCTGATATTAGGTTGGTTTAGTATGCTGAGGACAGGTATTGTCATACAGGGAGATCCTGAACCACGTCCAACTTCACAAAGGTTCTCTTCCATATTGCCTTTGTATGGCCAGGTTTTGTTAGCAGGAAGGCTACAGGGATGGCTTTTGTGAGAAGATTCGAGACGCTTCCTTCATGTCCATTAGAGGCAATACCACCCTACTCCAAAATGAATGTGTCTCTGGCCAAAGCTGAGGCAATCAGACATGCTGGTAATACCTCTGTGATAACAAATTTAAGATGAAGAAAAAAAAGTTATTGTGCAGAAGTAGTTGTGGCCACAGAAGAGCAGGTCGAGAATGCGTGCGAGGAGCAACTCTGCAGACACAAGGTCAGTGGAGAAGGTGCTGAAGGAGATGCTCCAGGTACCAGAGCTGAGATTCCCCTGCAGACTATAGTGAAGACAATAGTCAAGAAAGTTGTGTCCCTCTAGCCTATGGAGGTCCATGGGGATGAAGTGATCCACCTGCAGCCCGTGGAAGAGACCCACACAAGAGCAGGTGGATGCCTGAGAGGAGGCTGTGAACCCATTGTAGGCCCATGCTGGAACAGGGTCCATGCAGCGACCTGCAGATCCAGGGAGAGAGAAATTCCCCAAAAAGGTCCCAGAATAATAGGGAATGGAAAACTTTTTTAATAAGGAAAGTGTTAATCCTTATATTTAGCAAAATAGCTAACAAAAAAGGGAAAGTTCAAAGTCACTTATGAAAGGCAGATATTGGATGTCAGTTTTAGAAGTCTTTAAACCAACACAAACACAAGCATTTCTGCATCCTAGAACATGACAGATCATCATCACTGCTTTTGAATACTGGATACGTGCATTTCAAATTTTTAATTTTGCATAAACTATAAATGCCTTTCTAGTGTGGAACAGAGCTGGAAAAAACCCTGTACTAATCATCATACTTGCATGGTATTTGTATGTATGTGTTCTCTGACCAATTATATTTTTCCAGTTCTGACTCCTAAAATGTATCAAAATAAATATCAAAACACTTGCAAAAACTTTCATTAAACAAATATTATTCTTCAACTTGATATATGTTACAAGAAAGACATATGTCTTTCCTGTAGTGCATAGACATATGAGCATCAAAACATATCTGGAATGATCTCCTTAACTTCTGACTTCCTCCTGTGGAAATTGCTCATGACAGTTTCTACCCGAGTGAAAGGGACAAAAACATAACACACCAGAAACAACACCCAAAGAAGTGGCTGCCACACATCAGGAACAACTGAGAATGGATGTGCAATCTATCAGCACATCCAAGAGGAAATAAGGACATTATCCATTGAGAAATCTGATAAAATTGGTTTAGGATGTTTGGCTAAATTTAAGAACAAACACTGTAACAGGCTGAGAAGCAACCCCACCGGCTAGTTTTTAATTTCACAAGCTCAGCACTTTGTTATTATTGGCCTTTACTTTTTCCTTTAGCTAGAAATAACAAAATTATTTATAATAGCAGAAAGGAATTTGGAAAACCATGCAATAAGTTCATACATATCAGGAGACAGACACATATATTACACACACCCTGAGTAGAACTTCTCCATCTTTCAACATCTGGGAAATTTTGGCCTATCTGCTTATTTAAAACAGAAGTAATTGGAGCTTAATAGTATTGGATAAAGGCTTTGGTTAAATGTGATTATTTCCTTTATGCCACTTCTGAAAGACTTCTTTGTTTCTGTTCTTTTACTAATAAATTTGGACAGAAGATACATAGATAAGTGTACAATTCATTTTGACTGAATGGCATATAATGTCTCTGGTATGTTTGGGTACCAGTCTTTATTTTATACTATATTAAAAAATAAAAACTAAAGAGATTGTAATTTCATTTTATAAGAATAAAATTAAAGATGTGGCCATTAAACTAGAAGGTAGAGAGTTGTAGCTTTTATTGTACCTTCTATGTAAGTCTTTTTGGTACAGTAAAGTCAAAATTGAGTTCAGGTATTCTTGCAAGTTTGAATGACCAGCTATGCTCTTTAAAGCATTGGTATCCATTACCAAGATACCTTTCCCTTCTAAAAGTCTAAATTTCAACTGATGTGTGCATGTGTGTATAGGTGTGTTTTTACACATAAACACTTCTGCCCTCTCTTTTGTACCTCTTTTTGTATGTCTGGATGCACCATAGTTTTGGAGCATATCACATTCAGCCTTTCCTTTCAGTGTTCCATATCTCTTCTTTCCTCCTGGGAAGATTAAAGTACAGGTAGAAGATGTTAGGATTACCATAAAGCTCCAGACCTTGGGGTAGTGTGTTTGGTGACATGAAGATGGTGCAATTATAGATTTCACTCAAGGATCTACACACAGGGGTTACGACTGGCAGAACTTTAGATCAGACTGTAGCAGTCTTACCTCCTAATTCAAGTAAAAGCTCAAGGAAGAATTCCTCAAAAAGTCAGACAACTTTTTTCCTGCTCTTGAAGGTATAGTGAGGATTGTTATGGGACAAATATCCAGAAAAACAATTTCCTCTTATGTTCCACTCAATACTATTTCCTCTAACATCATCACAGCATATGCTAAGTTAGATGGATTTTTTAAGTGCATTTGGTTCTATGATACCCCCAGCTACCAGAATATGATTGAGCTGGTACATTTTCTATAATCATTATATAAAAGTGAAAATCATCTGCAAAAACCTATTGAGCTGACCTTACTAAAAAGTGTAATCCCATTCCATAATCATTCAGAAGAATAAGATTTTCCTAGAAATGGAATAAAATAATTTTATTTCATTGTGATTATTCATTACATGAGACATGGATTTATTGAGAAACTTCAGATATGCAGAACAGACATCTTGTCTGGCTGTTTTTAGAGGGTTTTTCCTTTTCAATGTGTAAAAACTGAACAAAAATTTGAACTTAAATGTTGCATATGATGAAAAACTCTTAGAGCAAGACAATAAAAGGAAACATTCTAAACCTCCTAAACCTTCCAAAATAAAGTGATAGAGAATTGTAACTTCCAATAACTTAACAAGGTTACCCATCAGGTAACAGCCTGTCAGGGTCTGGTTTGAAAGCAGGATGAAGAAGATTTTTCCATCTTTACATAAGGTTAATCATAAGGCAGTCTCTGGTAAAAAAAAGAAAAATGTGAGTTTTACTGCTGAAATGTGACTAAGGGACCTGTGCTTCCCTTTAGCCTAATAAACCTGAACAATTGATCAGAAAGTCATATTTACACATTACTAAGAAACAGAACAGATCAGAAAGTCCTCAACTAATACCAGTTTGTCTGCTTTAAAGCATTCAATAGACACTAACACTTTTCAGTACTCCTTGCTAAGTTGTGTAATGAATAAAATATCAGCTAGTGCTTTAAGTGTGTGAATGCCACACAGTCTCAAAATGCATTAAATATTAAAAATCTCTTTTAATCACTCATGTACAAAAAGTGTCTTTGGACTTCGATGGAAAGAAAATATACGACATACAGTTTACAGATCAATTAGCTATTTGTAGTCATAAAAATGCTTTACTAGGGAAATTAATGTTGCAGTTGAATACTCATGAGCTTAAATAGAACATCTCTCTCAATTTGAATTTGGAAATTGAAATTAAGACAAATTTATCTTAACAATAATCTTTCTTTTTTTTTCATGGAAAAGATAAAGAGGGCATGTGAAATGAGTGGGAAGAAAATAATTTATTGTATGGAAAAGACAAAATGCATTCCGTCATTCCAATCAATTCCTTTCTTCATCATTGTAAAAAAACTATCCCTCTTTGACAGGTAGATATGTACTTTTCAATTTAAAAACAAAAAGTAAGTAAAAATGTGTTGGATGTTTATTTCTAGGAATGGTGCTGTTCAAACAAGTGTATTGGTAACAGATTATTAGAATGATTTCAACTCATTTGTTTCCTTTTCAGTAATTTTTATTAGTTTCTGTCAAAAAAACCAACTTCTAAATCAATGGAATTAGTCATTTTTATACCATTATACTAGAAATTATCTGCATTGGGAAATATTGGCCAGGTTTTTATAAAAATACTAAACAGTTGTTATGGTTATCAGACGATTTCATAATTAATATAACTATTTGTGGAAGTGTTCAAAAGGCATCTTTTGGCACTTGAGGATATAGTTTAAGGCTGATTAGGGTGGTGCTGGGTAGGTGGTGGGACTAGATGATCTCGAAGGTCTCTTTCAACCTCGATGAATCTGTGACTACCTGATTCTTTAGCATGAAGGTCTGTTTCAAATTCCAGTTTGTAAAGAATTGAAATTTCTAACTGTGATTGTTTTACTAGTAATTTTCTGGACAGTCACAGAAAAGGGATTAAAATGTAATAATAATAATTCCTTATGCTTAAATTTTCTCCTCCTCATCCTAGAAACCTAACTGTGCAAAGTAGTTCTTTTACGGTTTTTGCTGATTGTTAACGAAATAGCATTAATAAATAATAAGAGGTGCCTAAGATGAGAACGTTTGGTTTCTTTTTCAGAGAACAGAAGACTGTTCATAAACTGAGTGAGAATTTATGGATCAGGGTTAGAGAGTGAGCAGTACCTATATTGATAACACTGGTAGTGAGCAGGGAAGTCGAATGGTGGTGAGATCACATCACTCATTGATTTCAACCATAGCTCTAACTCTGTCCAGATTATGAAATTCTTCTCAGCATATGTTCTATCAAGCTGTCATATTCAACTATTCCTGTTATGACTATCTAGTAAACAGAAAAAAAAAATAGGAAGTTTACATAACAAGCTGGAGCTACTTATCTGCTGAAGGATAAGTCATGTGTTTGGGTGTCAGATTAACTTTTTCTTGCCTTCTTTTTCAATTTTCACAGAATGACCTGGATTGGAAGGGACCTTAAATACTATCTAATTTCAAGCCCCCTGCCACTAGCAAGGACAATTTTTGCTAGACCAGGTTGCTCAGAGCTCCATCCAACATGGCCTTGAACACCTAGGATCATATATAAATGTATAGAGATGAGTTTCGAATATTTTATAATGGTTTATGTTTAGGAATGCATTTAAATGATTACAATACACAAGCTAAGAGTTAAGGAGTTGAAAATGGAGCAGAAGTAAGCGATGTTCCTAGATTTGAAAACTATGGTCTGGAAAAGGATGTAGGAAGTAAATGGTTTTCTCAGTGTCAGCAGAAAGTGCAGCGATGAGATTTCTTTCCTCCAGAATTTATTAAACCTGCAGTAAAACAGTTTCTCTCTTGATAAAACAGACCCTTATGGCTGACTACAGGAGCAACATGGTGGGGGATGTGATCAGAAGTGAGGGCTGCAGTGCCTGAACTAACTCAGGTTTGCATACACAGACTGTCCGTTTCGGCAAGTGAGGCTGAAGCTCTCTCCAGCAGCAGCAACAGCTGCAAGGCCATTCTGAGCAGCACTTTTCTGACTTACTTACAGTGATGAGAAGGTAAACAGACAGGGTAAGAATTCAGAGTAATGCAGTTTCCTTTCATGTCACTTTTCTTCTGCTTTGTCCTAGTTTCTGTTGATGGAGCTGCAACAACCATGACATTATTTAAATTACTTGCAACTAACATGAATATTTAAGTAGTGATTCAGGTATAAAGAAACGGGCGGGAACTGATGCATAGGCAGTTCCACCTGAATATGAGGAAGAGCTTTTTTACTCTTCATGTAACTGTGCACTGGAACAAATTGCCCAGAGAGACTGTGGAGTCTCCCTCACTGGAGATGTTCAAGAATCATCCGGACATGATCCTGTGCAATTTGCTCTGGGATGACCCCAGTTGATCAGGGAGGTTTATGACCCACTGCAGTCCCTTCCAATCCGGCTCAGTTGGTGATTCTGTGAAATTAGCCAGAGTTATAGAACACAGCTCATGCTAAACAGAGATGAGTGACTGTTATTAAAGGAGCAAGTTGGAAAACTTTGTGTATAGTCGTTTTATTTCTCTTGCTGTAGGGTTGCTGTCTTCTAAAAGCAATAAACAAAGAACAAACAGAATTTTGCTTTTTAAGTTGCATGAAAAGGTGTCTAGAGCTCAAGGGTAGAACACGTTCCTTTGTAGCTATAAATCTAAATGAAACAATGTAACAAATTTTTTATTGCACTATTCAGCTGAATTTCTAGGTTTTTTCCCTTTAACATGAAAAAGGATTTTTTTAAAACTAAAATTCCCTTTGGGTGGGCTAAGATTCTCTGAAACAGTTAGGGTTTCTTTCCTTTCTCCAGAGTGCACATTCAGAAAAATATTTCATGTGCGTATGTGAAATTTACACAAAATGCTCTCATTAACACTAATGGAAACATAAATAGCTGTGTGTGAACTATAAACATATTTCAAACCAGTGCAAAATAAACATCCATGTCAAACACCAAGAGAGATGCATCTAGATTCAGTAAGGAGGGAAGGAATTCTTTTCCAATGTCACAGTTTAATTTAAGTTAAAGTGAAGAATGGGTTTAAACCATGCTACGTAAGTTTGAGCTCAATTTGCCATTTCAAAGGCAAAATATCCTGAATGTAAGAAAAGCTTATAATTGTTCCAAGTCAGAGCTAAATCAATTCTTATATAATGTGTTTTACAGACATTTTTTGGTAATGACTTTTTGTTTACTTGTTTGCCTAATAGGTTGAATGGACCTTTATATGTATGTGCATGCACACATACACATTTTACTTAAAATGAGGTTTGGCCTCTATATTCAGCTAGACAGAGTCTCTTAGTGAGGAGTCAATTAAAAGAATGACAAATTGTAAGGGTAGATCTACTTTTAGGAGGCAGAAGAGTTCAAGCTCCTAGTGTCTGGGAAACTGTGTCACCTCCAATAAGATGAAATGAAAGATGCTGTGCTAAAGGGGAACAGGGATTTCAAGAATTGCCAAAGCAACTTTGCAGTTCTCAGAAAAGGAGAGCTCTCCCCTTCCACTTGACACTTCCCATCCTGTAAGTATTGTTTCACTAAAGAAGAAACAGATTAAATTCCAGCTGCTGTCAGTTCTTAGCCAGGTCTGTTGAAGAATGTGGCTTTTGAAAAGTTGTATCAATACTTCCCTTTCATTATTACCAAAGCAGGCTTAACTGTCTTTGATGTCTTCTTGCCAACATCATTACAGTTTTCTACAACGAGTGAATAGTGGGCTTTATTTAAGGTCACGTTGAAATTCTGAGTTGAAATTGCAATGCATTGGGGCACTGGATTGTTCTTTGTTTATAATACCTTCCCTTTTGCAGTCTGTATCAAAACCAAGTGAAAGAATGGCTTCAATTTTCTCTCACAAACATAGCTCAAGTTATTAACCTGGACCATTAGATTTTTTAGAGTGCAAGCTCAAACAGCTGTCTTTTGCTTTTCTGCAGGCTTAGCATTGCTTGTTAGAAAACAACACATACAAATAAAGGGAAAAAAAGGAAAAGCTGATGAATCAGTTGTACACGTGACTGTTTGGCAGACAGTCTACTATATCTATAACATTTTATATGTGAACTTTTGTCCTACTTATTGATCAATATATCACACTTTTCTGTGTGTTCAATATCTAATGATAACTGGATAAGATAGAAAATTTCTCTCTAAATACTAAATATACATGGACACAGGGTATTACATTCAAGTTTGTGCACAATATTTTGGGAAATCAATCTAACAAAGAGAATGCATTTAATCATCCAGTCTTGTGGTATTTGTGTAGTGCTACTGCTCGGTTATAAATCCAGCGTATCACTTCTACTGCTTTACCAATGTTAACAAAGTAACAGATAAATAACAACAGCGACAACAAAGCTGACAGAGCAACAACAATTAAACTGTTAGCGCAAGTGGTTTTCTATGTTCCTTGTTCCTCTCTGGCTATTTGGCTGGAATATTTTGGAAAAATTCAATGCATAGTACATGAATCTTGATTTTTATGAAATATGTGTGCAATGCTAACCCACTTTGTGAATTTAAGAAAACTTTTGCTGATAAGTATATGTCATATGTCATGTCCTAAGTCAAATTACCGCTATAGAATCATGGCACACACTTAGTTGCAGTCTGGGATTAAACTTAGTGGATGACTTCTCAGTTTCAAACTTTTCATACTACTTGTAATAGCTTCTCTTCAGAGCTGAGCACATCACAGAGAGCGATGTGGTGTTGGGAGTCCGTTCGTGTCAGTGTGCTGGGGAAATTGTTATGTGGATTCAGAACTGGTTTGGGCATCTCTGAGCAGTGGATTGTGAATCACAACTATACATTTTTGATTGTTTAAGACATAAAAATATCTTCCTGCTGTTAAACCTTTCCAGATTACTATCATATAAAATTCACAATCTGAACAAAAGTAGAAAACTGCTGGGGAATGTTCAGTGGTGTTGTGACATCTATGAATTAGCATTCTAAAATACCGTATCAGCCTTGTGCAGTTTCATTTTGTAAGACTTACGAATTTTATTTCCTTCAAGTTATTATTTAAATTATATTCTGATTTCTTATTTCTTATGCAAAACTTTAAACGAACAAGTCTGTGTACAAAAAGCATTTAGAAAAAGGCCTAAAAAGCCTAAAAGGATTACAGCTAATGGACAATCAAAATGAATGAGGAAATGGCTGCCTACACTAATTCTACCAATTCATCCATTTAATCAAAGTGTAAAAAATCCCCCTGATATCTTAAAGACACAAAGAAATTGATAGTTCTTTATATTGTCATAAGCTAAATATTTGCTGATTTTGGAATTTACTCTTAACACAATTAATTCACCTGGATGTGGGACAACACCCCTACTTTCATTAGTGCCTGAAAACTACCTCATCAAGATTGGTAAGTCAACAGGAAGAGGCAATCTATAGAGAGCAGAGGATAGAGAACTGCACTGCAAAGCTATTTACCATGTTCCTTATGAGATACTTATGCAAGTGAACACTAAACTTGTGTTCATGAGCCTGCAGTCATTTCCTGTATAGCTATCCAATTTACTTAGGTAATTTTAGAAACTTCAGAAAATTGCTGGTGGTTTTATCTTCTTCCTATTGACCAGTCAATTGTTCACCTCCAGGGCCTTGCATGGTTTAGAATTGGTCTAAATAAAGATACTATCTTTAGCACAGCTAAGTCATTTCACAGAGAAGAAAAACAGAAATGTGTATATAAGATTTTTGCCAGGTTCCTCTTGTATGTGTAAATTCAATTAAGCAATTTGTAAAGGTCTATGAAAGCCAAAATCTTAAAGTCTGTCATGACTTTGGCATTTTTTTTTTTTTTTTGGAGAAATATCCAGGTGAGGATGAAAAAGATAAAAGGTATTTTAAAATGTTTTCTGTGACTAGTTTCCTGGTGGGTTTTGTTGTCTTTTTTGGGAATATATAAAAGAAGTATCTTTCAAAAAAATCAACACGTTATAGAAGATTACAAACATTTCATATAACAGAGGTCAATTTTTCCTGAAAAGAATTTTAACTGTTACATTAAAGAGATTCCCTAAGCACTTTTATGTTAAGTTTCAGAAGACAACATCAATCATGTACTGGGATATAGGAATCACAATTATGTAATGCTAGAAATTTAAAACATTAACATCTCAATAGCATTATTGCATACTTGCCTTTAGTCTAAGCAGGGCAAAACACAGTACTTTTCACACTTTTGTTAAAAAAAGGTCATTTTAGGAGCACTATTATAAGTAACCCAACTAGGTAATATTTCTCATGTACTTGAGAATTTTGATATTCAACTAATCTCAAACTATTAAAGTAAGTTTGGCTTTCTAATAATATTTGGATTTGAAGCTAGCAACTACGGTACAATTTTTGAGTGTTAACCAGGTCAAAAATGACACTAATAAATAGGATTTCCTTTAAAAGACACATTTTCTCAATGCTGCGATACTTGACCTGCACTACAAAGGAAAAACATAAAATTCTTTGTTTCTCATAAAATGCTGATGATTAATAATGAAACCATAGATGCTGAAGTTTTTGGGGTCGTTTTTGCTTTGTTTTTGTTTTTGGGTTTTTTTTGTTTTTTAATGTTTGGGTTGGATTTTTGTTTGGTTTGGGTTTTTTAATTAACTAACCAGATTCTTTGCTGGTATACTTTGTTGTTCCTTGCTAACATGTACATAGAAATATCTTCTCAGTATTTTGGATTTGTTTTGGTGGGAAATGGTATCAACTATAATAAATAATCAAATAATGAAAAAGCCAAATGATTAATCAAATAATTTCCTGTATCATAAATTATAGTCTGACGGCAGGGTTTAAATTTCAGCTTACCACATCAATGCAGTTGTAAAGAGAAAGTGCTACAGTAAATTTATATTAGTGCTCCTGGAAAACAGGGATTTTAGAATTATTGCCACCTTACCAAAGCAATTTTTTTAAATCACCAATTACAAAATATCTGTATCTTATTTCATGACACAAGAATACCCTTAGCACACAGTATTTGTCAAGCTAGGTGAAACCCTAGGTCAAGAATGCTTACTGTACTTTCATTTTTATTTTAGCTGTTAAAGGTCAGAGAGTGAGAGCATGTGTTTGTGGTGACATTGTGAAGGTGATAAAACTGCAGCCACAGACAACCTGAAGGAGCTCCACATTTCTTTATTTAAGCTTGATGTAGAAATAATCCATCTCTTTTCCAGGCAGTCTTGGTTCAATATTACAGAGCAAAGGCATTATGTTTCACAGCCTTTAGCTGGTTACTCATTGATCAGTGACATTAATATATCTGTGTATGACACACAGAGAAAATTAATACAAATTTGAACCTGAATAAATTTGTCTATGATGGTGGACTATAAAAGAGTGAATATGTGTGCTGATTAAGATTTCTGCAACTCAACTGTTGTTAAAATCTACTTTTACATTCACCCTCCTGCTTTTTGTTACATAAAGCATTTTTAAATACAACAGAATATTTTTAGTATGGGATGTCTTGGTAAAGAAATTGTAAGGTTATTGTAGGAAATGTTGGACAATTAATTTTCTTTCTTTAATATTATTAAAGACACAAAAACCACAGCCAAAATAGACAGAAGTTTGAACAGCGAATATGTATTAGGTTTAGTTACCTGATTCTCTTTTAGAGTGGGTATAGTTCCTACTATTCTATCACTGAGTCTGAAAATCTGTAACATATACACCATTGAAACATAATTTTTTTCAGTTGGAAAGTAGGTTTTTGTTTATGTGTTTTTCAAACTTTACTAATGTGTAGATGAAGTAACCCTCCCCAGGCTTCACAACACCTAAGTGGCTAAATAGAAGAATAGTAATGTCATAAATGAGGGTCAAAAGTAGGAACTATCTTTCCAAGAGTTCAAAAATGCCAATTCTTTTTGAATTTACTGCATCAGATTTTTTCAGAAAATGCCTATTAAGTCACTTGGAGATTCTGGACTTGTTCCACTTAAAGAACCTGCACTTTTTGTTAGTAGAGTTTCAGGAGAGTGAAGTTAGCTCAAAGCATTTATGGACCTTAGTGAACGGAATCGACTGTCTCCGGAGTTGTATTCCTAAATTATATATTCTTGTATTAAAGGCAGAGGAAAAAGCCTGCAGCTAAATAGGGCAACCAGAGATATAATGAATGAACATGTAGGTCAAGGTTGACTGGGAGAAGTAACATAGATCAGTGGTTAATAAGAAAGCCAAATTTTGCCAAAAGTAGTAGTGAAAGTTAACTGGCAGGCAAATATAACATCTCTGTTAAAGTCAAGAGAATGTAATGGAGCAAGTGAGCTAAAAGAACTGTGAAGACTGGAAGGCAGAGTACACTGACAGGCATTTGCTCAAACAGTGATAAAATCTGGCACAAGAGACAGAAGAAATTCAAGCTATTAAAATATGCCAATTCCAGCTATGACCAGAAGGTACAAGAAGCAATGAAGGCACACCAATCAAACACTGTCCTCTGAAGAGCTGGAAATCGCTTTTGCAGATTTCTTCAGGTTGGCTGCTTACTTTTAAGCAAAGACATGAGACATAAATATAGACATAAACATGGGAGCTAGAAATTGTGACGCATAGCAATCTAGGTTCCCTGTGGGACAGAGCAGTAAAGCAATAGGCCTAAGGCAGTCCCTTGGAATCTGGTCTCCTACAGACCTTATGGGAAAAGAATAGCTGTACTAACAATGAAATGTGAGTGTTGGAGTGTTTGTTTTGCTTTGTGTATTTTTCAGTAACCACCCTGAAGCCATCTTTTATTAATACTTAAAACTTAGTCTTGTTTTTCATGACCCAAAGGACCTGCAATATCTTGAGTACTAAAGTTTTGGGCATTTTTAACACCTCAAGATGCAGAGGTAAAAAGGGCACATTAAGCTGTATATAATACCAGGCCGATCATGAATAGGTTACAAAAGGAATCTTGCTGGTTTTGGTCCACAGATGCATTAATCAGACACAAAAAAACAAGAATACAGGGAGGGCAAATGAAGAGGCACATAAATTGAAAGTGACTTTTAGTGACTGAGTTTCACCATTGAGAGACCACTATGACTAGGACATTTTACCAAATTTCACCCTCTAAAGAATTGCACTTTCTTCTCCAATTTGATAATGCCACTGGCATTTTTCTGCTTTTTACTTAACGTCTCACCTCTTGCTCTTCTGATAACATGCTGTGCAAAAGATCTGCCTGATGAGTGCCTGCAGCAATGTGTTCTGGAGCTAAATTGCTTTCGTAAATCTTTTTACTAAAATAAAATGAGCAGCAGGATGTTTGTCATTTCAGCTGCAACAGAATAAATATTTTATCATCCCTTCTTCAAAAGCTCATCTGTAACTCAATGGGTTTATCAAACAATTTAAAGAGTAAAAGCATTTAATTCACTTTAGTTTTGATTACATTACATGGCCTATTGTGTTGAAAGCTTGAAGTAATTTGTGACTGGGGTTTATTTAAAATACGGATTTTTAATTACTTTCCTCAGGTAAACTGCCACCTTTTTCAAATGGGTGTTCAATGTGTACATATGAAAATATTACTATCTTTAAAAGAATTTCCATCAAAAGATTTTCAGTTTTGTAAGGAGAGTGTTGTGGTTTTTATTCCTTTTTCTTAGAAACTCTCAAAAGCATCAGAATTCAGCATGCAAGTGATAAAACATTAATGAAAAGGCATGCTGAAGCATTTGAAGTGGGGAAAACAATCACTTCACTGCTCATCAAACATGCAGAGAGTTTAATCTGGTGCCCTTTAATAAAGATAGGCAAGGATTTTATCTAATTATGATGTCCCTCCCAAGTCGTTAGAGAATCACTCAGTGAAGGTCAAGATTCAAGGAGCAGAACTTCAGGCCACATCTGTTGCTGACCTTGAACACTGCAGGGAATCAAGAGCACTAGTGCTTCACAGGACTTTGATTTGCAGCATCCTATTCACAGCACTTTATGCCAAGAAAAATCATGTGACCTGTTGAAGATCAGTAGAAATAATAAGCCCAATGAAGCATAGGTATGATGAGGACAAATGTGAAAATAAAGAAAAAGCAACGTCTTGTTTTATCCTGTATCTATTTGTGAAAGTTATCAGAGAGAGACAATTGAAATGATAGAGAGAGAGGAAGAGTTTTATTTTGGAATAATTTTTGCACAACATCTCTTTCACCTCAGCAGGAAAAAAAAAAGGCATAAATTAAAAAAAAAAGAAAAAAGAAAAGGAAGAAAAGGAAAAAGGTTGAAAGTAACTGGTTTCATTATTGAACAAACTCTGTACATTTGTACAAGCCTTCAACTAGATTTTTGCTTACATCACTCTCATAGCTGACACTGTCTTGAGAAAAATACACTTTTTAATAAACAACAAAAAGAAGAACTTGAAATAAGAAACCTACATGTAAAGGCAGATGAGAGACCCTTGACTTATAGCCCTGATACCATGAAATGTTTTATATCCTGGTACGCAAATCTCTGATAGTTATTTTAAGACTGTCTCTTCCTCAGTTTTGTTTTGTCTTATCGTGCCTCACTTTGTCTCACTTGCCTTCTTCTGTCTTGCTGGTCTCTAATAGCACTGACATTTATTGTCTGTAAAATAACAGCTGTTCAAGGGACTGTTGTTCATCCTTCCTGATCATGAGAGTCCTCCATCCTTTGTACAGATCTGTCTTTTTTGTTTACTTTACAACCTCTGCCTGTAGGAAAATTCATTGCAGGTCTGCTTGGCATAAAAAGCTAGTATTTAAGTGTCAATGTGACAGATGAGGTGGGAAGCCAAGTGCTATCCTCATTTATGATTGTGAGAACAGAGTCAATCTCTCTAATTCCAATATGGAGGACAGAAAATCCCTACAAATAATCTTAATTTAGAATGTAGTAACAAACCTGTAAGATGATATATTAACTTCTTCTTTGCTATTCTTTTATTTCACAAGGGATAAGGGTCACAAGTGAAATGAGAAGAATAACATATGAAACCTATACATGTTTTACTAGTAATATTTGGTTTATTTTTATATAGTTTGAAAGTTAAAAAAGACTTTCTATTTTTTCTATCATTTATTTTTAAATTATGCAATACATGTAAATAACCCATATTTTTGTTTTTCTTTCCCAAAGTACCCACATCTAATTTGTTTTCTCATTTACTTTTATATTTTCCTTCTTTCTGTTTTGATTTTTTGTTTGTTTTGTTTTGTTTGTTTGTTTGTTTGATTTGCTTGCTTCCCAGGAAAACATAACTGAGCAGTTCTCTCAATTGCAAGAGAAGACTGACTTGGTCTCTGTTCTCTCTTTCACAATTAAATAATGATCTCATTGCTCTGTCTGGGGTGAACCACCTTAGCAGAAGACAATCTATTCCAAACTCTTGCTATGTGTCTCCTAATCTTTAAGGAGTCTGTCTCAAGGTGCTCAGGCCCAAAAAAGAAGGACAGAAGTTCATAAAAACTAAATCTCTGCCAAACTTTGCAATGCTTCATGAGCACAGCAAGTCTGGGAAGATGACCTTTTTTTCATTGACAGGAATTTCCTTCCATGGAAGGAAAATGTCATTGCCTCACTCTCACCCCTGCAGCCCCCCCAGTGTTTTTGTCAATTTCACTACATTAAAACCATATCTTCTTCCCAACACTCTTACGCCTGAGTCACATAATGGGAACTGCAAGAGAGAGTTAAAAGCTACTGTATATCTTTTTTTGGAATTGATTTAAATATGAGCCATGTGATTGCTGGCACTCAAAAACAACAAGGTTTCTCTTCACAGAGTATTGAGGTGAAGTACAGCTAAAAAAATTAGTGTGATAATTGAGCAACAATGATAAAATCACTTTTTCCTGGTACTTAAATTCTTCCACTTCTCAAAGTTAAAGAATCTTCAAACAGATGATAGTGCTTTGGTAAGATGGGAGACAAATATGTAATGGAAAAGGAAAAACAAAAACAAGATACTTTATAAGTATATAACACGAGTTTTCAGTCTGAGCTTTGCCTCAGTTCTGTGTCTACAAATAAGAATGGTAATAAGGGTCTATTTAGCTAACAGAGATTTTGTCTACAAGGTGGAAAAATCTTTGAAAATGTTTTTGATATAAACTAGGTTAAGATGTAAACTATGTAAACATGGCAGATTTGATTGAATTGAATATGGTAAATAGTAATATGCCTTGAGCACAGAAATTTCCTGAAGGCTCTTGAAAGATGATTACTTATTTAGCTCTTGCTCCTGGCACCCATGTCCAGGTTGCAGTCATTTAAAACTCATCTTCCTTCTCTGCAGCATAAACTTCACGAAATTAACACACAGAGGAACTTAATTTGTATCTTTAAATTACTACTGGTACTTGGGAGTTCTTCTCGGAATGCATTCAAAAATGTTTCGGCTTCTCTTCACTCAGTGTCCATCCTGCTCCCATAAAACCAGCGTCTTGCTTTTGTTCACTCATGCCTCATGTATAAGTTCTCTCAGAGTGACAAGTTCCATTTCATCTAATGTGTATCCAAAAGAACAATAGCAAATGAAGAGGTTTTTACTTCAGGTCTTCTGTCACGCAGACCTTTGTCTTATGTAGGGCCAACCCTACTATTAGTTAATGAATATTAAATTGCTCCATAGTGGAACAAGCTCAAGACCTCTTACTGTGGCAAAAGATATTATGGGCTCATGAAAAAGGCATTGAAAGAAGCGGCAACATATTCCATAGGTAACTTTTCAAAGGAAATATCATTACTGTTCAATTACATTCATGTGCTTTCTAAATTAAGCTGTTAAATGACTGTCCAACACTGCACACAGAGGAAATGAAATGAGGACATTCATGCCCCTTAAAGAAAGGTGTTTAACACTCTTCAGCATTTCTTTCTTCTTTTTCTACTTTGTGTAGTCCTGCACTCCTTGTTCTTGGCTTTAACAATGATATACAAAATTCTTCATTCATTCCAGTATGTGACATCACAAGATATCTGTTGTAATTCCAAGAACTGTGCTGTTATACTCATCTGTTGCTGCAAGAAGATTAATCTCTTATCTCCCTGCATCAATGAAAAAAACTCATACTAACATTATTTTTGCAAACCACCTTTTCAGATGTGAGCATCTTTCTATGCGTGACACAGGAAATCAAGGCACTAAATCTGGTTCTGAGAATTTCCCTGACAACCCCATTATAAAGTGTTCCAATCAGTAATGCTAGAATGTCTGTCACAGAGTCATATGTACATTAAAGAAATATTTGTTAGATGAAATGTTTTTTGGAGCTTATATATCCTTTTCTAATCTGGTAAGTGGTAATAGAATAATACTAATTTCTGTATTATATACTCTATACTTCTGCACTCTGTCTCTTAGTGAGTAACAGTTTTCAGAGCCAGAGAGCATCTACTGACAACCAGACAGAACAAGAGATCCACCTTATTACCCACCTGCAGCACTCTAGGTTTTTTCTATGTTTTTCATCCAAACTGCTAGTTTTTTTCCTTCAATTACAGACCCCAACCTATTGTCCAGTCCTAGAATTATCATCTTCTTCCCAGATCCACATCATATTTGTCTCTACCTCCACTTTTGCATGACACTTAAAAAAGTGTTTCAGATAACCACATATATATTTGGAGAGCTATTTTAAATACTCTAAGAAATAACTGTAAGAGGTTGCAAGCTAAACCACAGGATAATATGTGAGATACCAGTTGTCTTTTAGAAATGCAGTTGAAAAGGAGAAATACACATGAGGGTGCCTACTTATTGCTCTATGAAAGCATTTTATACTTTGCCATCATATAAATTGAGTATCTCTGTATAGACTACCTTCTACTAGCTTTCACACAACTAGTTTAGTTGCCCTGCTACTACTTCACATGTTTTTAAGGAAGGAAAAATTAGTACGACCCATCTGTTCCCTTGAAAAATTTGTACATATCTGTGTATATGGTATCCACTTGCATACAGGCTTGGCTATGAGAAATGTTGCCCGTATGAGTAATACAAAGTAAAATTTATTGTAATTTAACATAATCTAGGTGAAAGAAAATTTTTGTTCTTTATGTGCAAGTTGATCTCTCTAGCTCTATACCCATTGCCAAAGGTAAACATTCACCCCAATTAAGATATGCTGTTTAAGTCTGTTTCTTTTATGCCATTTTTATTCAATTTCTATCAGCCTATTTTGAGTAATAGCTTTTATGGAAGTTAGACCAGAGTTAAAGATTCATGTTCAGATTAGAATGTTGATCTACTTCTGTGATTTGATTAGCTAAAAGATTTTTTTTTCCATCATTTTGGAAGAGTTGAATTTGTGGTTTCTGTTTGTAAAAGTCTTCTAATTTTTTAAGGGTATATAAATAATGATCTTTCCAAATTAAAAAGCCAAGCCTCATACAGATTAGTACAAATGTTAAATCTGTGTTTTCAGACACAAAAAGAGAATCTGCTTTGTTAGGGTGTTGAAAAATCAGAGGTTTGTTTCTATCTCAGTATATTGTTTGGCATACTCAATAGGCAAAATAGAATGAGTTAAATATATGATGCTTTTATTTGCTGCCATTGCTGCTTACAGAGCATTTATAACAAGCTTTTTGAGACTCCTTGTAATGGTGAGGAAACAATTTGTTTTGAGAATTAATTTCTTGAATGGGAAATGTTTCCAGTTTGCTTTCCAAGCTATAATGATGTGACTAAATTCAGAAGTGCCCTTGAAAATCTGCAATGTAGAAGAGCATATACACAATGCATTCATTCTATACAGTGCCAAAGAAACTATTAACAGCAAATTAATACATGCTGTTTTTCTTAATTTATTAATTGGTTCTGATTTTGGTTTCATTTTCTCATTTTATATCGCTTCTGATATACCGTTTGCAGTAACTCGATGAGGTCTCAAGTCACCATACAGTTTAAGCATGTGCTGAGTTCTTAGCACAATGAATAAAATCTGCCTGTTTAGGCTGAGGATTCTCTGTGGTGCCTACTCCATGTTATGCTTTGCATTTCCTATGTAGCCCTTAAATATTCATGATTCTTTAAATCAGACTGTTAATTCCAGTTTTTGAGAGTTCAGGTCCTATCTCAAAGACAATTAGTGATCAGTGATAAAGAGAACTCAGTCATCACCCTTTACTTCTCTCATTCACTGCATTAATAAGCCAAATTAATAGCTTGAACTGAAGAAAATCAAACACCACTTCCTATTTTTGTAAAGGGCTGCTGTGTGCTTTAGCTCTCTAAGCAGACTCCTTGTTAAATACCAAGTATCAATTAATTAAATAGTTGTAAGTGCCTAAATCTATAATTAATAATAATATGATTTTATTTTTAATCAGAAAATAAAACATTCAGTACTTTGTGAACTCTTGAATTGTAAAAAGTCAAAATCAAAAAATTCCAAAAAGCAGGAAGAGATCTAATTATTGATTAAAATTGATAAAGCAGAGAAAAATCAGTGGCACAATTTAATTAATTTCTCCAAAGTCTACATTCAGGCCTTTAGCCACCTGAAATTGCTGGAAAAATTCCAGTGACCAAGGGTCAGCCACCGTTTTGGGGAAAAAAAGACATTATGAAGGAAACCATTTATTTAGGAGATTTAATCACTATATAAGGTCTAAAATATACAAAAAATATTAACTTCAACGAATAAAAATCCCCCAAACAATGTCATTTACAAATATTTACTTTTCTGCAACTTCCTTACCCGTACTATCAACACTTCTATGCACAAGAAAAACTTGGAGCATCTCTTTTACAAGGAAAGGCTGAGCACGTTGGGCCAGTTTAGCCTCAAGAAGAGATGCCTGAGAGGGGACCTCATCAACGTCTATAAGAGTTGAAGGGAAGCTGTCGAGAGTGTGGAGCCAGGCTATGCTCCGTGGTGCCGAGCAATAGCACGAGATCCAGCGGGCAGAGACTGATGCACAGGAAGTTCCACCGGAAAATGAGGATGAACTTCTTTACTGTGCAGGTGACCAAACACTGTAAAAAATTGCCCAGAGAGGTTGAGGAGCCTCCCTCACTGGACTTTATTAAGAACTGTTCAGATGCAAGCCTGTGCAATGTTCTCTGGGATGACCCTACGAGGCTGGACCAGATGACCCACTGTGGTCACTTCGAACCTTACCCATTCTGTGATTCGGTGAAAGCAATATTGCAATTTCTCTAGAAGAAAATGTGTTATATTTTAAATTTGCCAAGCTTAATCTCAAGATGTGGAAAAAAACCACCATTTTCTATGCCATCACCTAATTGATATTGCTACTTTTGTTGAAGACAGGCATCAGTTTAGAGAGGTATGGTGTTATACCTCAGGTACTTGATCCTGTCACAAAAAAACTTCTAAATTCTCATAATCATGGGCATTTTCTTTTAGGAGCATTGCAAGTTTCACAGTAGGCTCCATGGGATACCTGTCACTCTTGTGCCGTAATGCATTTCAAGTTTCATGTGTCTGTGTTTTCCATACAAGTAGTTTTCCATACAGTAGTGAGGTTACTGTATGTGTTAGGCTACAGACTGGCAATCCCCTAAGGTTCAGTCCGAGGGGGAAGAGCTTGCCTTGAGGCTATGCTCTGATGTTTATATCAAAGTGATGCTGACACATATTGAGAGCAAAAGTCAGGAAATTTACCAACAAATAGTTGCTTTGAAAGCAGATTCTTTTGAATCCTGATGCCTTTGTTCTTTTCTGTTCAGAAAGCTGGCAATTTGACATAGCAGGTGTTTCCTGGTGCTTTTTCTTCTTGGCACTTGTACGCAGAAGAGGACACTGAGTTGTCTGTGTTTGACTACATCTCCATCTCTACTGACAGTTTCAGCCATATTGCAAGGTTTCATTATCCTAGTAACAATATAATTCCAAAATGTTTTCTTCAAAATCCCTATTAGTCTGCTCTTTCTGACATCATTGCTAAGTTCATTCAAATAACATGAAAATAGGCACTTTTTAAAAAATATATTTATTGTTTTACTTATCTCTTTCCTACGTTCAATTTTCCATTAATTAGTCACGGATTTAAAAGCAAAATAAAAACATATAATTCCTGCATGTATAATATTTTGCATATTATAAATAACATATTTTAAATGTATCAAAGAAATAATTTTTATTTTCATTTTATTGTTCTAACGTAACTACAGTAATGTCTCTTATTATTTAAACTGACCTCTTGGAACACTATTTTGAGAAAATATTAAATTAATATATCCTTAGGAAGCTGTTGTTCTAGAAAGTAGGGAGTTTGACTGCCAGCACAATACCCAATAGCATTCAGAGATGTTTCAGATGAGCAATAACTGCTGAGTTAATTCTGGTCAAAGTAGAGAGGTAGCAACAGGAAAAAAGTTGCTTCCTGATACAGAAATAAATTTTTTTTGACCTAACTTAACACACAGCTATAGGCATGTGGATAAACAGGGGAATGGGCATGGGTTTGCTCTCAGTATTTCCTTCAGGAATATCTAGAACTGTCCATAGATTTATGCTTTCCCCACACTATTTTCCTTTATCTCTCCAGGTCACTGTCTTTAATAGAACTGGCTTCTCTGAGCCTACCTCATGTTCTGTTCAAAAGGAATCCGAGTAATTCTTGTTTACTAATTATCACAGGGCTGTAAGAGAGATTGTGTTAATATCAACAAAATATATAAACAAATAAATACTTAGAGGTATACTTTTATACTTTTGTACTCATATATATCTATGCAGCTTCAGCAAATTGAACATTTTGCAACCTCACGGGATCAGATATGTGTGAAGTTGTTGATGAAGTCCGGTGATGTCACTCTGTGCCTACTCTCTGCATCTTTGTCAGGTCATGACAATCAGAGGATCCCCCCAATGACTGCAAAAAAGCAACAGTAAGACCATTTTTGAGAACAACAAGGACTGTTTGGAGAGCGACAGGATCATCAGCCTGAACAAGGCACATGAAAAAGCTATGGTTAAAATCCAGCTGGAAGCAGGCACATGAAGAACAAGATTGTGATTGGAAACAGAGATAAGGGAATTACCAAGGGCATATAATGTCTGACAATTTGTTTCCCTTTTGTGATGGGGTTCCTGGCTTTCCTCTGAAAGGAAGAGAAGTGGATGCTGTACATGTTGGTTTTATCAGGGTCTTTCATATGATCTTGCAAACAAACCTTACAGCCAGTTTGGTAAGCTATGGACTGAGTAAATGGACTTGAAAGTGAAAATAAATTGGCGAGTCCTCCTGATGTTGTGATTTGATAGCACAAAATCATTGGTCAGTGGCATTACTCAGGATTCCGTACTGTGCCTATTATAGTTATGCATCTGAAAGTCCTGTACAAGGGGACTGAATGCTCCAAGCCATGCCAAGCTGTGGGGAACTGCTCCTCACTGACATCTTGGTAAGCTACAAAATGGTCTGCAATTACCTCATAATGTTCAACAAAAACACAGTTTTCTGCTAGGGACAGGTGCAACAAACAGTGGGTAGTAGCTGGGTTAAAAAAAAANAAAAAAAAAAAAAAAAAAAAAAAAAAAGCAAGCATCTTTACAGAAAAAGACCAGAATGTCCTGATGGACAAGTTGAACATGATTCAGTGGCGTGCACTGAGAGCAAATGTAGCCAACTATATAGTGTATTACCAGGAGTGCAGCCAGATCTGGAAGGAAGGGGTGGCTTGCACCTATTCAGCACTTGAGAGACTCAACCTGGATTATTGTGTCCAGAGTTTTGTACCCCAGTCTAATAACATTTTCATACTGGAGCAACTTAATTAGAGGCCAGATTGTCAGGGTACTAAGATATTTTTGACATGAAAACAGAATAAGGGAACTTGATTTTTTCAAATTTAAGAAGAGGAGAATAAAGGAAAAATTTGCCAAATTATACAACTACCTAACTGATGACATGAAAAAAGCAGAGATAGACTGTTCTCAGAAGTAACCAGTGCTAGAAAAATTGGCAACTGACATTAATTGCAAGAAATCAAGCTCTGATTACATAGTAAGACTTTTGTTCTTTTCTTTTATTGTCACAATGGCAAAGAGTGGATCAATATCCCCAGAGATGTTGTGGAATCTCACAAACCACAAAACAGAAGACTTGAAACTTAACTTGGTTAGGTTCTAAAATAACTGGTATTTCAACAGGGTTTTGGACTANGTTAGGTTCTAAAATAACTGGTATAGGATGACCCTGCTTTCAACAGGGTTTTGGACTGGATGGACTTTAAAGGACCGTTCCAATTTGTTGCTCTATGATTGTTCATCTCCTGCACTACTAAAGTACCAAGAAGAAATTTAAAGCCAAAAAGATTTAGAATATCTAGGGTATAAGTTAAAAATTATTGCTAACAACCTACTTGTAATTCTATTCCTGAATATTCCTTCCAATCACATTGTTTCAACAGAATACAATTTTCTTCCTAGAGATTATCACAAGAATCGTTATCTGTTAAGCACTGTCCCTGAATATCAATATTTCCTCCCTGCCAATGTCCTTTGTATCAATTACCTGGATTTCATTCATGTAGAGAATTAAAGATTTTAGATGGCGATAGCATTAAGATTTCAATTCAGTGAAATTTCAAAGGTAGCACTGAATGAGACTGAAGGGAATAACTGATTTTGTGATCCAAACTCAGGCCCATGTTTAAGGGTCAGGTATAGGTGCCTTTCTCAGCTTAGTTCTGGGGTGACATTTTGGGTTATTTATATTTGCCTAGTGCAAACCAAAGTCCAGTTTAATTTTTCCCTGGATTCATAAGTTTTTGAGACATGATTTATCCTGAGCTTCTCTTTAGGCAACACAGTGATACCTTTTTGTTCTGAATACCATTGAACCACTCATCAGTAACAATGACCACGTCTGACAACATCTTCAACTGCCGAGATTTTGAACTTCTATAGGCTACCAAAAAATTCTGAAAGAGTTGTAAACATATGCATATATGTGGACTCATACTTAGTTATAATGATCCTATATATAAAATGTGTTACCTGAGTTCTTGAAAAAGTAACAGAGGGAAGAAAACAGAAAAAGTTATTAGTCTGAATAAATCTGTACATTTTTTATACTGCTACACACAAACTATTATCCATCGATTTTTACTAACAACAGAATTTTATTAATTTAAGATTAGACATGTAAAATAACTACTCTTACAGTTGTGCTTATGTAACACTTGTCACTTTCTCTTGCTCAGACTTTTCTATTTCATTCCTAATTTTCTTCCTGGTCTTGTTGTAGGTCTAGCCTCTAAAGATAATACACAATTTGATCTAATTTTATATTCTTAAATAACCAAATATAAATTTGAAATTATTCCCTAATAGAGAATGTCCTAAATCTGAAGGATGAGCAATTCCTAATTTATAATGCTAAGAAGAACTCTCAGAACTATGTCAGGATAAAAGGTGATTCTAGTAATTTTTTCCTATTCTGACATTGCCAAGCACAGCAGGAAAACTATGACATAATTACCGTGGTGGAAATCTGGTAGGATGACTTAGACAACTGGAGCGCCTACAAGGGCAACCAAGCTGATGAAGGGCCTGGAGTACAAGTCTTATGAGGAGTGGCTGAGGGAGGTGGGATTATTTGGCCTGGAGAACAGGAAGTTCAGAAAGACTTTATCCCTCTCTACAAGTACCTGAAAGAAGGATGTAGCAAAGTGGGGGTTGGTCTCTTCTCTCAGGTAAAAATCAATAAGACAAGAGGAAAAGGTCTCAAGTTGTGCTAAGGGAGGTTTAGATTATATATTAAGAAAAATTCCTTCACTAAAAGGGTTGTCAAATTGAAACTTTCTAGTACTGCCAACAAGAATTTTTCTGCTTCATCACTTTCATTCCATTCTTCCCTTCTCTAAAAACACAATTGCTCTTCTGTCTCCCAATAAAGCTTCATTTCATCTAGTTAATTATTTTTTTGTTAGCAATCTGAAGGAGAAATTAAAGTAAAAGTTACAAAGAACCAAAGCAAATACAGTTATAGATCACAGACGTACTCAATGACTGACACAATTACAGGGTTTTTGACAGATACAGTCTTCCAGCTACAACAATCAATGTGTAAAACACCTCTTGAAACAAAGATTATACCTTACCATGTTTCTAAATGGATATCAATGAGCTCTTTTCTCTGAGTTTCCTAGTCCTTTCAAAAGTCTCTTTACAGTTCTATTGTCTGCATTCATGAGTTCCACAGTGTAATTATACATCATACACAAGTTAACCGATTTTGTTTGCTCTAAATTTATTGCTTGTTAATTTCAGATATCCATTTTTGTTGTTGCCTTAATTGTAACAGATACATAACAATTTGGTATTCAATTTCCACTCTTTTTTTGCACAGAATTTTCATACTCTTCCCTATCAGGATTTTTCCTAAAATATCCAAACTAAATCCGCGCCCTTGTCCGTGTCATCATTCATCCTTTTTTCCTATGCTATCCCTAGTTGTCAACACTGAATTTCCTTTACTGTGTTGTTATTCAACGTTATGAAATATTCCTTCACTTCAGCAGTCAGATTCAAGCCAGTGATCACAAATTTGTATGAAATTGTATGTCATGTACAAATTTTATCCCTCACTATTCATCCTTTTTCTTCAATCTGTGATGAATATACTAAGTGTGAGCCTCTGCAGGTATTCTGATTGGAGGTATTCCAGCATTAGAACTATACTGAAACTTACTACCTTCTTGTTTTTATTTTTATTTCTTTATTCTCTGTTTGATGAGCCACAGAAGGACCATGTCTCTTAGCTCCAGTGCTGCTTTTGACTGGGCCAGAGCTAATTTGCTTCACAGAAGTGCATGTACAACATCTGGTGTGAAATGTTTGTCAAGTGCTTCTCATGCTGCCCTGAATGCAAGCAGGGTGGGGTGCATGAGAGTTTGCACTGACCAAAGGGATATCCCACACCACATGGTATGGGATAGTATGCTCAGCAATAAAAGCTATGAGGAATAGAGGAGGAAGAGTGTTCAGAGTTATGGCAGTTGTCTTAAGTCACCACTATGCATGATAGAGCCTGGCTTTTCTGGAGATGGATGAACACCTGACTGCCCATCAAAAGTGGTGAAAGAATTCCTTGTTTTGGTTTGCCTTGTATGCACACCTTTTCCTTTACCCATTAAAGTCTCTTTATCTCATCTCATGAATTTTCTCGCTTTAAAATTTCTAATTTCTCCCCCACCCACTGTGGGGAGTGACCTAGTGATTGCATGGGGTTAAGCTGCTGCCTGGGGCAGAACCACAGCAGCTTATGAGAATTTTATTTTTTAGGAGCAATTGATGGGAGATCTTCCTGAAAGATTTTTGGAAGGATCTTTATGCACAGTCTTATTGATTCTTTAAAGACTAATGAATCTATGAGACACGCACAAAAACAGTTTGTATTTTAATTCGGTATACCAGGTTTATTCATGTACATATCATTTGTTTTCGCTGTCTGCACCAAGACATGACATTGGTCTTCAAAGTTCTCTTTAACAGCACATCGTAAAAGTCACCTTCCCACTCTTTGATTTCAAAAATGATTTGAGCCATATATTGGCTTAATGTACTAATTCAGAGATAGGAGATTCATATCTGAGATTCATATCAATTCAGAGATTCATATCTGAGATTCAGAGACTCATAATTGAGTCTTTGATGATTTTATGACTGTGATGCATAACATTTTCAAAGATTTGATATCTGAGTTTCTTAAGAGTGTCTTTAGAACTCATTGAGCACCAACTAGATTGAGCTGGCCGGCAGGGTCCTAGCTTCACAAGGCTTTTTAAATTCTGACATTCTTGTTTTGCATTTCTCATGAGCTTCATTATATGTTTGAACAACTTTCTTATCTACTAGTGATTCAAGAATGATACCCTCAAACACCTTATTATAAGCTGTATCGATACCTAAAAGACCTAAAAAACTTTGTTTTCTCTGATGAGAGAAATATCTGTATTTTTCTGGAACTAATATCTATATTTGTTCTCCATAAAAAACAGAAAACCACAGAGATCATACAAGAATTCTTGCTTTTCCACTTTTGAAGTAAATTTTGGCTATTCATGCTTCTTCTGTAGTTTATTAGTTACAGTACACTGTGATTAAATCTATATGACAGATAATTGTTGCTAATATTTCAAATATCAAGGAGTACATTTTCCACTGAAGGAGTTATGCCATTGCAACCTGGCACCATCAGTACAAGCTCATTTCCATTTGTGACAGATGAAAGCCTTTGGAAGCATGGAAACTTCAAAGACCATAACACTGAGATGCACAGCATTATGGATGCATAAATTCAGGAAAAGGCTGTTTTATCAAAGCTGGGGGTAATTAATGCAAATCCCTAGACTTTCAAGCAGGTAAATAAGCATGAAAGCCTCACCCATTTCTGCAAAACTGTATATATTGGTTTGTTTTGGTTCAAGAAGTTGATGAGGAAGTCAAAAATATGGTCCTTGTCAGGAATAAGTCACAGATACACTTTCTAGACTGTGAATTAGACTGTAGGTGCTGAGTAAATATGATAAATATAATTTGGATTGAAGCAGGAGAAGAGGCTGAAGCTTAAGAAATAATTTTGAAAGAATGAAACATGTCATGAATGTCTAATCAATAAGCAGAAAGCAAGAGACTTGAGGCAATAATGTGAAATGTGTCTAAGTAAAAACTGTGTCTCCTTTTATTAATTAATCAAGTCCTATAACAATGAATAAATTAAGATGAAGGGAATTTTTCTGCTTATATTACTCTTATCATTTTACTTATAGGTGTCAGAAAGTAAAAACATAAAGGTTTTCAGAAGAAATGATTTCTAAAAGGAAATCACTTTGAAACTAATTTGAGGCAGGTGTGAAAACGGAGTACTTCAGCCCTATGATTATTGCCAATTCCACATTTTGCCTCCTGGGAAAAGTCATGTTTCCCCTGAATTTGCCAATAAGCTGCAGGTAGGTGACCACTTGTTTCTAGGATTTTTTTTTTATGCTTGGTTTCACCTCTATTTTTATTACAGTTACCAGAGACAGAGAATCAGGATACAAACTTTATAGCCTCTGATAGGCCTTCTAGGGAGATGCATATAATTTCAGCTTTCATATGAAGGGAGGGAGCCAAGGAAAACTAATTTAAACACAACTGAGTGAAAAACAAAGCATATTTTGAAAGAGAATTCCAACACTAACATTCTGCTTTGTGTCTAAAAAGTTTAAATATCTTTTTAGTTGAAGTCAGAGATAAAACTACATATCTGAATTCACAAAAATGTTTCAGCTCTGACAGACACGAGGTAACTGGAAAGTAAAACAACCTTCTGTTTCCTTAGTACACACCTAAGGATTGTAAAAAGACTCTTTAAAATATTTTGCTTTACACTGATCATGAAAATAACTCTTTTTTTCTTTAACGATTGCATAATTGAATAGATTGTGGGAGTGTTTTTCTTATCTTAAATAACAGATGGGTTCCTATCTCAAGGTCTAGATTATTTCCTGCAAGTCTTCATTCTATTCTTTAAATTTATCTCCTTTCCCATACTAATGAAGTTTTCAGTGTTTTTCTGTGAAAGATCTGCGTTCACATAAGTCGAATTACACAAATTTATGCCAGAATTTGAAGAGAGATCCTGATTTTCTCAAACAAGTTTCTATGGTGATACTTTTTACACATCTTTTCATAAGTTGTACACTATCCTTTGTCATGTTAATCTCCTAAAATATATTTAAATAAAATCCCATAATAGCTGTGTTTGGAGTTTGGCCCAAGTCCATATTTTTTGTTTGTTTGCTAGGGCTTTCTTCTTCTGTAAAAATGATGTATTTCACAGCTTGTTCTTGTTTGTTCAGTTTGTTAATGTATGATTCAATCTTTAAATACAGCTCTATGCCTAGGTTTCCATCAGACATTTTTCTAATTTATTTGCCATCTTTTGCTGCTTTGCATTCCTAGTAGTTAATAACACTTTGCCAATTTAACTAATTTCACACAATAAACATTTCAGTTGCAAATAATTTAGCTTTGCAAAACAGTAACTACAAGTTTTTATACTTACATTTTTAATCAAAAGGGATGTATTTTTACCTTTTCTCTCTGTTTTCAGGTGTTTTAGACATACAGCAATGATATTTTTATAACATATTACCATAACTATTAAAATTATTGAGCAAGATGTCAAAAATATTTTTTCTATCATGAAAAGACAGATTTGTTTTGAGGTCCTACATCTGCTCGTATATCAGAAATCAGGAATGACAAATTAGGAGTCATGAATCAAGATTAAGGGCCATAAATCATGTGCTCAGGATGAGACCAAAAAGAAGACATTAAGAAAATACTTAACTTCTGTTTATGTATCATGCATAAAAATGATTACTGATTTTAGAAGTACTCTTCTGCCATTGGTGCTTCCTTATTTAAATTAAAGCTGTAGTTGGAAAGTTACTGGAATGTGAAATTTTGTGGTACAGCAATAAGGGGTAAGAGGAATCAAGGGTCCAGGCAGAGATCAAGGTGAGCTTCTACTGTAATCAATCACAGCCTTTTTGACATTGTTCCACACTCTGCATACTCGTACAACTGCTCAGAAACCTATGTACTGTGATTCCTGCCTCCTAAGCAAACCATGCTGAGACCCAGATTAATGGAAACTCCTTTATTCCCACTAGTTTCCAAATAAAATATTTTCTTACATTCATTCCTTGTTTGAGGAACAACATCATTCTTGATCTTTCAGTCTTCACTGCAAGAGAATTCTCTGGCAAGAAGTGTTTCTTCATAGATAGAACTGCATCACTTTTGACGGTGGTGTCATGATCACAGCATGCCTTCAGAAGGTAGACGGACCTTCCAATGCTGTCTTGGACTCCATGTCAACATTGACATAATGTGGCTTTTGGACAGGAAGCAGGAAGGACAGCACAGAAGCCCATGCCTTTCCCTGGAAGGTGCAATGCCCACTACTTGGCCTTATGTACATATTTTTCAGGGTCACAATTCTGATACTGTCTATCTGCCTACTAAAAGGCAGTTATGAGTCCATGATGTTAAAAAAAAATTTAGCTCTCCGACACTATGAAAAATGTTGAAAAATGTCCCCTACTCAGGTATCTGAGCAGGCCACTGGCAGTGGCCTCATTTCATGTCTAGTTGGGGTTCATGTTCCTGGCTTAAGCCCTTTGGAAAATAGGCACTGACGCTAAGATTTGAGTAAAATCAAAAAACCCTTGAAAGAAAACGGTATTTCAGGAGAGTGATTCACCTAACTGTAAAATACAGAGGATGAAGAGTGTCCTGGATAAGCCTTTCTCTATCACTCCTTTGATTATTAGATAATGACCTGATACTACTTGCTTAATTCTATCCATTTACTAAGTGAGATTCATATGCACACCTTGCCCTTCATCACCTTGCATGCTCTTGTGTTTTATATTCTCCAGGTGAAGGAGAATATTATTATGACTTACATGAAACTGAAACAAAAAACATACTTAAATGTTTGCTGGGGTAAATTAATTGCATTTCCTAAATTGTTGCTCTTCATTCTGTTTATGATAGTGTCTTCCATTTAACTATAAATTACTAAGATACAGCAGATTTTTCCTTATATTTAACTAATTGCTACTTTCTGCCACTTTTCTGACTATTAAAACTTCCTGATGCTTTCAAATTGTACCATGATTCATACAGGTTTTTGGAAATATTGCTTCCTTTATTCCATCTTCAGTAACAAGTTTCATTTTATGCATTCCTTTTAATAAGCTGATTCATGCCAGGTGCCAGTTTTTCTCATACTCTTTTAAGAAACCAAATGACTAAGAAAGTTAATGATGAAAAACTGCACCATTGGGAGGTGAAAGGGTTCGTTTTCTGACACAGATTCATTAGATGATGTGGCGCACACCAAGGGTGGCATTGATTATCATAGCCGCTGTACTCTTAAAAGGTTAATGATCCGGATAATTAGCCGACCTATTGTAACCAGATAACATTCAATTGATAAGTGTCAGGTGATTGTAGTTATTAAAATAGAGTAGAAACAGACTCTCTGACTTTGCAAGGTACTTGTTAAAAATTGCCTGTGAAAGAAGCTGTGGAAAACATCACCTGCCTCTTTTAGAAAGGTCTAGTTTAGTAATTTCTATTCTGTCTATTTTATCAATGCCCCAAATATCTATCTTGTCTGCAAAAAAAAAAAGATTAGAATACAGAAGTTTAGGAACCGATGCTCTGGTGAAAATTTTAAAAGGTAGTTGGTCACATAATGCAAATCATAAAAGGAGGATTTAAAGTAACCCATGTGTTTATTTTGACAACATTATTTCCCAGCAAGTGAAGCAATCCCATGATAAAATTATTTTTATTAAAACTATTTCAGAATTTTGTATTTAAATATATAGTGTTGCTGGTAAATATTTTGGGTTTTTTTGTTTTTTGTTTTTGTTTGGGTTTTTTTGTTGTTGTTGTTTTTGGGTTTTTTTTGTTTTGTTTTGTTTTGTTTTGACTTTTGACTTGGAATCAAGCAAAGGTAAGTGTGGAAAACATATGGTGAATCTTTTCCAACATAACAGGAACAAGTACACTCTTGATATTTAAGCAATTTGATCTAGAAAAATAATTGGCCCTATGTAATTGGACAACATGTCGGAGTTCTGGAGGATCCCTATACTCCTGTTTATTTCCTTTTTGCTTTGTTTTGATGTAGTGCTTGCACTCTGTCAGCAAAGACACCATAAAAAGCAAGATCTGCATAAGTCCTGTATTTTACTACTCTAGCTGATAAAGTAGGTAAAAAGAACAAAACATTTTATACAATATTCTTGCACATATTCTAAATGTGAGCCTTCATATTAATCTTCTATGAGTATAATAATATTGATAGGATTTTTAATACTTCTGCATAGCACTAAATTTAAATTGTTCTGTCATACTTGTTCTAAATATTTTCAAATTAATTCCTTTTCCACATCTTGGCATTCTAGGAAAAGGTTTGCTTTTTGATTACTATACTTCTCAGTTTATTTGGTTTTGCTGACTACTTCAGAAAGCAAGCTAGAAATTTTCTAGAAAGTTTCTATCGTATAATTTCCCTAATTCGACATTCAGTTAAACAAATTATCTACTACATGACGTATATTGTGTTAAAGGAGAAAGTGACCTTATTTCTCTCCCATCTCTGTCTAGATTTTTATTTCATTGCACTAAATCTGGCATGGCTGTTTATAACAGCTGTTCCACTTTTCCTTTCTTCAAGTACTGCAAGCTATAAAGTTTCATTCTAGGCTCTTAATGCAGTCAATCATTTACCTAATAAAACAGACTAATGAATCTTCCCCATATAAAGCTTCATTTAGCTGGACTTGACAATACAGCAGTATTGCTCAAAGATGTGTGAACAAGCAACTGGAATACCTGGAGCCGGATACGTGTAAGTAGCTCACTGTAGGTCTTATATAGGAAAAGGTTTATAACAGTAGAGGGATAAGCAAGAGGTTTTGCCTCGGGCTACCTCTGGGGCATTTGAAGTGAAGTAATTCTACCAGGACCAGCATGGTGAAGCATATATTGCAACATAAGCTGCTCATAAAGTAGTTGTAGAGATTAAATGTCTCCTAAATGCTTAATTTTAATTGGAATGTTATTAGCCTGAAGGCATAAAATGATGTCTAATATATTTTTTCTTTTAACAGTTTGATAAATAGTTACAGAAAATACTTAATGAGAATTTCATTATAGTATTAAAACCCATCTAACTTTCTTTGTTTTCTCCTGTAATGAAAAAGTTAGAGAATCAAAGTTTAAAGTTAGTATAGATAATTGCTTTTAGTTTACTATTTCATGATTGATTGAAGGTGCATACTGAAGATATTGATTCAATTGAATATTCTGGTATATATGCAGAATCTTTGCAAAACAAAACAGATGCATTTGAAAATATATTTGAAAACATAAATGTCCAAATGAATATTGTCTTCTGTATAAAATGGCTGTATACATTTCATAGGAGAACACTGTTCATCTGAATAATGCCTTAAATAAATAATAAATGCATGTTAACTATTTAGAAAGAAGCCTTCCTTCCTCCCTTCCTTCCTCCCTTCCTTCCTCCCTTCCTTCCTCCCTTCCTTCCTCCCTTCCTTCCTCCCTTCCTTCCTCCCTTCCTTCCTCCCTTCCTTCCTCCCTTCTTTCCTCCCTCCCCTCACTTTCCCCCTGAAACTCATTCTCTAAATCTCTTCTCTTAGAGGAAAAAGTAGATGGAAAACTGCTTTTGTTTCTCCAGTAACGAACAAGCCACAATGGTCTTTGTGCCAGAGTAAATTGTACAGCTCTGTGTGTGCACTACTTTTTGTTTGTTTTCTTCAGTGTTTTATATAAACTACCTAAATTAATAACATGTTAAAAGCATTTAATTAAAACTCAAGAATTAGCTTTATGAAATCAAAAAAATATCCTTTTCTATATCGAGCTTAATTCCAAGATAGGAAACTTGTTTAGCAATTTCTCCAGCATATATCTGTGAGACTCTTGATATGTATGAAGGCTCTATTTTACACATATTTTGTCTGTGATAATAATAAACAAAAGATTACAAATTCTGTGAAAGCAGAGGGATGTTCTCTAATCCTTCTACAAAATAAGGAACCAGATCTACTAGATTTCTAGGAAACTCTGCCTACTTGTGATTGCCATTTAGATCTAATCCATTATTTCCTGCAGGGCAATAAAAATACAGTCATTTCATTACTTTTGAAAAGGCAGTTTCTGTGCCTCCAGAAAAACACTAGATGTTCAGCCAACTCCTGTCTTATAGACAGAAAGAAGGAACAGAAAATTCACTCCTGGCTCTTGCTTAGAACAGTAATTATCTCTATGAAAGTACACCACACTCCTTTTAGGGAGGAAGAGGCTTGATAACTTAAGTTTCATTAATGGTTTATGTCTTTATTCATCTGAAATATCAGCGTAACCAAGACTAAGTTTCTGCAGCAGCCTTCACCCTTGATTTTATTTACACTGCTTCGTGTCAGACCTAAGTTGGTTTCCTGAAGGGCACTGCCTCATTCAGACAATCTGAAACCCAAGTTCCTTCCTGACTCTTTCAGCCTTGCCTTGGTTACTTGCTTGCTTCGGTTTTTTTGTGCAATGTGTGTTCTGTTTTGCTTCTAGATCTCCCTAATTACACTGTTATATTTTAAGGCAAACATAGACTGTATACTTCCAGCACAGCTCGTCTGTAAGTTCACTTAACTTCCTTTCACACCTGTGCTATCATTAATTGCTTGTTTACCTCCCTGGCTATAAACATTCATAGTCTTCAATTACTCTGTGCACTAATTATCTTGAATAGCTGGTTTGGGGCAAGGGAAGAAGTCACTGGGAAAATACATATTCTTGTTTTCTAGGATTAGAAATATAGTCTTCCTCTAACATTAAGACAGTATATACTTTCTGGTTTTCTGAAATTAATGATCAGAGTATTTTTTTTCCTTTTCTTTTAAAGCTAGTTAGAACGCATGGTAATTCATGTTATTATTTGGAAATTATAGAGGTAAATTTGCAAGGAGAAAAACTTACTCCCCTTGTCATCCTCTGCTCCATTCTACTCCTAAGACACATACTATTCCTCATTATTTTTAGTATGTCTTTATAATAATGTTTTTTCAGGGTTTTTTTGATGCTGTCCACGTCCATGAAGTCATACACTATCTTTCCCATATACAATGCTGTATGACTATGCTTTGTGGGGACTATTTGAAAAAAAATTATTTTCTATTTTGAAAATTTCTTTCTAAAACATCAGTATCGATATCTCTATTTTGCTACCTGACCTCTAACACTATATTTTGTTTCATTACTCTGAGAATTTGTATTTTTCATTTATTCATAGTTCATAATGTATTTATTAATTAATCTCCTTAATGATGCAATAGACTTTTTGGTGATGTTTTATTCAAGTCAAATTAAGTGCTTTTTCCTGGATGACTTTGTCCACAACAAAACTTTATTCTTCTGTTATACTAATAACACTGAAATAGTTCTTCTTCAGCATTTCATTTAATTTTTCTTTTAATAAGTGTGGATGTTAGGCATTTCAGAACAAATCTGTGGAAATTTTGAGGAGTTGAGGGGTGAATATGGTTATTATTCCAAAAAGAAATTTCTCTGTTACTCATCCCTCTTATTTTCTTTTTTTTTCCTCTACATACCCATTGGAGTAATGACCTTCTGTCCCCTGTACAATCTTGGGCTCCATTCTAGAACAGCTATTTTATTCCTTTGTTATATGTCACATAATTCCTTGTAAATGAAACTTGTCCCCTTTGGGAGGACTTAATCAGCATTTTTTCCATAGGTGTAATGAAATATTATAAATCTTTCTGCAGACAGAGGGCATATAGTAAATTAGTGTGATACTGACCAAAAATTCATGTATGTTTAGAAAAACATGAGCTCAGTTATTAATTATAGTCATTAAAACACAAATTTACAATTACTGGAAGCAGTAACAAACATAAATCAGATTAAACCCCGCTGCAAAATAATCAAACATTTAATATTCTCTTTTTCTGTTTCAGTAGCTTTCACCTCTCACAAGAATGTTTCTCCCTATCCTTCAGACGTGGTTGAATTTTTTCAGGACAAAGCATCTCTGTTTTGCTACACTTCTTTATTATGTGGAAGTTTTTCAAATTGGTTCACATCATAAAACAAAATTTTAGTTGTAGTTCCACTTCATGAGACATCAACACTAGCAAAAATGTTTACATTTTCCTTGGATAGACAAATCAGCCACTCAGGAATTAAAAATATCTGAATCTATAGCCTACTGAAGTCTTTCACTGTCAGAGAAACTTACATTCTGTAAGTCCATAGAGTTACTACCTACTTAGGTATAATATTGTTTTACAATCAGTTGCAAAATACATACAAATAATGTGTTTCCTTTGGTTTATATGACCTAAAATTTGTTGGAGGATGAAAAGTGGAACATGTCTGATTGTTTAATAGGGTTGAATCTCATTAATTTTGCTTATTATTCCTTAAATACAAACAAAAAACCAAAGGAAATATTGTCGTTTCTTTAAAAAGTGCCCTGAGCTGCTAGAAAAAAAGAACAACAAAGTGGTTTTTGCATTTTTTCACATTACTTCTCAGTTTCATTTCTATGAAGGAGAAAATGGGATAGGAGACCTTTAAAATAATCATCAGCTATTTTAAAAAAAATATTAGTATACTCCTGATACACAATCCTGTATCTTATGGGCTGAGTCATCTAACTGAATAAAAAAAGGTCAGTAATTCACACAAATAACCTACTCAGCAGAAAATTGTGAAGAAAGGAGCTCTATGGGTCTTAGGAAATATTATTACTTTTTTTTTTTTTTTTTTTTTGTAAATAAGGAAGTAACCGTGAGAAAGCAAAATCAATGTTATTGTTATCTGAATTAGATAAAAATAGTAATTATAGTCTCCTACAAGATTCTTGCTGCTAAATTGGAGAGATTTGGATGCCAGGGATGGACTATTAAGCAAGCAGGATGTTGGCTGCATGGCCATATCCAAAGAGTTATAGTCAAAGGCTCAACGTCCAAGTGGAAACCAATAACAAATGGTGACCCTCGAGGGTCCATACTGGAACCTATAGAATTTAATATATTCACCAATGACACGGACAGGGGATTGAGTGCACCCTCAGCCAGTTTGCCAGCGACACCAAGCTGAGTGGTGCAGCTGACTGGTGAGACACAAGGTGTCGATCAGAGGGACCGTGCCAGGATCAAACAGTGGGCCTGGGCAGTTCAACAAGTAGCAAAGTGCCTCGTCCCACCCTGGCTGCCACAACTTCTTCTGCTTGCCCATCCTGTCTGCAGCACTCCCTAGAGCTGCCTTTGTGGGAGCCTCGGCACTCTCTGGGGTTCCCCAGCTCAGGAGACACGATCCCCAGCTCTGCTGTCGAACAAGCCTGCTCCAGATCTGATCGTCTCCGTGAGTGGCTGAATTCTCGGGATTATCTGCAATGCAGATTAGAGATTTTTTCTATTTATCAGAAAAAACTGTATATTTAAATATAATATATGCCTTAGAGTTTAAATTCCTTAAAATCCTTAATTCTTCCTAAGAAACTCCAAATTTTGCGCTTAGCAAATCAACATTGTGGTACTCCTCAAAACCAAGTGAATAACTGAATGTAAAGTCCATCTGTCTAACCATGCATCAGAGAAACAAACCCAGAAAATTTGCATGTATCCTGTACTACACACCATCCTTGAAAGACTGGATATGCCCATTATTGCTTTGAATAGATGACACTAATTCTGCCATTTTAAGCTTATCAGATGTGACAATGTTGTTCAAATTGTCACACAATACATTTTATATCTAAGACACATAGATAAAAGTGAGAATGCTTGCTTTATCAGTTGATAAATGTGCTCCTAAGGCTAAAGAAATAGATGATGACTGGAACAATTTATGAGGAAATCCAACTGCTGGTAAATCAAGGCCATAGTAGTTCATTTCTGTTTGGAAGTAATATGAAAAAGACTCCTGTTTTACCAAAAAATAATTTTAAAATCCATTTATTTATTTATATACATATCACACAGCTTCCATTTATTATTGAACAGTAGTTTGGAAATAAATGTTCTAATTTTGTCAGTTTTATGTCCCAAAATGGCTGCAATTGATTATGACTAAAATTTTTTACATTGCTGGGTATATTTAGTGTATCAATAGGAAGGGAAAGTGAGTGATCAATTTATTAAGCCAAGACCTAAAATGAGAATGTTCTGAGTGAATAAAAAAGCAAAAGATATATAAATCTGCAGCAGAAGGCAAGGAGTTCTGTTGTTATTATATCACTGCTGTTATTTCTTTCACTGCTCTTTTACTTGCATCATTCCCCCTGGGTCTCAGAGCCTTCATGGTTCATTTTCTATTGATTCTCAATATTACTTCAAAGAATTGAAAAGATGAAGAAATATTCAGAAGTGTGCAACAAGTAGTCAGAAGTAAGTAAATTCTTTATTATGCAGGTAATTTGAAAAGATTTATGGCAATGTGCTTTATATTATATGAGAATTCTTCACTTAGCTCTGCCCTGAGTTCCATTTCATATATTTTACAAGGCTTGCAGTTTATCTGTTCATATCAGTAGGCCTTTTTATTTAATTTTCTCAGACACTGACATTTAATAGGACTGAATAATGAGAGCTTCCCACAACCGCTATCCTGTGGTTATTTATGTTCTCTGTAAACATACAGTTTTAGCTGTTAAAATATTCTTTGAAACTCACGTATGATGCATGACAAGCATCCACACTTACAGTTTTCTTCCCTGTTTTGAGATCTAAGTCTCAAGGGGAATGCTTTTCTCCAAAGAACAGACTAAACCTGTGCTCAGCCAGATTTTTGAAAATCGCAATGCAATGTTAACACTTCTGAAAGTTTCTTTACTATTCTTAATCAATTTTAAACGTGTAAACAAGGGTAAATATCTCATGAAATCGCCATGCACATCATAAAGCTATCTTTGCTACTGATTTTTTCAAAGTGCTGTTACACACAGCTAGTAGATAGCCAAGAGTAAACATCTGTATTGACCCTAACATCTGTAACAGCAAATCAATAACACTTTCAATTTAATTTTATTTAGAACAGCAGGACATTCATTTAACAGCAATAATTTAGAGCAGAAACTTTACTGCAGAAAATATTTGGTAATGCATATACAAATACACAGGCACACATAAATGTATGGGGAAATACATGTTTATTTACAGATACCTAGTTTCTGTGTAAACATATCATACAAATCAAAAGCCTTAATAGTCAAAATAATTAAGTTTTGGTCCCAAATAGACAGCTAAGCACATCCAACTTAGCTAATATAGACACATTAACTCAGCACAGTAAAAGCTTGTAGACAATGACATGTCATAATTTCAGATAGGGTCAGCTCAGCAAGGACCATTTAAAGTATCTGTCATAATGAGAGGTCTGTGTTGTAGCACAGAGGAGTGGAGTTTTCTACAGCAAAAATGGTAGAAAGTGACAATGCAAAATGCAATAAAATGAGTCTGATAACTTTAGAGTAATATTAATCAAAAGGGAGATAAACAGTGCAGTGTATTTCATGATGCCTATTAAGAGAGGTCTCTAAAACAATTCTCAGAAATTTAATTACGATTAATTTTAAAGGAATAAATTATCTTACTCTAGAAGACATAGCAAGTGCACTAAAATTTGTCTGATGCAGATGATCATGGGAACAGGATGAAGGAATCTTGTGTTCTATAGATTTAAGAATACAAACAGATCCTAAATACCTCAGGAAAAAAAAAAAAAGAGCAAGGCTTCTGGTTTGCCAAAATTATTTCCACCAGTATTTTGCAAGTGGCTTATTCCTCTAGAAGCACTTTCAAAGTCGGAAAGGATCTATGTGATACAAAACAGGAGAAGCACATTAACACCGTTAAGGAAGAGAAAGTAAACAAGAACAATAATAAGCAAATGTCAGAGACAAGTTTATTTTTCCACCTGAGATCATGGTTCTAGTTTTCTTGCTTCTCAATTTTAGGACTTCTCAAATTATCAAGAATTTTTAAGAAGTGCTACACTTTGTGTAGAAACATGCTGTGTTTTCCTTCCAGGTATTTTGCAATAAATCTATGATTTTCCCTAATTCAATGTTTAATGAGTAACACCTGCACATATAATTTAAAGGTACTGAGTGATCTACACAGCTGAAATGATCCACAAGTGTCCATAGGAAACTTATTGTCATGGTTTCATCTGATATAGAGTGAATTTCTTCTCAGTAGCTGGTACAATGGCTGTGTTTTGGATTCAGTATGAGAATAATGTTGAAAATACACTTCTGTTTGGTGGGTGCTAAGGAGTATTTATCCTACATCAAAGATTTTTTTATGTCTCATGTTCTGCCAGTGACGGACAATGCCAAAAGGTTAGGAGGGAGCCAGGATGGGTTATTCAAACTAGCCAAAGGGATATTCCACACTGTATGCCCAGCATATAAAATGGGGAAGTTACCTGGAAGGAGGGGGTCCCATAGAGATTCAGGGATGGGATCCGGCATGGGTCAGCAGGTATTGAGCAATTTTATTATGCAACGCTTTGTTTTGTTTGGTTTTTTTCTATTATTATTATTATTATTGTTGTTGTTGTTGTTATTATTATTACTATTATCTTTTGGGTTTTTTGTTAAAAATATTCTCATCTCAACCTACAATTTTTCTTTTGATTCTTCTCCCCATTCCACTGTGGAGGGGTGGAGGAGAACAAGCAGCTGGTTCTTAGCTGGTGCTTAGTGGTGCTTAGTGATGCTAAGTTGCCAACTGGGCTTAAACCACAACTGTGGTAGAAAACCCCTTACAACACTTGTTGACTGACTCAAAACCAGTTTCTCCTCCCTAAGAGAAGTGGTAGCACTCTGGTCAAATATCCTGTGAATTCCAGAGGAAATGGAGATTTTACCAGGGACAAATCTTTCAAGAAGTAGCTGTTGGATGAAAGAATTTACTGTGAGCCCTCACTTGTAGTCAGAAAAGACAAACAGTATGATGTTCTTGTGTCAGTTAAGAGTAACACTCAATCTGTGTAGTTAAATTACTTTAGTTTTGTTTTTTTTTAAGCAGAGCAAGAACTCAAATGAGCTGTTTCCAATTATTTACTGTGGATTAAGTTTTGCTATTCAAATATCATTTAATGCTTTTCTCACTAGATGTGTGTTTACTGAGGAAAGATACTATTTATCACATGTAAGGCTAATAGAATCTATACTTGTGCCAGATTAAAATTAATTGAGCTGAGAGGTTAGATTTCTGAACTCATTTAATGCTGGTGCCGACTTCTCCAAAATCATCTAGTGCTCTATAAAGTTGTGTGTGTGTATTCAAAAGGTGATTATATGCAGCTACCTGATTAAAAGTTCATTCACCTAATGATTAAAAGTGCCTTTCCGTGACAGTTGTAGTATATCAGGCTCAGAACTGAATATCACCTGCTGATTGTAGAAGTGAATGTCTATAATGGGAGTAATTTTATAGCAGCACTTATTAGAAACTAATACTGATCCTACATTACAGCAATTATTTTATTGTGTCAGATACCTATTTGAGAAGAAGGAATTATTTTCAGGAATTATTTTCAAACTATTGACAGTCACAGAATTAGAAGGTAAACATCAGAGTACTTTATGCAGTGTAAAGTACTATGTCTCCATAAGGGTATGGTTATATTAAGCACTCTTAGAGACAGCTGAGGAGCATCAAGGATCTTTAAAAGATTGCTCTTTTTCTAAATTTTAAAAACAGAGAGAAAGGAAGTGACATAAAAGGATATAGTTAATATAATATTATTCTATTGCAAAATAAAACCAGTTTCCAATATCAGCCAAAACAGTTTAAGAATATTTAGGCTTTCATAATTTTGTGTAAAAATTGTTTATCCATGCACACAGATTTTTCCATTTCTTTAACAGAGACTGAGAACTTCTGTGTCTTTGGAGTTGTTTGTTTTTTGCAAGTGGAGGGAATAATTTAATTTTGGTCCATTCCTACACTTACATGTTAAAATTCATGTTTCTCATGTGTTTTGAACATATTTGAACGCCATTATTTTTAGCTGAAAAGAAAATAAGATTTGCTTAAATGGAGAAAAGGTTTCAGGGTTGGGTTTCGGACCAGTTACATTTATATCAGGACTTACAAAAATGATATCTGAATTAGTATCTAAAATCCTTCCAATATAAGGAGATAAAAATATATTTCCACTGCTGTTTTTATTCCTGAACGACAAAGATATATTAAAAAATCACATAAATTACTGCATTCTTAGCAATCTTACATTGCAAGAACACAGAAAGCCTAATCGATAACTGGTCAATAGAAAGCTGACCTTTGCTGGAAGTCATAGAAACATTCCCTTGCTGAAGGTTAGAACCCCTTAGTGCTAAAGCTACCTAATTATTACAGGTAATTGGAATTCGGCCTTTACTGAAATGATATAAAAAGAAAACAAATTACTTGCGCTCCTTATTCTGTTTTATTTTACTGCTTCTCCAGAACCATAAGAACAAGATGGTGTAAACACACTTTGCAACTGAGGATCATGAAATGCTACTTCTAGGGTCTTAATCTTGATTCATTTGTACCTTCTTAAATCAGAAATATTTCTACAGAAATTAAGTGATTTGTACCAGATTTATCTAACTGACATAAACTCTGTCAAGAAGAAATCTTTGGTTTCATTCAGTTTTTTCTGGTTTTATGTGTGAATATAGTAGTTGCATTGGTAGATATCATCATATTACCTTTTCCTTGTGGTTGAGAGTTGGTGGTTTTTATTCCTATGAGCTCTCTGCATGGCCCTAGATAGTCAATTACATTAGCTTATGGAAGCTATTTTCGCACATTTCTCCAGCTGGTGATATATTCAGTTTGAGTGAAATAGGGATAATATTAAGGAAGAAGAATATAAAAGTCTTAGTAATTTCACCACTATGAGCACTTTTTTTCCCTAAATGAAGTATGTAATTATCAAATTTTGTCTATATTGTCATATGGTTTAACCTTCATTGAACTAATTAGAATGAAGCTTAAAATTACTTTCTGTGTAACTTGATTAAACAGCTGCATTTTTTTCCTTTTCAAGGAGAAGCTGGGGAGAAATGTAGGCAACTGAGTTCAAAAATTGTTATCAATAGCACACAAGACAGACAGCGATTAGAAAAGGATCAAGAATTGAGGTGACCTATATAAAATGACTTTCTGGGCAAACATATGTAACATAGATAATATTGTACTATGGAAGAACAAAGGGAAAGGTGAGATTTTACACATTTCTTTTGATATCCCAGTGTTTTTACTTTATTTATCCTGTGAGATGTACAAAAGTTTTAATTAAGAGAATGTTGATGTGCTTACCTTTCACAGCAGCTAAGTCTAGTGCACCTTACTTTCCTTCTGAACAATTTTGATCAAATTAGAACAAATTCCTCTATATGCAGTCATCTTTAATAATATATAAATAAATTTATTAAGTAATAGTTAGGGAGTGAACTCCCAAAAGTAGTTAATGAAAGTATGTGATAGTACAGTTGATTCCCTTAGTCTAAGCAACATGCTGGCAGTAAACCTGAACATATTGACTCTCATATTAGGCTAGGTTCTTCGAACATGCGCATCCACTGCTGCTGATCAAACTTCACTAAGACAGTTTTTCTGGTTTATTCTGTAGTGATGATCAGTATTCAAAGACACCAAGTCAATATTTTGAAGATGATTAGAAGATAAGAAGTGTTTAGATGATTTTGAAGATGATTAGAAGATAAGATTAGAAGTGTTTTTAGCACTCGGTAAGCACTCAGCTGTGATCCATACTTGTAAGTTTTTTACTAGTTTTGGACAGTCAAGAACCAATAGCATCTGACGTAATTCTTTCATAAAAACTAAAATTTTCAGAATACTGCCAACAAGCAAGAAGAGGAAAGAATCACTTTAAAGTGTGAATATTTCTTACCAGTGTATTTCATGATCCACAGTCTCCTGATTTCACTTCACAGGGACAGCCAAATATCTATCTGGAGACCAACTTCCTGTGTATGCTCAAGGTATAGATCTGCTTCTAGGTGAAGTCTGGAGCCCTGGAGTCACCCATCCCAGGAGATCCACAGGAGTTCATTGCTCGCTGTATACCTCCATTGCTCCCTGGTGAAAATCAGGGCACAAAGATGTGGCAGGCAGATAGTGCATATCCAGGCTACTGAGTGCTCCATATCTACAAACCCATGGGTTTAATTCAGAAAGTAACACTTTCCCCACATCCTGCTGGCAAGCTATGCTGCAGCGTTCTTTCTCTGCATAATAGACCACCACCTCTGTTAAGAATTTCCTGAAGCAGAACACTGTTACAGAGCCAGCTAGACTTACTTCCTTCTGTATGTGAAACAGAGGAAAGCACACAGATAGAACTTGAATAAAACCCAGAAAAACAAACCCAAGAAGAATAAACAAGTCCCCCCTTCCCTCCCGAGAAAACAGAAAAAGACTTTAAGTTCATGTTGCATTCACATGCTCTTAAGTAAATCAGTAAGTGGGTGATATATACCTTTCAACCAAAATTAAAGATTTTTCCTCTACAACTTTCTCAATTTTAAACAGATGATAAAATCAAAATTTAGAGAACTACACAAAGATTTCCTATTTAAGCTTTAGTACTGTGGATGGGGTACATAAGATACTTTTTACTACATAGAAATAGATAAAATATATGTATATATATTTCCCTGAAGTCACTATGATGATTTTTCTTTTTAAGTATTAAACATTACAGTTTGCCCTTCAGGCTTCATAACCATTGAAGAAGAATAACATGCCTTAAAAAAAGATCTTAACATCTTGGTCTGTTGACAAAAAATACATGTAACCCAGAAAAGAAACACAAGTATAAATTGTTTTCTTACAGTGAGACATTCTAAGAAAATAGATAAACTAGTTAATTTTTTTCATTTTGGTTGAAAATCAAAACTGATGGGGGAAAAAGAAAAACCTCAAACAAAAATCAAAAAATCTTGAGACGGAATCCTTGCTTTTTAGAAATCTTTGGATATGAGCAGTTTATATCAGCTTAGGCTACTCAATTGTCATATATTTGTGCAAGGTTATCAGAAAAAAACTCCTGTTTTATATAAATTATTCAATACATTTTGTCAGGAGACACTGTAATATTTTCTGATGCAGAACTAGGACAATACGGTTCCATGACTTGACTGGTAGGCTGTATCAATTTATAAGATAAAGACTAATACTCTTGTCACTATTTCAACATCAAATGACTGGTCTGAAGAGAAGTGTTACTCTTGAAAAGACATTTCAGACTGAAATACTGTTATTATTATATAAATATAATACTAAGTATTTTCTAGAGATTTTTATTCTCTTTCCCTTGAAGCTTGGGATGAATTGTAGGAGGTTTATTTCCCCTGAAAAAAGTCTATAATCTCTGGACAATAGTTTTCTTTCAGACTGAGGACTTCCACTTCACAGAAAGTAATATGTAACTTTTTCAGACTTCCTTTCAGTAAAAATTGAATTAGCTTTCAAAGTCCCTTAATTTAAATGAAGTATGCTGGATCATTCTTCCTTCCTTAATATATTGGATGCTATATTACAGATATGAAAAGGGATTAAATGATTCCAACCAGTTACAATAGTTCTTAATCAATACAAAAGTTTAAGATTTCTCTGAATTGCAATTCCTGAAAGAAAATATTTACCCTGTGTTCTAGTTATAGATAAACAAGGACTTTGGAAATGCATTTAGCTTATGTTTTTATCTGCTATTTGTTATTGCAAGAAAATCTGAGACTTCCCATTAATGATTCATCTAGCATTAGAAAGTAGGAGTTGTGTCCTACTAGAACTTGAAGTATTTGACTGAATGCCTTTGAGACAGCTGTGAGAGAATGGCTATTGACTGAACAAATATTTTAGAGGGGAAAAATTCCTGTAGGAACCTAAACTGCAGACTTTGCCTTAAACAAAGAGTGTATATTGCAATAACATGTGCAGCCAGAAAAGTTTTATTTTTATTTGAAATACGTAGCTTTGTATACAATCTGTAAAGAGGAGAGGTCTACAGAGGGAAAAATGTGCAATAAAAGTGTAATGTATATTAGAAATGAGACTCTGAAAAGTACTATAGTGTCACATCATTCTGTCTTGCTACTGCCGTAATAATTCTTTACGGAAAATTCGGATAAGTCAGGAGAAAGAGGCGATCAAACTAAATGTCCAGCAGTCATTAGTGGAAGCTGTTGGGAGGTGAGTGCTTGTGAGAAGCCATGAGTTCATGACTAATGAGTTCAGATGGGTAATTAAAGAGAATAGCATTGGAATACTGATCTGAAAATAAGAAAATGGAAAACTGACATTCTCTATGCATGGACAAGAATGAGAGGGACAGTAGCTATGTGAAAAATGGGTAGAACATTTTGTGATGTGGAAATTATGGGGAGTAGGAAAGTCACTAGATACAACAGGAGCGAAAGAAAAAGAGAATCAGAAAGAAGAGAGCTGGTAAAGGGATGAATCCTGATGATAACAATGTGAAAAATAAACAGGAGGAAAAAAATGGAATAAAGGAAAACAGAAAAATAGGGCTGGAGTGGAGTAGGAGGAGATAAATTAACATTTTATATGTACAGAAGAGGATATATACATCACTGTTACAATCAAAACAATGAAATTAATTAGTTTATCTACATAATACGGATATAAAAGTATAGCAAACATTTTGGAATACCATTTCAGTGCAATAGGCATTGTTAAGCATTCTAGAAAAAGTGTCAGAGTTTTTTGTCAAAAAAACTATAAACATTAAACCAATCCTTTAAGTGTAGGTAAATTAACACTGTTAATTTAATATATAAATTGCAAGAAGAGGATCAGAAAAGGAAAGTTCTCTTCTATTGTTATTCTACATCTTTTTTTCAAAAACTCTTAACAAACTTGGATAGAAATAGCTTCAGAAGTGTTTTTATGATGAAGAATGATTATTTTTATGTTGAAAAACACTGTAACTTACCTAACTATTTGAAAATACTAATAGAATGGAGAAAATATTTGGAAAACACTCACAAACTTATTAACATCACCCTCCACCACAACCACCCACACCACTTGCATTTCTCTCAAAGATTCATGCTTTCTAAATTGTAAAAAAACATTATGACAGAATATTTGGTCTTGAAAATTTGGATTTGGATGGTTTGGAACTGGAAAACTTAGCTATTTATACGTATAATTTGCATCAGAAATCTAGACATCTTTATAGGACATAGTCTTAAACTACTCATGGGGAAGTTTAGGTTGGACATCAGGAAAAATTTCTTCACAGAAAGGGTGATTAGACATTGGAATGGGCTGCCAAGGAACATCATGAGGTTACCATCCCTGGAAGTGATTAAGGGAAGTCTGGATATGGCATTCAGTGCTCTGGTCTAGTTGACATGGTGATGTTCAGTCATGAACTTGATGATCTCAGAGGTCTTTTCTAACCTAATTGATCCTGTGATTTCCACCCTACATCAAGAAAGGTGGCAAATTATACAAGAAATATGGGAAAAAAATGTTGCGAAAATTATTTTAAAATAATGAAACTTGTGAAAAAAAAAGTAGAGCAGTATCAGGAAATAATAGCACCTGGGAAGTTTTAGGTTGCAGCTTTTTCTCTAAAAGAAGAAATGTAAAGTGAAAACCACAAGGGGCCATCTTCAATCACACTTTTTTCCCCCTTCTAAACCAATTTAGCCTAATGAAAGCATTTTTCTTGTGTGGACAAGGCACACACTGTAATTTGCCTTGTTCTCACAGTAATTGAAGTATGTACTGAGGACTCCCAAATACCTTTTAAGCCACTTCTTATTTTGCTGACATCTGTCAGTTATCACAGTTGCTTACCAGTAGGACTTCTTATTTTTCATAGTATTTTTCCTCAAAACTTTGTGTCTCAACTGAGAAGTTTATTTCTATCCTTGAAGAGAGCTGAGTTAAAGTCTCCTTTGATAGATGTGACTGCTTTTTTTGTATCACTTCCTATGGCATCTGTCACCTTTCTGTGGGGTATTAACTGAAACACCTGGCTGAGGAGTGGAGCAATTCTAATCTCTTTGTAGGTAAGAGTCATCTGCAAGGGTTCATTCAGCTCAGCCTCTGAGAGGTTCCAGCTTTTCAATTTTCTACAGAAGGAGCTTAAGTCGATTTGGCTTCTAACTCAAGCTTGTCGGGGGAAATGAATCTGGTTCCATTGTCCCAGGGCTGCGTAGATTTTTGGGCAACAAGGAAGGAGCCACAGCACAGAAACACAAATTTTACGCTGCCCTTTGCTGCATCCAGGTAGCTGGATGATCTTCTGGTGATTGCTGTGCTGTTTTCTTTAGGAATAGAAAGCTGAGGATGGGCTGCTGTGCTTATGACCGCTCTGGTACATGCCCCAGCAAGGCTTTCCTTCTGTGCTGAGGGTGGCCTTGCTGCAAGGAGTTTACAGAAGCTGCTGCTTTCTACCTAGGCCTTTACGAGGTCTGGTGTTCAAGAGTAAGCATCTTCTTAAAAGAAAGGTGAAATGGTTCACAGTTTTACAGAACGCCTATCAATCCCAAGATAAAAAGTCACACTTTCATTTCACTCCACCAGTGAAGCTTCCTTTATCTCTTCCTTTAAATAAGTATCCCTTAAAATAAATAAGTATATAGTGTTATACACTCCTCTGCTCTCAGAGGAATCCTGCTTTCTTTCCTCAGAAATTACATTTTCTAGAACATGTTTCATAGCAGCTATCTCTTTGCCCTTCTTTTGGGAAAAGTTCCTTAGCAAATACAGCCAGACTTTAAAAAAAACTATATATGATTTACACATGGTGTTAACATAGAAAATTAACCCACCAGAACAAACCAAAACCCAAAGGAAACACACACAAACCCCACCAAAACAAAACAAAACAACACAAAATGCTACCACAATCCATAATTTCCTAGAGATATCCCTAAACATGGATGCATTAATTTATATCTAAGCAGTTAAATAAATGACATGTTATTAGCGTGAGCTGCTTTGTAATTTTCTAGGCTTTTCTACCTTATCTTCACCACCACTCAGGATGTTGCATAAAAACAATAGCTTCTGCAAACATGTGCCATCTTTCCCATTTTTACAAAAAAGCATGAAAAAGAGCTTTGCTGGAATGCTCACTTTGCCTCTCAGGGGCATCACCCAAACAATATACTAAAAATTCTAAAACAAGATCAGCTTTTGATGGTAGCTGCTAGAGAGCTGCTGGAGATTTTGCATATAGGTAGGTTAAATAAATGGCCTAAGGGATTTCTTTGGTATCAGATATTGCAAGTTCTTGGAAAGTTTTAGTCCCAAGTAAACAGTAACATGGTTTGTCCTTGTAGAGAGAAGTGAACTGTGGCTATGATATTACAATTTTCAACCTCTGATCTTGCTTCCAGCCAAATAAAGCATGATATTTGTTTAGTTAACACAGAAAAGAACAGGGTGGTCCTTGCATCTGCTTTTGTTTCTTTAAGTTCTTTTGGAAATAAAAATAAATTTATGTCTTAAGGATTCATACTTCTTTCCAGTTTTGGGGCTTCATTTGTTTACTAAACGGAGGAATTGAAAAAAAATATTTGGATTATTTCTTAAAAGGTAGAGACATCCACTGAGAAAGAATTAAAATCATTATAAAAATTTTGTTGTTGATGGTGCTAATTGTCTTTAAAAGTTTAGTCCTTTTTCTGAAGAGCTATGAAACACAGAGATGCAGGATGCTGGTCTGATACATGACAGCATCCTTATATTTCCTCAGGTACATAAATTATTGAATTATTTTAATATACTTTATACAGCTTGCAAATGCTTCCAAAGACACATTTCACACGTCTTTTACATCTTTTATAGAATACAACATCATACCAATGTCAAAGAAAAGCAGAAAAAATTTGGAAAATTTTATCTTAGCTCTACCTTTGGAAGCTTTATGCAACTCTACACCAAAGTCATTCTTTTAACAAAATTAAGTGAAATAACATCAATTATGTTTTAGAGAAGTCAGAAGACTAAATCATTCTCTGTGAACAGCAGCAATATCATAATTTTCCATAAACAGCACTAAAATGGTCCAGTTCTGTTATCTAAAGACATTCTGATCATGCAGAACATCTAAGCAGAGAGACACAGCACAGTCCAGTCACACTCTCCTTTTTGCCAAAAAGTATTGTGCCCTATGCACCTGCAAAAAGGATTATTCTTTGTGCACTTTAAACAGTACCAACACTGATAGATACTTGGATATGGTTTTGACTAACCAAAGGATAAAAATGGTGTTTCCTTTGTCTGTGCTTAAAGATAGTGTTTACCTGCAAAAGTCACAGAAATAGACAAATAAGGAGATAGACCTTCTTAATCTCATAAGTAAGATAAGCTTTCTTACTGAAAAACTGGAGTTTTTACTAAACCTCTAAAGAGCAGCTTGAATAATTATAAATTATCCAGTCTGCATCATTCCAGACAGTTGAGAATAAAATCACAAGATACTACTTCAATAACAATAATAATGATAATAATGGGAAAAACTCCCAACTCTAACCCCAAAGAACCATTAGAATAATTTCTGATGTTCACAAATCATTAGATAAATATTGTGGCATTATATTTTCCTTTGGAATTGGAACTCAGACCAGTTTGGATAATACCTAGGGAGAGCAATATATTATTATACAATTTATCATGAGTGTGTCTGCAAGGATAAGCCTTCCCTGATCAGTTGTAGATATCAGCAATGCAGACTGCTACCCCAAAGCTTTCCATTCTAGGCTCCTTTCATAATCAACTCAAATAAATAAGCTGTTCCAGGGTGTGATGCATCTACTAGCTAGGGTTAACATAGAGATTAAAGTATAAATAATGCATAAAATACTTATTACTCTGACCTGACTTTGTTAGTTCTTCCCCCAAAAGCCTTAAGAACCTGAGGATGAAGTGGTGACTGCTATTTTTTTCAGTCACTCAGATTTTTTCTACAGTATGGATAGGATCACATTACAATTGTAACTATATTTTCCAAGTGATCATCTGACATGTTCAAAGCTAATATGATTCAGTTTATCCAGAGAGCATAATTTTTTTTTTCCTGGCAAAACCATGTGTTAACCAGGCTGGCCTGTCAACACCTAGTATGCTAAAGGACTGGTTTTGTTCCAAAGCATTCTGGTATAACCTGGGCAGCTTTCCCAAGCTGCCAGGTGGAAGAGATGGAGAAATGTGGGTGTTAGAAGACTATAAGCCAAATCGTGTCAACTGTTTCTTACTGTATTTTTTTAACTGGAGGAACTCTAAAATTTAAATGGAACTTTCTTGATTTAAAAATAAATAAATAGATGTTGAACCCCTTTTTTTTTCATTTTAGAAAGTGTATGTGGAAAAATTCAAATCTAGCAAACATCCTGCTGTGGTAAGGGAAGAGATATTATGGTTTCTGGTAATGAAATAATTTTTTGTTTGGGGTTTTCTTTTAGTGCTTTTAAAATTATGAATGGACTAATTCGGGTGTATCTCCTGCCTCCATCTAATTCTCAGTTATTAAATTACAAAGACATCAGTTCCAGCCCATTTATATTACTTTCCTACCTGGTCTTCAAAATGGAAAATATTGTCATAGATGTACTTCTGTTCTTGCTTTATTTGCGCAATATTCCAATCATTCTAAAATCTGAGCAAAGAGTGGTGGATATTTCAGGAGGATATGCTTAAAAATTATCAGCCCCTTTGGAATTCCAGTTAACTCCCTACATCACTTATCTACATCTGTGTTAAATTTCTGGATTGATTCTACTAATTTTGTAGTTTTTTCTTCATTAAAAAAAAAAAAAAAAAAACTTTTAACTGCCATGCAATTTTTACTGAGTAATCAACAAAGTGAAAGATCCAGAGCACACAGATAAATGAAATATAATATGCTAATAAGCTCCTTAAGCTAACACTTCACTGTAGTTGTAAATTTTTTAAAAAATCATGTTTTTGTACAAATAATATCAAGAAAATAAGTAAAATAAAACACAAGATGAGATTAAACAATGCAATGAAATAGAAAGAAATTCATTCTCTGGTGCCTAGATGGAGAACTGAAATAGACAGTCAAAGGAAGACTAGCTGAGGTTATAATATGTTTAATAATAATATTACATTCTTGTCCTGAAGAATGTAATCCTATTCAGTGAGCTTTCTTCTGAGTCTTGGATAATGGCTTCTTGTTAAATCTTGTTATGCCTACTGAGGTGCACACCTTCTCACTTGTAAACCTTCTTTATAATATAGTCAGAAAAGAAAATATTTAAAAAAAAAAAAACAAACCAAAAAACCTCAATCCAAATCACCACCACCATCACACGAACAAAGTGTTCAGCATGGAAATAAGTTTGAATGGTAGAGCAATAACAATATTAATGATGAAGCATATTCCAACTGAAAACAAAGACTGAAATATTAATGAACATTCTTCTGTGAGGACTACGTCACAATAGATTAGCACTGGAAATAAACCTTGGAGTTAATGACATGGGTATTATGGATAAATAATTTCATTGTGATCCACGACAGCTTCATTAGAGAAGCACTTAAACAGTTGATGATATATCTTTGAACCCTGTTAATGTTGATTTAAAATCCCTGTAAAGAGGACTGCATTTCTACACCAGCTTCAGAGATTATGTGGGACATCTCTCTTTTGGGGTCCTGTGTAGGGTCGGGAGTTGCACTCAATGATCCTTATGGGTCCCTTCCAACTCAGCACGTTCTATGATGTTTCTATGATTCAATGATTTTGTAAGCATTCCCAGTATACTTCTGGGTATAGTCAAATCAGTTAGTTCAAACAACTCTCAATAGTGTTATGTAGTTCATTTCTCTTTTTTACAAAATGAGACACAGTTTTTCCAGGTATCACAACTTTACCTGCTTGATAAACTAGTAGCTGGAGGTCAAGCTACCAGGACAAGAGATGAGAAGATGATCTTTTCAGTATAATACTCAAAACTATACTTTTTTCTTAATACATAGCGTAATGTGTGATGGTTGGACGCATGAAGTGTGAGGTTGCTGATTAACACAGAGCCCACTTAAAGGTGACCACGCAGACATGACTCTAGCAAGTTCAGTGATTAAACATACATTTTTAAATGTTTTTTTAATTTCTTCATTTAATCCTATTTTTATTGGTATGAATAATTATCTACATTGCTATATAATACTATTCATTAATTCTCTGATTTAAAGCCTACTGAAGTCTAGAAACATGAGTCCCTGGACGGGAAATATTTCACATCATGCCGAAGAATATTTGCACTTTTAAAAATTTGCAGATCTCAAAAGGAGGTCTTAACATAAATATAAAAGGGTATCTTTAGTTCCTAATTTCTAGGGTAACATTAATTACAGCTGTTGAAATCTTTATACTAAATTTCACTGTCACTACAGTAAGATTTCCTAGGTTTAAAAATTAATTCAACCAGTATAATCCATATTATATAAATCTCAGTTTAGTAAAAAAGAAGTATAATCCATTTATGGTAATACAATAACTGCTTATTCACACTTTTATGAGTGTATCTAATGAAATGCTTTAAACCTTTTTATGCAAATAGGACTTTTATATATTGATCAGATTTACTGCTTTTTGCCTTTCCTACAATTGCATGAGCAAACTGCATTTTGTGAAGAATCTCCATAAATGTGCACATACCTGATTAGTAGAGTGAAAGGATGAGTATACATATCTGTACTTATTGCCAATTATTTATGTTTTATTGTTTTAATTATAAGGAGCAGTCTTTGCAGGGACTGCAATACAATATTCCTATGTACAGCAGAATTAAAAGAATAAATGTACTTTTAAATTAGACTCCAAATTAAAAGATATTTATCTGGCATTAATTTTAGGTATCACTTAGGGGAACTGAGATGAATTTTAAATGCAGAGTAAACCAGAAAGTAGAAGTTACATTTCACTGTTAACCGACTGTTACATGACAAGTAAACAAGTTTAATCGTGTTATTCACCTCATTGACTTTAATGATTCAATAATAGATGTAATAGGCACCTCAGGACCAGATGGCTTAGGGAAAAAAAGTCCCCATGAACTACCACTTTTTCATCTCAAGTATCTGATAAATATGTTAACTCCCTGCACTGCGATGACAGCCGGAATTTCTCACCAGCTGGCCAGTTGCTCTGCACAGTGGGTGATATCATCCTCAGCTGAATGTTGAATTCTCAGCTCTGTAGTAAGGTCAGGACTTCAGGCTTTTTCTTAAAAACCACATTTTTTTTATTGATTTCACATAAACATTACAATCATTGACAAAAGGATAAGGGGGAAAGGTCTTAGGAAGGGTCAGATCAAGAGCTGAGGCTGGATTCGATACGAGCCGTACTTGTAGCAGAGCTCATCACTCCCACAAATCAGCAATGTGGGTTGAACATGCAAAGAGAATGTGGGGCTACTGCTACCTCTCATCAAGTTGCTTTACTACCCCAACCTTTTGCTCCGTATTTTGCTACCTCAAGCAAAGTCTGTGTATGATCACGCCTGGCAGACATTTCAGCCATGAAAACACTGTTTATTTCTAGCTGTCATCTGTGCTGCTGCAAAAAAAAAAAGGGCTCAGAAGAATTCCACCCCCCTCTTTTCCCAGAAATGTCAACAAAATGGACACATTGATTATCTACAGCCTGTATCAGGCAACACTGTTCAGATCTGAAGCAATATACAGCCTACTGTCTGACAGTATTTCTTGAGTTTGGCCTTTTTTTTTTTAGCATTTCTTCTCTACTTAGCTACCACATCTGTTTCTGTCTCTGTCTGTGCAAAATCCAACCATGGTAGAGCATAACAAGAGAAAAGGGTTTTTTTCATGTGTGTATATTCACAGACGTTATTTCCTCTTTGTTCCCTGACTTCTGATTTACCTTTGTAAACTAGTCCATACTTGGTCCTACATCAAGAAGAAATTTTGTTCTGAGTTTTGGAAGGGAAACTGAAATGTATGTAATGAAAAGAGAAAGGAGAAAAATAAGATACAGGTGCATTAACCATCTTGTCAGTTAAGGGATTCTGAAAAGACAATTCTGAAAGCCCATGGTAAGCTAATTGTATGTCTATTCAAAGCCCAATTTTAAAACAAACTGGATTTTCTCAGCAACTTTAATTACAGCCAAGTTGTAGTGAAATGCTAGAAAACTCAGAATAAGCAGCATGACACAACTTTATAAAAACAAAAAACAAAAAATGAAAACACCACCCCTTTTTCTTTATCACGCACAGAATTTTTTACATGCTATTTATCTCACTTAAATCCATGATAAATTCTTCAGCAACGGTCATAATAACGAATAAGTCTCTTATCCTGCCATAATGATATGTATCTTCCCATGACAGTACATAAAGCCACTTATTCATTTACTTACTCAACACCACTTTGGAAGAGGGTACTACTATTCCTCTGTATAAAAATCACTGGTTTAAATAAACAGAAACTGAAAGATACTGACAGTAATCTCCTAATCACAGGCCAATAAACATATCCCTTTTCTCATATCTTTTAATGAAGTATATATGTGCCAAAACAGTACATCTGGAAAAGTTAGTTTTCTACCAAAAGGGAAGCAGGAGCAAGCAAAAAAAAAAAAAAAAAAATCACTCAAAGACAGTGTAGCAAAGTATTAAAGTACAAAGAAATTGATATTCTCAACACAATAAAAATCAATACAAAGATACATCAAATGCAGCAAGTAACTTGTAGAAATAACAACACAAAAAAAAAGGAGATGGGAATAGGAATACTAGTATTTTAAAAACAGTAATAGAAATAAAAAAAAATTTTTCAATTTGTTAGAACAAAACCAAAATCCAAAAAAGTAAATCAAAATAGAAGAAATGTTCTCTGCATCATCCTTCATAAAAGTAAGAAAAGCTCTCTTTACTCAGGTACACAAACCAAGGAACAACATGTATAAAAAATGTAATGGAACTACATAATGAAGAAATACTAGAGCACACTTAGAATTTGCTCTTTGGCACTTCCCAGCTGCATGCAGGCACAAATGCCAAATGGTCCAGAACAGTTCACTTCTCCAGAGGGGATCAGTTTTTTTCTACAACAGATAACATGGAGGACTGAGATTTTTTCAGCACTTGTTATGTTTCTATGACCCTCATAATCTATACATGTGATTTTTTTTGGTTCAAATTGTCTGATAGTAGACAAAGTCTGTGCAGACCAGATGGTTGCATAAACATCAGAACGAAGATCTTATAGAAGCATTTGGGAATACAGGTTCTTCTGGCAAAATGTTGAAAAAGTCACAGGATAGTAAATATACAAATTTAATTCTTTTTTTTTTCCCCTTAAGCCTTCACAGGAAGAATAATCTGGAGAATCACTTGAAGTCTTTGCTTGCAGGAGCTGGTTGGTTCACAGCAAAGGGGAGCTAGAAGTGAATTAATACACAGGAAAGAGAAACAAATTAGGCATATACATTATTTGGGAATATAAACAGATACTAAGCAAATGAATAAAACCACTTTTACATTGCATATATCTTTCTGTAAGCAAAGGATTAATTCAAAGAACTATAAGGAGGGAACTATTTCTAACAGTAAATCACAAAAATATTATATTAACTTCGAATTTTTATCAATTTGTGAAGGAAAGGATTTTGGATCTGGTGAATGGTAAGAATTAACCAAAACAAATAAGACACCATAAGAACCACTCTCTTTTCAGGAATGTAGTAGACATAATTCCTCTCAAGAATAACAAACCAAAGAGCATAATCTCTTCTGGAATGTTTCTGGAAAGTTTCCCATCTCTCCTGGAATGTTCTTTATGCTAGAATAGGGCATGTTCTGTGATAAATTTTAGCCTCACTTATACTGAGATGCAAAACTGGTCCATGGTGTGCCCTACACCCCAGTCTTACACCTCGATCAGGCATTGGACAGAAAGGCCTTATACCTGTCTTTCGAATCCACCTAGTTTTATCTCTCTTCTGAAGCACATCTGGAATTTCATTTACTGGGAAAGCAAGACATGGGTTGCAGAAAGAAGGTGGGAGAAAATGTCCCTGTCTTACTTGTACTCTGATATGAGCTTAAGATATATCTCAGCAATTTAGATTCTGAAATGCTCTTAAGTACCTTCTTGGATACCTTGGTCAATCAATTTTGTTTATTGAACTCTTCCTCGTGTGGTCAGGGTGACTGTGGTGGGGCTCAAGGCTTAAGCTTTCCTCCTGACTCAGCTGACTGTTCAGCTCTCAACCTCTTCCATTTCTAGGGGTATCTAGGGTGAGCTGATTAGTAAACTGATTTGAGTTACAACCAACTTGATATGTGTGCTTTGATCTAAGTGATCACAAAATTGCAGCCTTGGGTAAGAGATTGTACACCACATGGTTCAAACCCCTTCTATTGTGAGTACTTAATTTCTTATGCAAAATACAACAGCAAGCTTTTGGTTCAGTGCTTATCCACACATTCAAATCATAGATAAATGTTTTAAAATAATAAAAGTTACTGTCACTTTTATTTCACTCTAGTTCTTATTTTTTTCTTTCTTCCTTTGCAACTATTGATTGATATTAAAAATTTCACTTTCAGTTTCAAGAACTCTTTGATGTCACAGTTTGAAGAGGATTAATTTCTTTTCAATGAAAAACTGTATCAATCAATGTGAATGTCTTTTTCCCCCTCCCCAGGGGCAGCATCAAAAAGAAATTACTAAGAGCACCCTCAGAATTCTATAGACAAATAAAGGTTAACTGTGTCTGGATTAATAACTAATGGGATTCGACATATTCTATGGCGAGATGAATGTACATAATACACCTAAAGTGTGGACATTTGCCTTGTCTAGCAGTTTTTAGTTTTATCTTTACGTTTTCTGTCTCCTGTCTACCCAAACACTGATTATGTAGGCCTTTAATGGTCAGATGGGTATTGTTGGTAATTAACCTCACAGACAAAGGGTAATTGCTCAATTGTCTTTGGAGAGTCTGATGGGAGAAGTCAGAGGTAGTGGCCAACTAGAAAAAGGAAAACCCTACAGAGTTAATGAACAAAGTTTGTATTAGTGTCTTTTAACTTTCATTTGACAGTATATACATTTTCTCCTTCTAAACACACATGGCCCAAAAGCCAAACTGCTATATTAGAGACTGTAAGTTTACATTAATATGTAATATTTTTGGATATTTATGAGATAAGCTTTTTAGTTGCTTCCTGTCATGGTGTTTATATTTAAAGAGGAGTTTGTTTAAACTGTAGTGAAGACATAGTTACGATTAACAGTGGGAGATTTTAAATTTGGTTTTAGTGACGGAAAAGCTTTCTGAAAATATATAATTCTGGGTGGTCAAATGTAGTCACTATGTCAGTAGAAATTCTACTAGTGTTATAAGAGAAAACTGAAGAAATTTAACACACGGTATTGAGAAAACCAAATAATAGACTTATCTTCTAATCTAGTAGCATTAAGTTTTTTAGGGACTATTAGAAAGATCTATATAATATGACTAGAAACAGCTGAATTTTTTCTTACAAGTGTACTTTTCTTTCCAGTCAGGACTAAATTTAGCTGAGGACTTCGGTGTCATTAATAAGAGAATTTTGGCCTGCCCAATATCTGTGTTAAATGCAGAAGTGTCCTGAAGGTATCTACAGGGTGATGAGACACTGGAACAGGTTGCCCAGGGAGGTTGTGTTAAAGGACAGTGTTCAAGGCCAGGTTGGATAAGGCCTTGAGCAACCTGGTCCAGTGAGGGGCAGAGATTAGGGCCGGATCATTTTTAAGGTCCATTCCAACACCTTTATATTCTATGACTCTGTGATTTTATACCGTATACTTTCAGGCACAAACATTTTTTTATGGCCTGTTATTCAAATGAGGGTTTCCACAACTGACAGAATTTATGCCAGATTGCTTTTCATAAATGGACAGGAAGGTAAGTAAATTGCCTTGAAGATCCCAACATAATTACTTTTAGTATCTATTAGAATGTTGCCATTTTTAACACAGTCTGTATTTTCCCAGACCAATTTTCCATATTCATGGTCTTACATCTTGCTGTGATTTTATAGAAATATGCTAATTAGTAAGAGATCAATTTGAATTTGTTCATTCCTACTTCACTTTATAGTAGCCAACAGACCTAATAATATTACTAAAGTGAATCATCATGGAGTTCAGTTTTATGAATATATTTAATGATGAAAGTAAATCATCCAAAATCCTTTAATTTCATGGCCTATCCACAGCATGTAGAAAAACCGAAATGAACCTAGAAAACTGAATTCAAAACCTAGAAATCCAGAAGTTATATTCCTAATAAAAACAGTGCAGATATTGAAAATATAGTAGGTTAAACATGCTAGGTGCAACACTGTCTTCAGTGAGTGAGGCATCGGGTTTTCATCCTTATATTAAGGGAAGAAAATTGTCATGGGCCATAGAGGCTATGTTTTTCCCTGAAGACAACAGATGAAGCAAGCCATCAGATTTCCATCTTATTTTCCCCAAACCTTGCCCTCTGTCCTAGGCTCAGAGTCTGATAAAATTAATTTGGTACATGGTTGAGAATCCTTAAGCTGGCCCTATCTGGAGCATGCTAGAGAGAACTCTTCCCATCATTTTAATTAATAAGTAGATCAAGTAACTTTTCCAGATGCAATAGATATCTTTCACTGAAAAGTAATTTCTAGACTCTACAGATTTGCTGCAAAGGATCATGAAGAGTTTTCATTTCACACTTACCTGTACCATGGTTCTGAGACATCCCTACAGTATAAAGAGTTTAATACTGTGATTATCAAAACACAAAGTCATACACAGTGAACAAGTGAGATAAAACTACTAATAGGAAAAAAAACCTCCACAACTCAAATGTGAAATATTTTTCAAAATAAAATTGGCAGAGGAATTGAAAAGAATATATTAGAAATATTGCTGTTGTACAGCATTCTAGATATAAGAAGTGATGGATAGAAATATGTAGTAAGTACTATTTCTAATTATTTTAGCCTTACTTGTGTGGACCTTACTCATATTGAGTAGTACCTATCTGCTCAAATTTTCCAATTAATTTCAGCAAGTCAGGTATTTTTCACTGGTAAAGATGTAAACTCCTTTCTTTTCTGGTGTAGTGGGTTGACCCTGGCTGGATGACATGACCCCCAAAAGCCACTCTATCACACCCCTTCACAAGCGGACAAGGGGAGAAAATATAATGAAGGGTTCATGGGTTGACATAAGGACAGGGAGAGATCACTCACCGATCACCATCACAGGAAAAACAAGCTCAGCCAGGGGCTGTTAATGGAATCTCTACGAACAAAATCAGAGCAAGATAATGAGAGGAAAACAAACCTTAAAAACATCTTCCCCTCATGCCTCCCTCCTTCCCAGGATCTACCTCCTTCCCTGCAGCAAAGCAGGGAGATGGAGAATGGAGGTTATGGTCAGTTCATCACACGTTTTTCCTGCCACGGCTCAGGGCAGGAAAAACTCCTCTCTCCATGGGTCTGCAAGTCCCAGACAGGAGCCTGCTCCAGCATGGGCTTCTCATGGACTTGCAGGCTCCTCCCAGGCATCCACCAGCTACAGCATGGGTTTCTCCATGGGCTGCAGGTGGATCTCTGCAATCCCATTGACCTCCATGGGCTGCAGGGGCACAGATGCTCCACCACAGTCTGAACCATGGGCTCAGCACTGGCACCTGGAGCACCTCCCCTCCCTCCTTCTCCACTGACCTTTGTGTCTGCAGAGATGTTCTTCTCACATATTCTCACTCTCCTCTTCTCTGAGAGTAATTACATTTTATCAATAACTTTTATCCCTACTTAAATATGTTATGACAGGGACATCATTATCATTCCTGATTGGCTTGGCCTTGGCCAGCAGTGGGACCATCCTGGAGATGCCAGGCATGGGCTCTGCCAGCCATGGAGGAAAATTTGGTCAGCTTCTCACAGAAGCCACGCCTGTAGACTGCACTACCAAAACCTGGCCATGCAAAATCAAAACAGCTGGATCATATGCAAGCACTTTGATGGAAGTTATCAAATATCCTGCTGCAAATTTTGACATTGAAGTGTTGTTTCTAGAGAATCAAAACAGCAGGGTTTGTACTATTATTAGATGTATTTTTAAATTCGGAATGTAATAGAAAGAAATATGTGAAGGAATACAAATATGTGTGTCTATATCTTTAAATATTTAAAGATAGATACATTTTACAGGCATAAACAAATATTTCTTAAAAATTTTTGAAAATACAATATTGTTAGCAGAAACAGAAAGATGATATAAAATATCATGATAAATCTTAATAATTAAGTTCCTTTAGAATAAGATCAAAGCAGTACCACAAATGATATTGCATGACTTAAGATCACTTTTCACCTACAAATTGTACGCAACTGCTTTCTAGACCATAGACAGTTACTATGCACTATGCAGTCTTTTATGATGGTTTGCAAATTACTGTTTATCCACTTGATATTCTACAACTTTGATATTTCTGCCTTGTAACTGGTTTAGTGAACTTTTCCAGAAAAACTTGAAAATGCCTGTTTGCTATCGTCTTGGAAAATGCCAGGAAACACAAAAAAGCATTCAGTAGCAGAAAGGTTTCATGTCTCAGAAACTACTACAAGAACTTGGGATTATTAAATTTGCTATAATTCACTGGATTCAGCTTGTGCAACTTCCAAAGAAGAAATGCTATATAGAAAACTTAGAGGTGGCATACGCTCTGCAGTACTACTGTAAGGCAATGAAGTGTGCGTAAAATATTATTTCTGTAAACAAGTTTTTTCCCAAACCCAAAGAACTTTTTTATGCTTGACTTCCCATTCTACATGAATCTCTGAATTCAAAGTTTTTTATAAATCAGATGTTGTCTGCAGTTATTTTTACTGCATTTCATGGTATAATATATCACCATAAAATAACCTATTTATAACATTAAATGCTATAAATTACTATAAAATGAAGCAACCTATCACAGTGTGCTGCTGGAATTGTAAACCATTGATATTTCCTACTTTCCAGACTGATGTTGTTATTCTTGAGCCTATTGTGTCAGATGTAATTTTTTTTAAAATTTACATAATTTGCCTTAAATTATTCTTTTATCAAAAACCAGCAGGTATACACACGAGCACACACACGCACATACACCTGTGAATATATATGTGAGCTGTCATTTCTGAATTGAATGAAAGAGAGGGGTTGAACTGGTAGAAATAAATTACAAAACATATATCAATCTTCATTTAAATGGGTCTAAAAATATATGATATAGCTTAACCTAAGAAGACTCTATGAGTATTTGATAGGCTTTAAATAATGATCTTGTGTTATAGCACCAAGCTGAGCTCATATCATTTCCTTCTCAATTATAACATCATTATAAGACTTAAGCATTTTCAGGGAACGTCAGCATTGTCAGACATTTCTAAGGTTTCTTTTCTGCGCCACTAGATTGTCGCGGTGGTGTGCTGTCAGGCTAGCTCAGTGAGGTGGAGCCAACCACCGCGGCAGAGGACACGGGAGTGCCCTCGCTGGCAGCAGCTTTCTGCAGCACAGCACTGGCGAGAGGTGATGTAAAGGCGCAGAGGACAAAGAGATTCTTTATATGGAATTCCGAGGGTTTACTGCCTCAAAGGGGTCCAGGGACGAAAGAACAAGAACGGGTGGAGAGCAGGGACTCTTATAGGGTTGAGGGGGATCAGGAAACAACCAGTGGGTGAAGGGTAGGAGGGAGGAGCAAGACCCGATTGGAGGAAAACAACCAAGGAGGTAAAGGATCCAAAACCAACCACTGGGGATACAGAACTGAGGGAACTTTCCAGAACAGGGACTTGGCTTGACAAGGGGAGGGTACAACATCCTGAATGACAGGGCTGGGGGAGGAGAATGAGGTGAGCTTGGGGGCAGAGGCTTCGAGGATTACATCATCGACCCCATCATACCATCTAAGGCCTTCAGCCTGCACAGGGCACACCGCAACATCTCTTTTTTACTTTTTGAAATGGGAGTCAGGATGTTTAAACAAAAGGTCTTAACCAAACTAAACATAAGGAGAAAAAACAAAAGAGTAACAAAAATCCATATAACCTGTTTAAAACCCGAGGATGCCCAGCCCAAAAGTCCCCAACCTCTGAAGAGGTTGGTCACCCAGTCCTCTATTTTTTGATGGAGCTGGTGGACGCTGGTCAAGTTCAGGGTGAGCTTCTCCATCTCCAGGCTGACTGCCAGGTTCACAAAGCCGTACACCTGCCACAGGGTCTTGATGGGCTCGACCACCAGGTTGTCGTAGTGCATGGCCTTGTAGCTGCCCTGGAGCCAGTCAGGGGGGTGCAGAGCAGTTTGCAGGGTCTTGTTTTCTGGCATCCCTGGAAAAACTTAACCTAAACTTAACATAAGCAAACTTAGCATGGCTTTGCTCCAAATCAAACAGGGAAGATGGCTTGGGTCAGGTGTTACAGGTAATTGGGGGTAAGGGAGACACAAAAGAATAAGTTAGGGGTACAAAAACACTGGACAGGGGGAACAGAAACACAGCCTGGGGGGCTCACAGCAAGATGGAGTCATGGTTATTTGACTCTTTTGTGCCTCCTCTTCCAGGCGGCACCAGATTCTTTATTTAGTTGTTTCATCACTCATGCTTTAACAAAAAGGACAAGGCGCCCCTATATGAAAGGAATCTTACTGACAGGCAACAGAAACAGCATAACAACTCTCACATCTGCACACAAAGAAGAAAATGATACAGTGCCCCTACCCAAACTGAAATATAATTGATGGACAACAAAAGACAAACTGTAGGGACTCTCAACCTCACAGCTCCGGTCCGGTCCGCCTCATTGGAGGGCGCTACCCTCACTTCACAGGTCTGGAGGTGCTGATGGGGAACGCCCAAGTCATACAGGTCACACTGTGCTGCCTTCCACACTCTTCCCAGCACTTATTCTGGCAACGCTCCCAGCCGGTGTTGGAGCTTTGTCCACTGTCCACATCCCATTAGATGGTCTAGGGTGAGGTGTGCCTGTGCAGGGTCGTGGTGGAAGAGCGCGAGGTGTTCTTGGAGAGCGCCCTTCCACAGCTTCTCCCACATAAGGTATTCGGACCTGGTGAGGAGACATGACACAATGGTCTTCAAGTCGTGCGGCACAAGCACACTTGCGGACAGGGTCGCCTGGAACATGCTTTTAAAATATGATGAATCCCCCCCAATCTCCTTTGCCATCTTGCACAGCTCCTTTACCTTAGTTGCGGGGAAAGGTTCCCACCGGAGATTGTCGCTGGTTCGGTTATAGATAACTGGCGGGGCAAAACTCTTGTCTGCTCCGGCCGACTTCCGGTCCACCGGCCCACCACATCTGGTTCCGGTGACGTGGAAACCGGAAGCGGAGGCGTGAGAACTGGAAGTGGGATGGCAAGGGGCGGAGCCTCTGGTAGGCAGGACAGGAAAAGGGGTGTGGTCTTGGATAGGGAGAGGGGACCAGATGCAGGGGGCGAGGCCGATGATGTCGGAGGGGATAGGCTAAGGGCGGAGCTGGGCAAAGTGGCGTGAGTTTGCAGAGGACACTGGGAAAAAGAAGGTGGAAGGGCAGAAGCGAACACGCGGTCATTGCCATTTTGTGTGGTAATGGCGGAGGCGGGAAATACTGATGTTGAAGGTGGCAAAATGGCGGACCTAGCCATGAGACCGGCGCCATTTGGCCTTGAAGAACTGGAGGATTTCAAACTGGGAAAACAGGGTTGGAAAGAGGGTTTAGGGAGAGATCCGAGATGGGTTCACAACGCCCATCTCAGCAAGGGCATTGAGAGACCGAGGAGGGCCAGGAGGACGGTGGCTCTCCTATGCCTTTTGGCAGGTTGCACCTCCTGGATTCCCCAGTCTAGGGGAAAAGGGTTGAGGAGGGTAAGGATAAAGGGGTACAGGTTTGAACTGGGGATCTTTTTGCATCTTTCCTTCCTGGCACAAGACATTCACAAATTAAAATTAATAAGGAAAGAAATTTGGCCATCAATGTGTCTCCTGAAGCTTGGAGGAAGGTCAGTTTGGCCTCCACCCCATTCCAAAATTTAATACTCTTTACCTGCTCTGGAGACACATGAGGAAAGGATGCAAAAGCCAACAAACAAAACATTTAACTAAACCCTTAGAAAACTTTTTCCCTCCCACCAAAAGGGTTCCCACAACTTGGTAATAAATCTCCCTCTGGGGGCGGGAGACACAGCAACCCATCCTACCCCAGATACCTCACCATCGCCAGAGAAAAAGGGAAAAACAAAAGGAAACCTGGGTGAGGTTATACTTACCAGTCTGGGATCCCAAGGCACACCAGCTGATCCCCCAACTCCTCCCCAGAAAAGAAAACGATCTAAGGCGGTGTCCCTCTGCATAGTGTTGACTGGCACTGCCACCTCGTCCTTTGAGGGTTGTCGGTCGCCTCCCGGAGCACCACTAACTAAAATGTGGTGTGCTACACGGGGAGGAAGAAGCTGACCCAAGGCATACTTTCATGTGCATCGAAGGCAGCGAGGACACTCTTGTTGAGCCTCCTGAGAGGCCTCACGCCGGGTGCCACCTGTCGCGGTGGTGTGGTGTCAGGCTAGCTCAGTGAGGCGGAGCCAACCACCGCGGCAGAGAACACGGGAGTGCCCTCGCTGGCAGCAGCTCTCTGCAGCACAGCACTGACGAGAGGCGACGTAAAGGCACAGAGGACAAAGAGGCGAGAGAGGGTCTTTGTATGGAGTTCCCAGGGTTTATTACCTCAAAGGGGTCCAGGGATGAAAGAACAAGAACGGGTGGAGA
>VWPU01002511.1:0-10525 GCA_013398955.1 Callaeas wilsoni | reverse complement strand
GGATCCCAAGAGGGTGTCTTTTGGTGTTGTTTTGGTATCTTTTGGCGTTGTTTTGGTGGTTTTTGGTGCTGTTTTGGTGTCTTTAGGCGTTGTTTTGTTCACAGAACCCCAGAACGGTTTGGGTTGGCAGGGATTTTAAAGCCCATCCAATGTCACCCCCCGGGACACCTCCCACTATCCCAAGGTGTTCCAAACCCCATCCAGCCTGGCCTTGGAGACTTCCAGGGATCCAGGGGCAGCCCCAGGTCCTCTGGGAATTCCCTCCCAGCCCCTCCTCACCCTCTGCCTAAAGAATTCCTTCCCCATATCCCACCTAACCCCCTCCTCTCCCAGTTCCAGCTGCCCCGCCTTGTCCTTGGCCGGTTTTTGTTGGTTTGGGTTTATTTTTTGGAGGCACCAACACGTGCCAGGGATTTCAGGCCCAGAAAAACACCGGAGCTGTGCCAGCACCGCTGCCCCTCCTCATTTCCCCCACCCCTGCTTTGACTCAGGCACTCGACCACCACATTTCCCATCGGAGCCGCTTTTCCCCACTGGGCTGGTTTGGACACAAATCCAGGGAGAAACAACCCAAAATGGGCGTCTCTCTCTCTCTCTCCTGCCTGCCAGGCAAGCAGGCCCCGGCAGCACCTCCTCCACGGGTTCGGGAAAATAATTCCTTGAGTGAAAGTGAAAAAAACTGATTTATTTATCAAACAGAGTCCCCCGCTGTCACGGGGAAAAAAGGATATTGAAACCCCCTCCCCTGTCCCCTAAAAGAGGACTGTGGATTTTAGAGTTCTTTCTGAAGGTAAAACCTGCAGTCCTGAGCTGGGCCGGGCCAGGCAGGGTCCGACGATCCCCCTTGGAGGGTCCCGCCGAGCAGGGCCGGAGATGGGAGCTGGTCTGGGATGAAAAGTGAGCCAAAAACAGCCTAAAAAGGAACAGAAGCCGCTGAGGCAGATCACAGTCCCTTCTCCGCTGAGAGCCGAAGAAGCTGGAGAGAAAAACTCCTCCAACCAAGAAAAGTTGTCAGAATCGGGAAAGAAAAGAATGCAAACATTCTAGTTACAAGGTCAAGCTGGCGCTTTGGAGAGTTCCCTCGGCTTCTCTCTCCCCCCTTTGCAATTTAAAGGTTCACCAGAGACCAAGCAGGCCATGGAAATACAGAATTGTCATGGAATCACCCCGAGACACCCACCCCGGCTCCCGGCAGGGTGGATCCGTGGGATGAATCCGGCGTTTCCCGGCGCTGCATTTCCCCGTGGGGGGCTGAGCCCCCGTTGGTCAGGGACGGGGCAGACGGTGACTCTGGGTGCTCGCGGTGCCCGCCGGGCCTGCCTGGCACACAGCGCGACATCCAGCCCCAAGCCAGCGGCATTCCGGAATCTTCGCGCTCCCTGTTCCCTGCCTGGCGGGATGGTGATCGAGGAGCCGCCACGGGCAGCCCCGACCAGGGGGATCGGAGGGGTTTTCACCTGGGGGGCTTCAAAATTCCCCCCCATGCTGCGCCCAGGTGGGGTTTGGGCACCGCTTTGGGCTCGGGGGGTCTCGCTCGCGCAGTGGCAAAGCCACAAAACCCCGAATTTGTGCCGTGGCCGCCAAACCCCTCCAGCCTCGCTGCCGAAGGAGGGTGAGGGGTGGCAGAGGCACAAAATCCCCACGGGAGGAGCCGAGGGAGCTCCTGGAGGGAGCGGGACGCGGTCTGGGGTCCCGGAGGGCCAGGGGACATGGCCGAGGTCACTGCTCCGAATCTGTCCCTGAGAGGGATCGGGGGATCCTGGAAACAGATCGGGAGATCCTGGAGAGGGAACAGGAGATCCTGGAAAGGGATCAGAGGGATCCTGGAAAGGGATCGGGAGATCCTGGAGAGGGATCAGAGGGATCCTGGGAACGGATTAGGGGGATCCTGGAAAGGGATCAGGGAGATCCTGGAAAGGGATCGGGGCCCTCCTGCAAAGGGCTGAAGGGGATCCTGGAGAGAGATCAGAGGGATCCTGGAAAGAGATACAAGGGATCCTGAAAAGGGGTCAGGGGGATCCTGGAAAGGGATTTGGGGATCCTGGAAAGGGATCAGAGGGATCCTGGAAAGGGATCGGGAGATCCTGGAGAGGGATCAGGGAGATCTCAGAAAGGGCTCAGGGGGATCCTGGAAAAGGATCGGGAGATCCTGGAAAGGGCTCAGGGAGATCCTGGAAAGGGATCAGGACAATCCTAGAAAGGGCTCAGGAGGATCCTGGAAAGGGATCAGGATATCCTGGAGAGGGATCAGGGGAATCCTGGAAAGGGATCAGGGGAATCCTGGAAAGGGATCAGGGAGATCTTGGAAAGGGATTAGGAGGATCCTGGAAAGGGATTGAGAGATCCTGTAGAAGGCTCAGGAGGATCCTGGAGAGGGCTCAGAGAGATCCTGGGAAGGGATCAGGGCGATCCTGGAGAAGGGATCAGGGGGATCCTGGGAAGGGCTCTGGGATTGTCCGCAAGATTCCATCTGGGAACAGCCTCCCTCACACTCCTGGAGGAGGAAACAGCCTTTTCCTGGCGGTTCTGGCTCCGTTTGACCGCCGCGCATCCCTCGGGATGCGGATCCGGGGGAGGACGGGGCTGGAATTCGGGACGGTTCCAAACGGCACCAGCAGCCTCTGGCGGGCGAGGCGGGTCCTGCAGAGGAGCCGGGGGCTGCGTCCGGGCTCCTTCCAGCCGGGATCGGGAAAAGCCACGATCGGGAAAAGCCGCGATCGGGAAAAGCTGGGATCGGGATAAGCCGGGATCAGGAAAAGCAGCGCGCGCGGACCCTGCTCTGGCCTCCTTCGAGATACACAAGGAGAAAAATCGCTTATCCAAAGGGGAAAACTGCTTAGCCGGAGGGAAAAAATCCACTTTTCCAAAGAAAAAACCACTTTTCTCAGAGTTTAAAAAAGCTTATCCAGAGTAAAACCTCACTTTTCAGAGTAGAAATCCCACTTATCCAGAGTAAAAAAAAAAAACCAAAACCAAAACCACTTATCCAGAGTAAGAACAACCCATCCGGAGTAAAACCCCCCCACTTTTCCGGATTTAAAAAAAAAAACCAAAACCAAAACCACTTATCCAGAGTAAAAAAAAAAAACCAAACCCAAAACCACTTATCCAGAGTAAAAAAAAAAAACCAAACCCAAAACCACTTATCCAGAGTAAAAAAAAAAACCAAAACCAAACCCACTTATCCAGAGTAAGAACAACCTATCCGGAGTAATCCCCCCCCACTTTTCCGGATTTAAAAAAATAAACCAAAACTTTTCCAGAGTTAAAAAACCCCACATATTCAGAGTAAAAATGCCACTTTTCCAGTTTAAAAAATCCTACTTATACAGATTTTTAAAAACCACTTTTCCAGATAAAAACTCCCAGTTTTCCAGAGTAAAAACCACTTTTCTATGGTAAAAACCCCCACTTTTCCAGGGTAAAACCCCCCACTTTTCCAGATAAAAACTCCCACACTCCAGAGTAAAAACCCCTGCTTATTCACAGTAAAAAAGTGCTTATTCAGAGTAAAAACGCCACTTTTCCAGACTAAAAACCAGTTATCCAGATTTTTAAAAAACACTTTTGCAGAGTAAAAACCTCTTACTCAGAGTAAAAACCACTTTTCCATGGTAAAACCCCCCACACTTTTCCAGGGCCCCCCCCACTTTTCCAGATAAAAACTCCACTTTTCCAGAGTAAAAAACCCCACTTATTTAGAGTAAAACCACCACTTTTCCAGACTAAAAAACTTTTATCCAGATTTTTAAAAAACATTCTTCCAGAATAAAACCCTCTTAGCCAGAGTCAAAACCAGGGTAAAACCCCCCCCAATTTTCCAGAGTAAGCCCCCGTTTTTCCAGGTAAAAACTCCCACTTTTCCAGAGGAAAAAACCCTGCTTATTCAGAGTAAAAAACCCTGCTTATTCAGAGTAAAAAAACCCCGCTTATTCAGAGTAAAACCGCCACTTTTCCAGACTAAGAACCACTTATCCAGATTTTAAAATGGGAATGTCAGCTCTCCCGCCTGCCCCGGCCCAGGCTGGGCTTAAATCAACCTGAAACCAGCTTAAAGGGCTCTGGTGAATGAGCGGGGAGGAAAATCCGCTCGGGGTTTCGCTCTGATTTAGTGAGACCGGCTCAAATCCGCGTTCCTGCAGCCGCCGGCTCGATAAATCCCGGAATTACTGCTCCTCTTTAGGAGTGATTTAAGTTGCTTTAAGGGCTTCGGATCTGCAGCGGTGCAGCCAAATGGGTTTTGCACAGGCGGGTGGGGGAAATAAACCCCAGGGTGTCCCAGACGCCCCCAAACCGGCTCTGCCTGCGCCGGCTCCGGTGCTCCCGCAGGAAACTCGGGATGCTCCCGCTCCAGCCCCCGAACCGTCCCCGTGGGGCCTTCGATCCCAGTTTGGACATCCTGTGTTTGAGCTGGGATAAAACCTCGTTTCCCGAGCTCTCCTGCGGCTCTGTGGGTGCTCCTGGGGCTGCACCAGGATTTCATCCTGCATGAGAGAGTTGGGAATCCTGGAATGGGGTGGGAAGGGCCCTCAAACTCCCCCAGTTCCACCCCAGGGACACCTCCCACTATCCCGGGTTGCTCCAGCCTGGCCTCGGGCACTTCCAGGGATCCCGGGGCGGCCGCGGCTCCTCTGGGAATTCCATCCCAGCCCCTCCGCACCCTCACAGGGAGGAATTCCATCCCGATATCCCAGCCCTCCCAGCCATTCCCTGGGTCCTGTCCCTCCATCCCTTGGAAATCCTCTCTCTCCACCCTTCCTGCGGCTCCCTGCAAGGCCACGACGAGGACATCCCGAAACTTCTCCGGGTGAGCATTCCCGGCTGTCCCAGCCTTTCCTGGCGGCGGAGCTGCTCCATCTCCCCGATCCCACCCCGGAGCCTCCTCCGGGCTCTCTGCAGCAGCTCCAGGCCCGCCCCGGGCAGCTCTGCAGGTGGGGTCTCACCTGAGGGCCAGGTGAGGGGCAGAATCCCGAGCCCGGTCCCTTTCCTGCTGCCCGCGGGGCTCTGGGCCCAGGCGGAGTTAAAATGATTCCCGAAATGTGCCGGGCGCCCCGGAACACCCCGCGGACCCCGGGCAGGGAACAGCCGTGGGGGAAAAGGGATTTTGGTGGGACGGATTTCTGAGGTCACCGCTTCGCGATTCCTGGCGGCTCCTGCCCCGCGGCTGGGGCAGGGACAGGGGATGAGCCACGGCTTCAAACCCCACAACTTCCCAAAAATTCCTCCCTGGCGTCCCCTCCCGGCCTCCTGCCCTGCGCGAACACCCCGGGGGGAGGAAATAACCCCACACCTGCGGGCCTGACCCCAAACCGAGCCCCTGCAGGGCGTCATTTTTGGGAAGGGGTCCCCGAGGCAGCCGTGTCCCCTCTCCCCAGGGCAAGGGGGTCCCATTTCCCATCCCAGACTTCCCCCAGGCTCATCCTCCCCCGAGGAAGCGACATCTCCACAGGGACGGATCCACCGAGCCTCTCCCGCTGCTCTAATCCCATAATTTGGGGTGGAAATCTGGATAAGCACAGGCCTGGTGTGCCAGATAAGCTCATGGAGAACCGTGTGGGATCGTCCTGGGAAGGACCCGTTCCTTTACGGGGTCTGGATTGGGGTTTGGAACTCACATTTGGGTTCGGTGGGAGCCCTGAGAGAGCTGCAGGGCCGGGGGCAGCGCATCCATCGGGATCAAAGGCTGCAGGGGATCCAAATCCAGGGATCCTGTCCAAGCCCTTCTGCCTCTCCTGGAATATCCTGCAAAGGGATTTTGGGCGGCAGCATCCCCCTCCTGCCACCCCAATCCCTGGAGAGGAGCATGTCCCGCTTTTATCCCACGTGCAGAGCAGGAAGGGAGCTTTTCCCTGGTTTTTTCGGGAATATTCCCCAGGGAAGGGCTCACACACGCCCAGGACCCCCTGAGTCCCGAGGGGTGACGCTGGTGTCAGCCCAGCTGCCACCGTCCCCGCTTGGCTGCAAATCCCAGCTTTTCTTGTGGTAATTCCCAGCGCTGAAAATCAAATTATCCAGGGCCCAGATAAGGCCGAGGCCCAGCCCCACGCCGGGGAGGAAGGATTTGGGAAAGGAGCTCTTTATCACAGGGATGCAGAGGAGGAGGGATGGGCAGTCCAGGGATTTGGGTGGTTTTGTACAGCCTGTGGAGAGCGGAATTACAGCTCGGGGAAACAAAGAGGGCCCGGGCAGTGCGAGGGAATAATCAGGTTTATTCTCATTTTTCACCCTTATTTTCTCCACTCTGGGCTCAGCGTGAACCTCCAGCTGCATTTCCCACCCTCCCCGAGCCGGGGAGGATCCGGGATGGGACCGGGATGGGTTTGGGATCCAGGCCACAGCCGGGACCTGTGACGGGCAGGGAAAGCCTCGGGCACTGTCCTGCTGCTTTCCCTGGTTCTCAGCCCCACAAACGCCTGGCAAGGCATGGGACGTCCCCAGAGTGTCCCCTCCAGCCCCACCCTGCACTGCCTGAGGAGCTCCAGGGGCATTTGCCACCCTCCCTGATCCGAGGAGGATCCGGGATGGGACCAGGATGGGTTTGGGATCCAGGCCACAGCCGGGACCTGTGACGGGCAGGGAAAGCCTCGGGCACTGTCCTGCTGCTTTCCCTGGTTCTCAGCCCCACAAACGCCTGGCAAGGCATGGGACGTCCCCAGAGTGTCCCCTCCAGCCCCAGAGTGTCCCCTCCAGCCCCATCTCGCACTGCCTGAGGAGCTCCATGGGCATTTCCCACCCTCCTCTAGCCGGGGAGGATCCGGGATGGGACCAGGATGGGTTTGGGATCCAGGCCACAGCCGGGACCTGTGACAGGCAGGGAAAGCCTCAGGCACTGTCCTGCTGCTTTCCCTGGTTCTCAGCCCCACAAACGTCTGACAGGGCACGGGATGTCCCCAGAGTGTCCCCTCCAGCCCCATCCCACACTGCCTGAGGAGCTCTGCACCACCGGAAGGGGCCGTGCTCCTCCTGGAGGGATCCGTAAATATTTAGGGGAAACGCTGCCAGTGGGAGCTGCTCACACCCAGCCCCGGGGCTGACACGGGGACACCACGGCGGGGCTGCCACCAGGATTCGGGGTTCAGGAAAAGCAGCCCCTGGAAAAACAGTCCCGTGCGGGGGACGTCAGCTGGCCCGAGCCAGGAGCTGCTCCACCATTCCCTGCGGGAGAGACGGCGGAGAAAGGGATTGGAAAACGCCAACGTTGGGGTTTCGCAAAGCCCTGACCCACCATGGCCACCCCTTCCCCTCTGCGCCCCCAAATCCTCCCCCGGCCCCGCCAAGGCTGCCTCGCCCACGGCAGGATCCCAAATATCCAAAGGGAAAAGGGGAGAATCGGGAATCTCTGCTGTCCTGGAGCGGTGCCGGCGCTCCCGGGGCATCGCCCACCCCCAGCACCCCCAGCACCCCCTCGCTCTTCCCCTCTGCCCCCTCTCCTGGGGATTCCTGGATGAGGTCAGGCTTTTCCCTGATCCGAGAAATCACGGGAAGGGAGGAGTGAGGCCCCCACGTCCCTTCCAAGCCCCCGGCTGCCTTTCCCAGCAGGAGCATCCTGGCGGGATCAGAGAAGCTTTGGCCCGGCAGGGGCTGGAGGAGCCCCCGCTCCGCTCCGGAGGGGGATGTAAGCACATTTCCCTCCTCCTGCTCCAGGATGAATTATTTAGTCCCGGACTGCAGCAGCTCTGCTGAATTATTGAGGGGGATTTGGATCTGGAGGCCGATGGAGCAGAAGCAAACGGAGCTGAGCAGAGAATTGAACATCCCAGGGCGAAGCCAGGCCCTTTTCCCTCTGTTTTTTTGCCTGGAAAGGAGCAGGAGAACGGCCTGTGCCGTCCCAGGGGTGAATCCCGGGCAGGCACGGTGAGCCAGGCTCGGCTTCTGCCAGCAGAGTGCTTTGTGCTGGGAGATACGCCTGGTGTAAGTGGTGAGTAATGGGGGAGGAGGAGGAGGAGGAGGAGGAGGAGGAAGAGGAGGAGGAGGAGCAGCAGCAGCAGCAGCAGCAGCAGCAGGAAAAAGCTGAGAAGGAAAAGGAGAGAAAACTTCTGCTCCAGAGCCCCTGGATCGGGACAGCACCAGGGCTGGGTTGGGATGACATCCCAACACCTGGGTTGGGGTGACAGAGTCTGGGATATTTCCCCCACTGCTATTCCCGTTTCTGACCCCAGGTGTGACACCTGGATTAGGATGACAGAGTTTGGGATATTTCCCCCACTGCTGTTCCCGTTTCTGACCCCAGGTGTGACACCTGGATTGGGGTGACAAAGTTTGGGATATTTCCTCCACTGATATTCCTGTTTGTCATTCCAGATGTGATACCTTCATTGGGATGACAGAGTCTGGGATATTTCCCCCACTGCTGTTCCCGTTTCTGACCCCAGGTGTGACACCTGGATTAGGATGACAGCGTCTGGGATATTTCGGATATTTCCTCCACTGCTATTCCTGTCTCTGACCCCAGGTGTGACCCCTGGGTTGGGGTGACAGAGTGTGGGATATTTCCCCCACTGATAGTCCTGTTTCTGACCCCAGGAGTGACACCTGGGTTGGGGTGCCACAGCTCGGGCTATTTCCCCCACTGCTAGTCCCGTTTCTGACCCCAGGTGTGGCACCTGGATTAGGATGACTGCGTCTGCGATTTTTCGGTTATTTCCTCCACTGCTATTCCTGTCTCTGACCCCAGGTGTGACTCCAGCTCCCTCCTGCACTTTGGGATCCCCCTCGCCTTCCCACCTTCCTCCGCTGAGATTCCACCCCTCAGCTCCCTCCCCACGCCAGGGCCAGGATTTGGAGCAGGATTTTGGAGCAGGATTTGGAGCGTTTTCTCTCAAAGATAAACCGTCCAGGATCTGGGTTTGCCTTTTCTCCTGAATGCCTGCAAGGGCCAAATTTTCCGTCTCCTCTCTGTCCCTGAGGCCCAGAAACCGCAAGTGCTGCCAGGGCTCCCGCAAGGACGTGACACCAGGAGGAAATCCAGGTTGGATGGAGCTGGATCAGGCAGGGAAGGCTCCCGGGGGTGTCCAGAGCAATCCCAAGGACCACGAGCTCAGCCCTGTTCCAGTTCCAGAGGCAGCTGCTTTGTCGGGCTCGGCGCCGACAGCGCTCTGACGCTCTGGGGACGTGTTTGGGGCTTGTCGCTGTTTCAGCTCCGATCAAAGGAAGAGGCTGAGGAGCTGCCCAGGATCTGGGACGAGCTCTCAGCATTAATTTTAATGGGAAAGGCACGGATGAGTCCCAGAAGTGGAAGAGGAAATATCAATCTGCCTTTGAGCCGGGATGGGATTGGATTTTCTCACGACCTTTTGAAGGGTTTTTTTTTGCTGGGATCGGAACCAGAGCTGCTTCTCAGGGCTCCAGGAACAGGAGCTGGGAGCAAAGTCTGGCCTAAGTAGGCTGGAACTGCTGGAACTCCCCAAGGGCTGGGAAGAGCTGCTGGGCTGGGAATGCCACGTGGAGTTTGCTTCTCAAATTCTGGCTCCAACCCTGGAAGTGTCCAGGGCCAGGTTTGATGGGGCTCGGAGCGGCCTGGGATAGTGGGAGGTGTCCCAGGGGGTGGAACTGGATATTTAAGGTTTCTTCCAGCCCAAAGCATTCTGGGGTTATTCTGGTTCAGATTTTACCCAAAATTACAGAGTGAGCACAGAGGAGCCGGCGGGAGTCGCGTCCCTCGGCCCTTAAACCCTGCCGGGAAGGAAATGAAGCCCCCACGCTCCGAGGGGATTATTCGGATGGATTCTGTCCTCCAGCCCGACCAAAACAAGAATTATCCGCGGGCCTGGCTGGAAATCCCTTTGTGCAGCACAATGGGGACAATATCCCGGGACATCAGCTGGTGGCTGGGCCTGACAGCAGGGCTGAGCTCATGAATATTCCCGGCCCTAAAGCAGAGCCCTAAAGCAGAACCCTAAAGCAGAGCCCTAAAGCAGAGCCCTAAAGCGCAGCCCTAAAGCAGAGCCCTAAAGCAGAGCCCTAAAGCACAGCCCTAAAGCGCGGCCCTAAAGCGCAGCCCTAAAGCAGAGCCCTAAAGCAGAGCCCTAAAGCGCAGCCCTAAAGCACAGCCCTAAAGCACGGCCCTAAAGCGCAGCCCTAAAGCGCAGCCCTAAAGCGCAGCCCTAAAGCACAGCCCTAAAGCGCGGCCCTAAAGCACAGCCCTAGAGCGCAGCCCTAAAGCATAGCCCTAGAGCAGAGCCCTAAAGCGCAGCCCTAAAGCAGAGCCCTAAAGCGCGGCCCTAAAGAGCAGCCCTAAAGTACGGCCCTAAAGCACAGCCCTAAAGCGCAGCCCTAAAGCAAAGCCCTAAAGCGCGGCCCTAAAGCAGAGCACTAAAGCAGAGCCCTAAAGCCGAGCCCATCTGACACAGGGACGGCTCCCCCAGCACCAGCCACGGTCGCGGCCCCGCACACGAGCTCCTCACACCTTGTGGGATCACAGAACCCGGAATGGTTTGGGTTGCGAGGGATTTCAGTCCCATCCCGTGCCACCCCTGCCCTGGTTGTCCCGGGTCGCTCCAAGGCCTCTCCAGCCTGGCCTTGGGCA